>OY288110.1:100634833-101234833 GCA_958431115.1 Syrphus vitripennis | reverse complement strand
AAGTTTCAAAAGGAATAACGAGCATGTGTTTATTTGTGTTGCTTAATTTTTTTTTGTGTTTTGCTTCTCGCCGGAACAAAAAGCGAATTTTGGGGTGGGGGAGGGCGCTTCACGCCGATTATAACTGGGTATGTAGATGTCGGGTCGGGAAGAAGGTTAACCAATAACAAGTCCGCATCCAAGTCTGAATTGATTTTTGGTATGATTTAGCCGTCCGCTGAGCATAAAGGAGAATGGCAATGGCTGCAAGCGTTTTTCTATAACACCACATGCGGTCCAATTGGAATCAAAAGAACCTGAAATAAGAGTAAAGTTTTAATTATTTTTTGTTTAATTTTTATGAAAATAAAGTTTATTGAAAGATGTGTGTAATGTAAAGGTTTTCCCAACATTTCATTGTGCAGTTTCGTGAGAGGTGAGAATAACTTTAGTTTAAATTTAATAAAAAAAACTATGATAAACCTGTATCTTTTTAACACGTCACGGCGGCAAATCTCAAATTGACCTTCGTAGCATCCAAGAATTTGCATTTTAATGTTTCCCAACAGTCTAAAGAATATTAAAAAATATACATTCTAGGCAAAGTGCCTGAAAAAATTAAGGCCCGAACAACATCGCACATAATTATAATTTTCAGAAATGTTTAAAACTGCTCTACCCACCAACAATGCTCACTCGCAAAAGTTAACCAAACAACAAAACTACGAGTGTACCAGTCTACAGCTTAACTGTAGTGAAATAAAGAAAACAAAGTCTTGCAATCGATAACCGGCACTTGAGTGAATAAAATATCGAAAGCACTTTAGAAAAATTTTGAGGATTTCTAAAAAAGATGACCAATAGACACCTATTTGAAGATACTGTGGAATTTTTAAATTTCTTTTATTCGATATTGATATTTGGCAGTGGATTTTTTGAAAAGGACATAAGTTCTTTTACGAGATATTAAAGCTAAATGGTATTTTGAATAAGCTAAAACATTTTGTCAAGTGTACGACATTCAGTAACGCTTTTGAGATGTAAATTTAAGTTTAAAATATAACTATAAAAATTATCTAATCGTCTTCGTGAGCAGCAAAGGCTGCTTTTCAACATAAATAGAAACAACTCTAACCACATTCTTAAATACCAAGCTACGACTGTTCCGTGTGACTACGTCGAGAACAATCAAAGAAGCACAATTAGGGAAGAGTTGGAAGGGCAGAAATTTATTTACAGAACTTTCATACCTCTACAGATACACCTCACGAACATAATAGACTTTGTATATGAAAAATATATATCATGGTGGCAGTCAATTGGAGCGACATCTAAAGTATGGGTTGCCCCTTCTCAAATTTTATTGCGGAGAGCTTGTGGAGGTTTTAATTGATATTTTTTGGTTATTGCAATCGAAATAATATTATCCTCTTGCACCTACTCCGAATTTCCATGCTTGAAAGATTCCCCATATCAAATTCTACACCCAAAAAATGCCGTGCCACCACAAGGGTCGGGGCTGTTGGAGAAATACCTTACGTTCAATAAATTACATATAAAACACTTTAAAATTATTTAATATAGAATTTATATTAAGTTTGTATTTGAATTATTTTCATTCTTTTAATATTTTTCATCAAATAAATATCTCTGAATTTGTAAAGTTTAATTTTATTTTCTATTGGTACCTGCGGTATAGCTCAAGAAATTAAATATAATTTAACAGGGGCAACATGAAAAAATACTCGCCTTGATAGTACTACGTTTTTCATATACAAAGTAATAGGTCCAAGTCCCTATGTAGGTAAGGATCTTTAAAAGGAATCAGAGTTTATTGTCAGCAAGCCAACATTTTCTTATGTGTATTTTCAAAACACCTACAAATGTATTTTCAACTTTTCAAATAATTTACTTTAACCTACTTTATTTCAAAAACACTTTCTTTTAAATTTTCAATCATTTTATCTGTCTTAAATTTTCAATATTTTTTATCAATTTTTCGATTATTATTTTTCATTTTTTCGTTAACTGTTTTCAAATCAATTTCATGTTAATTTTGAAATATTTTAACTGTTTTTTCATCTTTCTTCGAAGACCAAATTGTAAGATATTTCCTTTTATTTAATTTTACATTTTTTAAATATGTATTATTTTATTTATAAAATAAAATTGGACAATTCCAAGAATATTTCTTTTTTTCTATTTGGATATTTGAATTCAAGCCTTTAACCGATGTTTATAATTTGTTTTGTTTTTAAGATAAGAATCCTAATGTAATCAGTGAAAGAACAATCCTAGATATTTTGAATACATTAATCCTAGAATATGCTTGCAAACTAAAAAATTTAATGTATGGTTCATTATTTACTATCGATATCTTTAAAATTTTCAGTATTCAAAAATATTTTTCCAAGTTGTTTTTCGATGTATTTAATTATTTATTTTGATTTTTGAAAAGAGGATAAACCGCCATTTTACAAATTTTTTTTCTAATTAGTATATAAAATCGTACATCAAGGCAATCCATTTGATATGAATTGTTGCAAAATAGCTTTACTATTTATGTTGCAAAAAAAGAACAAAGTCTGATATTCTACAGATTAACAAAAATTGAAATAATTAAAAAAAAAACAGAGAAAACACTAAATAGACCTTCAGATTGTGAGAGATTAAGTTCCATCTATAGTCAATTTATTAAAAGAACAAAGAACAATAGGTATTGAGATTTATTTTTAAATTTGTTTAGCATTCCGTTGATTCTGTGAATATGTTTTCAAATCAATAATATTATTGGATTATTCGTCTAACTATTTTCGAATTCTTTAAACGTCTTTCTAAAGATATTTAAAAAATGATCAGCTCTATTCTGCTAAACGTTTGCGTGAATATTTCATTTTGAAATTTAATCTAAGCAAATGTTTTAAAAGGCATATAGGATACCTTGCGATAACAATAAATTTTTAATAACAAGATTCTCTTAAAATATGTACATACATATTGAATATCACTATTCAGAAGCTATTTTACAATTTTACATTTTTTTAGAATATAAGTGTACTTCAAGTAATGAGATGCTAAAATTATGTAAATAGTTTCGGCCAATACCAATTATTAGTAGTTTTAAATTTCTTTAATATTCTTTGATTTCTGAGAATACACATTTTTTGACAATAAAAGTGGAAAAATTCTCTGAAATGTCTGATCTCTCAAGAAATATAAGCTGACCAAATGAAAAACATTCATTCATAATAAACATGTGTTTGAAATGTTTTTAATTAGCAAATAGGTAATTTTCGTAAGCAAGTTATGTTCTAGAAATAATCAAATCAAACTAATGACTAATATAAAGTCATAAAACAACCAACATTAATAATTCATAACTCACCTCTAAAAACTAAATCAGCCTTTGGCAAGTCCACTTGATAGCCAATTGTAGCAACTGACTCTGCCATCCTCAAGCTAGTCTCGACCTCAACTCCAATTTGTAGCTGCTCGCTGGCCTTCTGATAAAAGCAAACATGCACACCTCCGGCTCCCAAGGTCCCAGACCATGTTGAGTCTCCGTTTGTGTACTTTGCAACGGCCGACAACACCGCTATTTGTCCACCAGGTACATTTTGGCCATATTGATAGGCCAATTCCCCACCCAGAGCAAGTTTCTCTGTCACAGATTGCAGGTAATGTCCAACAATAACCCCCGAGTTGTTCAACAAATTCGGATTGCCCACAGTCAGAGTGGCAGTAAAATCATCACCACGGTAATCAGTTGAAAGTTGAGCCGCTGTTAGTTTGTTGTCTTGAATCTAAAGGGGAGGAGAATACCATGAACAAGAGATTACACAAATTATTTCCATAAACACACTTACCTGGGAGCCAAACTTGCACCGCACTCTCGGATGGAACTGATGAATTAAATTTGCATTCAAATTACCCGACGGATCGATTTCGCCCAAGACCACTGGATATGCTTCCGTAGGCGAGAATTGCTTGGTGCCAACATAAGTCGCAGAGAATCGATAGCCACTTGGTTGTGTGCTGCTGAGGTTAAGAGTATGCGAAACCTGGAAGTGATTGCTGAGGCCTTTACTTAGCATTACCTTAGCGCCCTCGAAGGTCACCGCCATTATATCTGCAAGAGGAACATTTTTCGTTTAATTTTTTTTTTCAAATCAAACTTTAGAATTACACAAATATTTGCACGCAACTAGGAAAATAGGTTATGTCATCATTATCGCACCGCGGTTATCAATGAGTTTATTCCTTTTCTCTGAGTGGAGAGTTCAATGGAATTTCAATTTTCGTCACTTACCTTTAGTTTTTTTGTGCAGTTCCTCTACTGTTCCTGGATTATCGAGGTTGGTCCTCTCGCTGGGGGCAGCTGAGGGGGATTGAACTGTAGCTGGTGCTGGAACTGGAGCCGCAATCAAGGATTCGGGAAGTGCCATTTTGGGATCATTTTTCGATGCAGCCATTACGTTGCCCATGATGGAGGATTTATGTTGGTTTTATTTGTGTTAATTTATTTTTTGACGATGACGAGAAAAACACACTGCGATTGGAAATGTTCGATTTCGATCCGTCCGTCCGTAGTGAAAATTTTTTTCATGAAGAAAAGTAGTAGAGAATTTTTGACAGCAACTGCTGTTGGTGTAGTCGGTGTTGTTGGGTTGTGTGAGTGTGGTTGACCCACACGCACGTGCCTATTGTTGAAATCATAAGAGCTGTCATATGTTGGTGAATATTAGGTTTTTGGAACGGTTACTTTTATTGATGAATTTTTAAGGAGCAGCCTACACCAGGTATTGAAAGTTTTTATCAGAAATGAGGTCTTACAATTTTTATTAAATACCTGAACGAAAAGCTGTTGCTCATTGAGGCATATAATTTGTCTTGAATTTAAAGGTTCTCTAGAGTCGGAAAGAAACTTCAGACGCCGGTGACGATGAAAAATAAAATCGTGTTGTTTTCATTTATTATATATATTTAGTCGTTGCCGCCGACTGTTTCTTCTCGGTTTATTAGTGCCTTAAGTTATACACTTTTTTCTATCTAACCATCCAACCAGTTGCCAGACTAGCAAATTGTGTCTGCTGGATTCAGTCATTTTTAAAACTTAACTGCTTTGCACTGTAAAAAGTACAAAAGTGACAGATATCACTGAGGTGGTAACACATTCCGCATTGAAATTTGAAAGTTGTGTGGCTCAAAGCAGAGTGCATCATTTGCCAACCGTATCACAAGGGTTATTTCCATAAAAAAAGACGCCAATTTAACTTCATGAGCGCTTATAAAGCTATGACCGCTCCGTGAAAAACAGCCATAGTGCCTGGTTACACGAGCGGAAAAAAGAATTACGTTCGTGGATACACACAGAAAAAAAAATTGAGTGGGCATGCAAGAAAATTATGGCAATAGAGGAACAATCGGAAAGTAAGACACTAAAAACAAGAAGAAACAAAGCTATTTGTTGCAACCATTCTCCTTCACAGCCAAATAGAAATGAAAATTTCTGTCAAAAGGAGAACGTTTAAGAATGAAACATGATTTTTAACGCAAAACTCATATCTGGAAATGAGGAAAAGACAAAACTTGGCATTTTTTTTTCCATCTCTTTCCTTCTTTCTAAAAATCATGCGTTCTCTTTCGAGAATTAACTTTTTTTTCCGCTCGTGTAACCAGGCACTGCACTATGGCTATGACCGCTCCGTGCAAAAGCAGCCGTAGTCGGCCTCTAACATCAGAGAACACAGCAACACCTACACGCGCCCATTTTTCAAACTGGTACTACTTATTTGGTAACCGTTCGGAAAAAAGTTTCGCAAAGCCGCAAACCTAAATGCGCACTTTTTGAGTTGTCCTGTTTTGTTGGTCAGTTAAATCTTGAAAATTGAAATTCAAGAAATCTACAAATTAATAAATAATAAAAATGCCTCCGAAACGGAAAAGAAAAACTGCCGCAACAACTAGCAAGGTAATATATATTTTCATTGGTTTATATTTATGAAATCATTATTTGTCGAAAAATTCTAGGCTCTGAAAAAGCCCAAACTTGCTGACCCGCCAACAGCAGGATCATCATCAGAAGTCGGCGGCTCCACTGATGGTCCAGTGCTCTATGTCGAGCATTGCCGCAGCTGAAGCGTGTTCAAGCGGCGTGCCATTGATTTACACAGCCAAATCATTGAGCATCTGCCGAATATCCAACTTGTCCTCAACCCGTCCGGTCCACCACGTCGTGGCGCCTTTGAATTGTCCTTTGCCAAAACACCCACTGATGATGCTGATGCTAGGAAGCTAATCTGGACAGGTCTTAAAAAAGGTCCACCACGAGCTCAGAAGTTCCCAGCAGCTGATATTATCGTCGACGCCATCAAGAAGTCCCCCATAGATTAAGATTCCATTTAAGTTTTTTGTTTATGTTTTTGTAAACCCGTCCTTCAGCTGATGCCTTCATTGTGGAACGCATGACCAGCATTGGTCAAAGCCATATAATGGAAGCCAATGTTGTGAATTAATTTTTCCCTTTGTTGTCGAATGCTGAATGGAGCGGGAGAAACTTTGTCACTTTATATATTATCTGTTAATACATCCTCTTTGGAACACCAACGACATGTTTCTTTTTCTTTGTCGTCGACTTGTTTAAGACAATCCTCGTATTCGGCCAAAAGATCCTCCAGAGCCGATTGGGCTTCGGTAAACTCTTGCTCGTCCATTCCCTCGCCAGTGTACCAATGCAGATGCGCTCTTCTCTTCGACATGGTCACAAAACCATCAGAAACCCGTCCGAATAGCTGGCGAATGGCTGTTGTGTTCCCAATAAATGTCGATGACATCTTTAACCCTCTTGGAGGAATATCACAAATGGCAGTCTTCACATTATTCGGAATCCAATCGACGAAGTTTTGAATATTCTTATTCCTTGCACTGGTCATAAGTGTGTCAACTTCTTTGGGTGACATTCTGCCTCGAAATATCGCAGCTACAGTGAGCAGCTTGCCAGATTTGAGGTCTATTGCAGCTAACAGATTGTTGGAGCTGAATATCTGGCTAACAAGTTCTGCCACCGATTGCTTAGCATACTTGGCACATCCCATTGAGGTCAATGGAGCGAATCCCGGAACTAGAAAATGCAAATTCGGAAAAGGCACCATATTCACATAGAGTTTTCTCAATCCCGAATTCAGCTGCCCAGGAAATCTCAAACATGTAGTAACTCCAGACATGGTATGCGCTATGATGTGGTTTAGATTTTCAAGGGAGGCTCCATTAAGCTGCAGCCTGTTGTGGCAGATATCATACAAAGCCTCATTGTCAATGCAAAAAGTCAATTGAGTATTTCGCACTAAGTGTGGCAGGCACAACACCGAATTATATGGCTCCACGACAACATCGGAAATCCTCTGCGATGGAATCACACTAAATGTACAAACCAAATTGTCTGGATACTCTTCTGCCAGATTTCTCATAAGCAACGAACCAAATCCTGAGCCAGTTCCACCGCCCAACGAATGAATTACCTGAAATCCTTGCAACGAATCCACAGATTCCGCCTGCAATCTTGTTATATCCAACACTCGGTCCATAATCTCTGCTCCTTCGGTGTAGAAGCCTCGGGCAAAATTGTTACCCGTTCCTTCTGTGCCAGCTACAAATAATTCGGGATTATAAATTCCCGAATTGGGACCACTTTTGATGTGATCCAAACTCGATCGATCTGTGTCGACAGCAACTGCCCGGGCATAAAAAGTTCCACGATCGGTTTCATTGAAATAGACATTCATGCGTTCCAATTGAAGATGAGAGGTACCCGCAAATTCGCCGCTGGGTTTGATTCCATGTTCCCTCGAGATAACATCCCAAAACTTTTTGAAAGAGAAATTAAATGATAATGAAATATACAGAAGCTTGTTGGACCTACTGCATCACCAACAAGATTGCCGCATCTGCCGATCTGCAAAGTAATAATTTCACGCATCACTGAAAATTTAGATTTTGTTGTGTGTTTTCAAAAGACTGACAGGTTTCAACTGATGGCTAGATGTTTTTGAATTTCAAAAATTAAACAAGCAGTTTGTAGAAAATTCCAGTTCATAACAGGAATCGGCTAGGACGAATTGTGAGAATTGATTTGGAGCTTACTTTTGTTTTTTTGAGTGCGAACCTTAGACAAAGCTCCGTTTAGTTGGATTAACTTCTTTTAAGGATTACTCTTGTGCTTTATTAATAGTCGAATAGGAAATTGAAGCCTTTTGAATTGTATTGGCATAATAAAAGATAAAAGGAGATGCCTGGCAAGGAGAAGTCTTCACCTGCAAATTTTCCTACGCTGTTGTTGATTTTTGCTAGGTCGGTAAGGAAGTAGGTAGCTGCCCAAATATTTTTCCTTGTATTGAAGAGTACCTACTTATTCGGCTCCACTGCCACCGTATAAGTCAGGTTTTCTTTTTATGATATCCAATTAGAGGTTCCTGTGATAACCCCTATCAAAAGATTCAGAAACCTATTTTCTTATTGTAGCTAGGTACAAGTTACGTGTGAGTTCCATCTTTCATTGCCAATTGTCTGTTTAATGACAGAGAAAGAAAATCTTGGATCTAACGATGAACCAGTTCATAAAATTCCAGTTTCTTCTGTAGTAGTTTTGATGTGTTGCCCGGATGAACTTGTTTCATCATCATCATTGGCTCGACAACCATTGGACGCCACCATGTACTTTGTGATAAACTTATTTGAGTCCCAGAAAAAGTATACTCATGTTTTGGCAAAAAAAATCGAATTTTTATCATTTTTATTTGCAATAAAAAAATTAACACAAAATAAATATAAAAATAGTGTTGATCGATCGTTAACAATATGCATTTCCAATATTACTCTCCTCTACATTGATTTCATTTGAGCCATCAAATCATCCAAGTCAATTTCAGGTCCAGCTGCTGCGGGTGGCGATGGGGTTGCTTCATCATTTTTTTCCGGGGCTTCGTATGCCAGTTTCAATCCCACGCCTACCGATGACGAACTTGTTTGTGCAGAAACTTCTTCAGGTGCTGAATCGCTAACCAATTCGATTCCCCAGTCGTTGGTTTCATGCAGAGGTTCTTCATCGGCTATGGCTTCTTCGACTTTTTCTACTTTGGGTTTAGCTTGGAATTCTTTCTGTCTCGTTTGACAATGACGATCGTCACATTGTAAATTTGGCTTCAGGGTCATTTTGGGAAAGAAGTCATTCATGGCATTGTAGCCTAGATAATCGGAAACCTCACCGAATCCCAAAAGATATTTGAGTGTGTTCTGGACGAGCATGCCAGCTGTGATGCCCATGGTAGTGGGCAGACTGGCTGCACACACACCTTCCCTCTTGAGTGTCTTCTCGTCGATGTTTTCGGCTACGACTAAAGGAGGAGCACATGCAAAGCAGGCAGTATCTCCTGGTCTAATAAATTGAATATGTCCAGATACAGCATTCTCGGACACTCCTGATTCGAACCAGTTTAGACCCAATTCATTGCAGGCGGTGTTAATGGCCATACGTGCCTCGAAGTTGTCCACACAACTGAGGACCAAATCCACTGGGGTATTGGGTTGGACGCCACCAGTATTGATTGTGTTGAGGAACTTTTCAAATGATTCCACAGTTGTTATGTTGTAGTTGTGGGTTTCAATGCGGACATCGGGGTTTATGAAAGTGAGTGTCTTGGCAGCTGCATCGACCTTAGACAGACCAGCTTGGTCGGGTGTAAAGAACAATCGGTTCATGTTGGCCAGTTCTACTTTATCATAATCGAAGAGAATCAATTTACCGATGCCACACCTAGAAAAGAGAAATTAACAATATTTTGGCTAGCTAGAAAATATATTTATTTACCTCGTTAACATATCGGCAGTGACACTGCCAACTCCTCCAACTCCCACTACAGCCACTGATTTATCACGAATTCTCTCGTATTCCTTGACTATTCCCATTCGTTGCAAGGCCATAAGGCGACTGTAGGGATTGGAATCGACGACTTCAGCGGTCATTTTATCGATTCTCTCGCGAAATGTTTTTGCATTTGTTTTATGCTTTTGGAGTTCCTCTTGAAGGTCGTTTAGTCTGGCACGAAGTTCTTCTAGAGCAGCCATTTTTTATTTTTGGATTGAATTGTTTATTTAAAGGCAAAGTATAAATGCAAAACACGAACTGTTGGATTAATTTTCGCAAAACGAAACAAAAATTAAAAATCGTTTGCGTGTCACTTTTGGATTTTGTTGTCTTTTTTGCATGAACAACTTTTTGAGACAGAGCTGTCAGAAGATTTTTGACAGATTCAACAGGTGTTGCCGTACAGCGGTTGTTTTGATGAAAAGAGTATTTTTACAATGCAGACTTTTAAGCACGAAATACAACAAATGCGCCATGGGGATGCGAATATAGTTCTTTGATTCATCCGAAGTGAATTGATGGCAAAAACAATAATAAAACAAAATATTGTTTTAATAACGTTTTAACCATTTCCTTAAACTAAGTCGTCTTTATCTTTTTTCGTTCTTCACCAAATTTCAGTATAAAGGCCAACCAAACCGATGCGAAACCGTCATCATAAAATAACGACAACGTGTTGTTGTCAATTAGAGCAACGTTTTGTTATTGTTGTTTCATGGTCTCAACCGAAAATTTCGCATTGGTCGGGCTTTTAGGGCTTCCTCAAACATTCGAAGACGACGATGACCATAGACCATACTGGTGATGTTGCTGGTTTAATCTGTTTTACTCTTAAGCATTCAGAAGTTTAAGAACAAAAAACAACAAACGCGACGCGACATAGGGACGCGAAAATAGTTCTCATTTGGATGATGTGAGGTTTTTCGTCCAATTTACATCGGACCTAATGTTGGACTCAAGACTTCCCCCAAAGTAACGCAAAATTAGTACGAAACATTCGTGACGACAATACACAGGTGCGTTTTTTTGCAAATCCATTATGGAATTGTACGAAAAAAAGGCAACGGAGCTTGGATACTTCGTACAAAAAAAATTGTCAAATTTCCAACACAGATAGAAAGTAAAGTTACCAGTCAAATATAATTACCAAGCTACGATTGTTCCGCTCCAATGTAGAATCCGTGCTTCTTTATGGATGCAGCACTTGGAAAGTAACACCCAAGATCACAAGAAAGCTGCAAACGTACTGGCCTAACCGTATCTCCAATGATGAACTTCATGCGAGGACAGGTCAGGAACCCATTGACTCTATAATACGAAAACGTAAGTGGCAGTGGATTGGACATACGCTTCGAAAAGCCACGAGTGCATTGCGGGTCAAGCGATGCAATGGAACCCTCTCACGCAGCAAGGCAGAGGAGTGGGACGACCTAGAAATACTTGGCGAAGAACGGTCGAAGAGGAATCAGCACAACTGGGGAAGAGTTGGAGAGAGCTGAGGCTGAGGTACATCTCCAGAAACCGTACACGATGGGGCGTAGGAGTAGTGGAGGCTCTAGGCCCCGCAAGGGGAACCCCACGGACGTGAAAGGTCTGAGGACCTAAGTAGGTAAGTAAGTAAGACATCGCAAAAGGTACATAGGATCTTTTTTGCTACTTACGTTTTGGGACAAATATTGTAGAATATTCTTAATAAAAACGATGGAATTAGTTCACTGCTGGTCGTGGTATTCACAAACTTAAAGTAAGGTAAATAAAACCGCATATAAACATAAACATTCTGAATTCAAATTTCAATCTGCATTAGTCGAATTAATCGTTTAGAGATTACTAGTTTTTTACGACTTCAACTTTTTTTCTGAACATTAAGTTAAGTTAGTTTAAATTAAATCCTATAGTCTCTTCAATCTACTGAATTAAAATAGCTATTCATACCACTTACAGTCTATGCAGCTTTTTATTCTAGTTCTATTTAGCCACCAGCTTAAAAGCCCTACTGCAAAACCGCGAATGTAAAAATATTAGAAAGATATATCATCTCCAATTTCTGGAGCCACAATAATGCAATACCTTTATATGATCATAATTGGATAACAGGTTTAAGAATTGAAATTAAGACTTCATATAATAAACAGATTGTTATGATATAATATTGTGTTCTGCTAATATTGCATTGCATTCCGTTAATCCTTGAGTATTAAATAATTAAATTGCGCATTTTAAAATTAAATTTATGTAGGTAGGTAAGGTGTATTTACCAAATTATTGACAGTAAAATTCCATTTAAATCATCTTGCACTAAAAAATATATAAGTTGTAGATATATATATAAAAATTTTTGAGGTTTTTACAAAACAAGAAACTTCTTTTTTGGGGAAATTTTGGTGTAGGTTTGATACTGAATTATTGATCAACAAAAAACAATGTCTCATTTTCTAACGTGGGTTTTTTTGCATGTAAATTGATATAATAATCACAACAGTTTAATTTGATACATTTTTGGTTTTATTGTTTGTTTTTAAACGAGTTTGATATTAAAACCCCATACTTTAAAATTTTACATGTGAATGAGAAGAAATAGAAATTTCCACTACTTATTATTTGATTTTTATACGATCTATTTTTTACTATTATTTCTTATTTTGCCATTTTGTGTAGACATTTTCGACTCTACCGTTCTCACGTAATATGTATGTCAAAAAGACGAAACAGGATACAACCAAATCGACAAGAACACGTTGTTGATATTTGTTTTGTTTTGTCGACAGTTTTGCAATGATTTGGGAAAGCCCTTATTCTGAGGGAAAGAAAGACAGTCGAATTTTTACTGTAGTTGCACCTTTAACTTAACTGCATTAATCCGTGTCCACACTATATTGAACTGTTTAAATCAACATCCGTAATCGATGTTGCGCAGTGTCAATCAACTTTTATTGAGCCAAACCCTAACCCATTTCGAATAGGTACAGTTCTACAAAGTTCCTCTATCTTTCCTCTTTCTTTCTAATTAATTGCTTTCTATGTTCTCAAAAGATTTAAAAAAAAAAACAGATTCCATTTGTTTTACTTTGATATTTTTTTCGTCTGTTAAAATCCGTTTGCCATCGATAAATGTATCTTTTTTTCGAAATCTATTGAAAACATTGCAAATAATAAGTAAATAAAAAAGTTTTTCCTGACCAGCTTGGGAAGTCCTAGGATCTAAGCAATGGCTTGAACAGTCGCCTGACTATCTGATGTGAAAATAGCCGTATTCCGTGTTTGATGTAGGTCTAGTTTAAGTATTTTGCATTCTTCCCGTATTGCCAGGAACTCATTGTTGTTTCAAGGTCTCTATAGTCCTAACAATTCTTTCTGGATGAAACATAACTTAAAAATCCTTGTTTATACCCACAGTAGGAGTGTTGTCAAAAGCCGGTCTATTGGAATACCTACATATATGTACAATATACCACAAAAAAAGTTTTTGAAATAAAAAGTAAATTTGCAGATATTTTTATAAACATTTAGTTTATTGATCATTGTTCTTTTTTTTAAGACATAACACTTTGGAGAAACAAAAGAAATTTAAACATATACACACACAAAACCAGAATGAAAAAAAACATAAATTGTTTTTTAAGCTCATCATAAACCAAAAAAAAGAAGAGAAAAGAGAAAGCATAACAGAAATCAAAAGAGAGGTCTATAGGTCTGATGTTAACACCGCACTGCAAAGTTAAAATTTTAATTTAATTTTTTGGTTTTGAGGAGTTTTTTATATCCAAAAGTTATGTAGGTGTTTTTTGTTGTTGTTTTTTTTTATACATTTTGTTTCTTCTCTACTAACTACTCGTACAAATCATCCGCATTTTATATGTTGTTTGGGTGGGGCTTGTGGGTTGATGGAAATCTTTGGGACTAAAAGTATACAATATGGTGCCTTAAGCAACCTTGGCAGTTCTCTGCCTTGGTGTAAGTCGAACTTTGAAGCCTTCTTCGCGCTTCAAAATGATATCAGCCTGCAATTTGAAGTCCTTTTCGGGAACATCCGAATGGATACGGTAGTTGCGAAGAATGGTAGAGAGGAGAATCTTCAGCTTGAGCATGGCATATTTGCGACCTTAAATGAAATCATGTATTAAGGAAACCCTAGACATATGTATAATAAAAATAAACAAATCTACTTACCAACACAACTCCTTGGTCCAGCAGAGAAGGGCACAAATGCATAATAATGCCTGTTTGCTTGTTTCTCAGGCAAAAAGTTATCGGGATTAAAGACTGTGGGATTTTCCCAGATCTTTGGATTACGATGAAGCTTGAATGTTGCAACTACTACAGTTGATCCAACTGGAACTACATAATTTCCAGATGCTAATTTCAGATCTTCCTTAAGCTGACGTGCAATAATTGGTACTGGTGGGTACATACGAAGAGTTTCCATTAAACAACGTTCCAAATATTTCATTTCGAGGGTATCTTGGAAGGTTGCTGGCCTATCAGAGTCACCAAAGATTTCATCCAATTCAGCCATTACACGATCCTGAACATCTTGATGAATACCCATCATCGAGAGGAAGAATGAACTTCCTGCAGCAGTGGTGTCATGACCTTCGAACATAATGGTGTCAACCTGTTCTTTTATTTCGGTGTCAGAGATAAGAGCACCATTTTGTGCACTTTCCAAGAGCAAATCTAGGAAAGCCAAACGCTTCTTCTCCCCAATGTCATTATCTTCCACATCCAAATCATCTTTAAGCTGTTCAGCTTGTCCATATGAAAGACCCTCAACAACGGTAGATTTCTTTTTTGAGTCTAATTGGAAGTTGAAAGCTTCGAAGGACTTGCTAGTTTGTGCAAGAGATCCTCGGGTACCCTTGGCAAAAGCTTCCTTTTTGTTGCGAATAACCTTGGAGGTAAGCCCATGAATGATGTCCAATAGTTTACCTTGATTCTTGAAATGTTTGGTAAGACTGAAGAGGAATTCACTGCGCAACAAGATGTTGCGATGACGCAAGTGGAGGATGTCACACATCTTCATGACAGCCATAGCATAATCAAAACCACTCTTTCCTTGTGTCTTCTTCGAAACACCCATAGCGGTTTCTTTAAAAAGAAAAATTAATAATTAAAAACTAATCCGTATCAGTTGAATGGTAAAATTATATAGCGCCATCTATTTTACCAGTTGAGTGGTAAAATTATTTAGCGTCATATTTTTTTGTTCAAAACAATTCTGTGAAACGTAAGGGATTAATGTAGTAGAATACAATCCGGGCTTTAAAAAACAACCCTATCATTCTATAAAGTCTAAAGTTCTGTCAAAGTTCACACGAAAATTTCAACCTTAGAATTGAAAGTCATGGAAATGAATCACACTGATGACTACGATATAACGTCACTATAATTAATTTATTGTTAAACTCAAGCTAAATAACGAGTCCAAACAAAACAAAAGAATCAAGTTTTTCAAAAACGCCTTGAACATGAGCATTATAAAACATTTTATAAAGAATTATGTATGACAAACCCACCATAATCAAGGCCATTTTTTCTATTTTATAATATTAAAATCTTGACTTTTCGTTTTGAGAGAAATAACTAAGAAAACATAAGGCTTTCCAACAACCCGTTTAAATCCAAGAAAGGCATGTAATTAGACTTTCTGCAACTACTTTTAACTATTAACCTCATGGAAGCTTATCTACTATAAGGAAGTCTCCACGATACCTGCTGCAATAACTTGCAAAAAAAATTCAAATTAAACTCAGGTGATTAGAGCAAAACAAAAACTTGCTGTCATATTTCTTCATTTTTCAGCACGTGCAAACGTTGAGTGAATGATACAGCCATGCGATGCTATAGCTATCAAAAAGTATAGTTACATAATTCACAAACATCACATATCAGAAACCAGACGCAAGACGCGACCCAATCGCATGATTTCTCTTTCTCTGCGAATTCGCGA
The DNA here is from genome assembly GCA_958431115.1 of Syrphus vitripennis. NCBI lineage: Eukaryota > Metazoa > Arthropoda > Insecta > Diptera > Syrphidae > Syrphus > Syrphus vitripennis. The sequence goes on along the minus strand of OY288110.1, from coordinate 101,218,985 downwards.
TTATTTTTTCCACTTTCTTCAATATACAATTTTCCTCTGCAACAAACATAATATAGCGGTTGATTAATCCCGAAATGGGAAATCATTTTTCATGGGGCACCAAACTCAGTCCCGGATAGTAAAATTCGTGCATGAGTTTGAGAATTAATGTTGAACAAATTTTGACAGTTCGTGTACGCTGTCATGTCGTTTAGGCTCTAAATTTTAAGAGTTCCTTAACTCAAAATATCCTCCCTCATAAAAATTTCCCTTTTAAGTGGTAATGAGGGAGAATATTTTGAACGCTATATGAACACCAGTCATTATAGAATCGAAAGATCGAGTTGAACTTTGAATAGTGAGATTGAAATATTCCAACTCAACGCCACTGAGCGCTCCAATTTCATTTCAATTCGATATCCTTTTATGAAGGGCTTGAAGATTGCTTAGGCTCGCTTTAATAGCTCAGGTTTATGCGAAATGTAAATGTCTTCGATTTCGCTTAAATATAAACACAAAATGCTGTAGCTGGAGGCGAAAGTTAGTGCTACATTTTCACCACCTTCAAATTTTCTGTAACACGTTTTCATAGATTTCATAGAGAGACGCTGCCCCCTTTTCAACAATTATGTTTGCGGGACTGAAGGTAACGTATCTGTATCAGGTGTACGAGATTTTATAATTTGGCATCAATTTATTTTGCCAAGAGTGTGTGCCCGCTGCCCGCACAAGAAAGTTATGTAAAAGTTAGTTATTACAAAAATCTATGGAAGGTGGTGAAGTAAGTCCAGTTTTTCATGAGATGTTTTTAAAAAAAACACAACCGTTAGATAATAGGTATAAAGCAAAAAAAAAAAAATATCAAAAGAAAATAGAGGTTACATGAGTTCATTGGCATCATTTTTCTTTCGTTAAGTAGGTATTATTCATAAAAAAATATTTATCAATATAATTTATGCATTTTTAATTTAAAATTTCCTTCGGAGTAAATGATAGTGATATACGATTGACAGAAGGTGACAACCAGACAATATAATGTTAGGAATTGGCTATGATTCAATGGATTTTATTGTTAATTTGGTGCCATTGCGTTTGGGTATAACTTGAAGCTTGTATTTGGGATTGATGCGATACAAAAAAAAACTTCTATTTAGTTGGCAATAAACGTACTTATTTGGATATAAACAAAATAAATATTTAATTATTATATGATGGTAGAGAATGAATGCACTTATTTAGTAAAACCAATGCCAAGGTCGAGCACAACGAATTGGCGAATTGGCATGGGTGTGGGAGAAGTGTATTTTTGTTTTGGCTGTTTAACAAGAATGTTTAAAAGTAAAAATCATACTATGTAGGTATTTATTAACAATCTTTTAACGGCAAAGATATGAATCGATGAATTTCAAATTATTATTTTTTTTATTGAAAGAATTAAGGAAAAAAAGCTTAATGAAACCGAATTTGACTTAATGATGTTTTTTATTTAGGGTAATTAATTAAAAATATAAAATGTAATAAAATCAAACTGAATGAATATTAATTAAAAGTGTGAGTTTGAGAAGTAGGTAAACGCTGGGACCAAGATGGGAGAATCTCCATAAAAATTCATAGTATTTACAGAAAAGTATCATCTTGCGCAACTCGTTAGAAACCACAACTGTCAAAAAATAAAATTTTGCTTTTGTGTTTGTGTGACATATATTTGTATTTTACAAACGTCATTTTAAGACATAAAAGCCTTTTAAATTTTTGAAAGCTTTTAATGCAACCGGCCATTTACAAAATGCCACTAAATTTTAAATTCGTTAAAACAAATATTTCAAATTCTTCTTACTTCTTCCTATAATTCCTAATAAATTGTTCACAAAAAAAAAAAAAAAACGCTAACATTTATGCATGTATAAATAAATTATAACCATAACAAATAACCATATAAATTAATTTATTTCAACAAAAAGAAATATGCAAAAGTGCATGAATTTGGTAAATGAAAAAATTCCATTCAACGAAAATCCTTTTTGATTGCTCTTTAAAATTTATAGATGGACAAAGGCATTAATGTAAAAGCAGGTTGAACGAGTAAAAAGATTCCATTCGAATTCCCAACAATAAAGAACATTCAATTCATAATATTACTCACCCAATAAAATTTCCACAGTTGCTTCACTCATATAATCATGACAATCAAATGTCTTTTCACCTTCGGCCTTCAATTTACTAACAACATTTCGTGAATTTTCATTAAAGAGTTCAATGAAGCTCTTCAGTACGTTCAAATGGAATGTTGGGGCAATGAGTTTCCTGTGCGAGCGCCATTTGTGACCTGTGAATTGGAATAAATAAAGAAAAAAAATAGTTAGTCAACTACATACATAAAGTAACAACATTTAGTATTCCGAATGTATAATTTATTAATCAAGTTCGTATATGTCAATGGGGTCAATTTGGCTGGACAATAATATTAACTTAATGTCGCGTCATTTTTTGAATAATCGAAGCGAAATCCTGAAATTTGCATTATGTGTGTACAATGTGCATTATGTTAATATTATTTATTAAAGTATCTATAATAGTATAACAGAGTTGTAGGTAGGTACATACTTTTATTATTTAAATTTTGAATAACAAAAAAGAACTTGTTGAACTTAAAAACAAAATTTACTTCTACATAAATAAGACCAGTTTTGTTTTTATTTATGGGATTATTATTATACGCAAAGTCTTGGGTGTAACCCAAATATGTGGTATTGTCTGGAACGATCAATTAGACAATTAAAAGCTGTTCTTAGTTGTCACCATATTTTTTAAGATAAACAAAACGATAAAGTGTATTTGAGGTATAAGATTTTTAGGAGGAGATGAGGTAAGCAAAAAATTTTAGTGTACATTTGAAAATTAAATTTGTAAAAACCAGAAACTGTAACTTAGCATGAGTTATTTGTTTTGGAGTCGTTTCAAAATTTAAATAATTATGGAAAGAACAGATTATAGATTTCTTTAAAGTGATTTTAGCCAAACCTTAAGACTACGAATTTTCGGAGTTTTTAAAAATTGGTTTTAAGTGTATGAATTTGAAAACTAAATTAAATTAAAAAAACAGAATCTGTAACCAATAATGGTTTCTTTTTTTTTGGGGTGATTTAATAAACCATAAAAAAAACCAGTTAAGGCTGGTGAAAGAATTTTCGAATGTGATTTAAAATAAAAAATTAAAATCGAGTTTTCGGAGTTCCAAAAAAATTGACATATCTTTTTTATAATGCATGTAAAATTAAACCCAAATAAATAAGAAAAGATCATTTCAAGATTGTATTGGATTTTGAAGTTGTTCGGAATGACACATTACTATCGTTGTGTGTATAAAATTAACATTTTTTTAAAATAAAGTATTACCTATTAAAAAAAAGTTCATGAAAGTTCAATTCCAAACCAAAAAAATATATCGATGGTTCTATCCTTAATTTTTTGAGGTACGTACTCAATTTTATATTATTGTTATATTTTCATGACACAAACGCTACTTTTAGATTATCGTTTCTTATGGGGCTTAGACAAAGTAAAAGGAGCGATCGAGTCGAAATAATGTTCAAATCAGAATTTAAAAAGAAAAAAGTGATTATTTTTCGAAAATAAATTCATATTGATTATATTCTTATGTTGATGGCAAATTTTCGGTGACAAACTAAAAACGAAATAAATTCTGGATCTTTAAATTGTCCTCAAATCATTTTTCTTCTTTATCTCGAAATTACTAAGTTACGTTGGGATTAAAAAAAAAAAAAAAACTCAAACAACGCAAATCTTATAAAACTTTCAATATTTACTCACCAGTACTGATCAAAAGACCATCTCCCAACCATGGCTTGAAGAATTCATATTCTGGTGCTTTGTCAATGTACACCTGGCTGCTAAGTAAGATCTCAACATCACGTGGATCATACAAGAAGATAACTAATTTAGGTCCAATCCAAATTCTTGCAACATATTCAAAAGGTTCACCCTTTCGGAGAACGGTCTCGAATACCTCTATAATTTATCAAACACAAATTTTTCTTGTCAGTTAATTTCAAACACTCCAAATTTTAGTTATAGTTATCCTACTTGATGGTGAGCCAATAGCATCGAATAAATTTCCAACCAAAGGTAATCCATCAGGTCCTGGTAATTTTGCTGCACATTCATAAAGATGTCTGCGCGATAGACGCCAGTAGACGAACCACAAGGCGAATGTTGGTAAAAGCAGAAAATAGAAAACACTTGACGCGCTAACCATCATCGGCTCCTTGATCACTTCCTGAGCGATCGACATGATTGTTTTTTTTTTTTTTTTAATTTATATAAATCTCTTAATGTTCAAAGTTAGTCCGAATGACTCCGAAAATCGTATACACGTTTGTTTAGGATCCGTATTATCTATGTCGTTTTACCCTCCTGAAGTATGAACGAACCGAACCGGACTGTTGGCTTTGGTTAGCCGATCGATTTCTTATATAGGCTTTCCTGTTAGTTGCAGCGACGAATAAATGCATAGGTAACAAGTTTGTTTATTTGTTTTTTAATTTTTTTTTACCTTTCAATGTTCGATTAATTCAATTGTATTTTGAGCTAGCTACAAACATAGGTATATGTGAGTGATAAATATGATAGAGCTTGCGCGGTGGCAAAAGGGGTGGTTTGCGGTTGATTGGTGGGTAGTGATGATGATAGTCGTATGGTTGGAAAGTTTGGGGTAAATACTTTGGTTATTATATTCCATGTGCAATTGCATTTTTTTTAGGGAATTATAGAACTTTATTTAGTTAAAGGTTTTGTAAATGTGCTATTTCATTGGTTATTTTTTGGAATAAATTTATTTTTCGGAATCAATTAAAAAAATAGTTTGGACTTTATAATTTGACTTTGAATGGGAGCCAACACGCGTACTTAACATTGGGTGGAAACTAATGTAAGCACTACGTAGATTATTGAACCAAATATAGCCCTAACAATAAATTATATTCATATGTACGTAATCAAGTGTTATGTACTTCTGGCACGACGGGCGGCGACAGTATTCAATGTATTTTATGGTTATTTTGTTCTTCTTATACAGTATATTTTGTGAGAGTTTTAATAATTTAGCAACACGGTGAATGGGCTTACCTATGTTTTTTTTAACAGACTTCCACTATCATTTTTGATTCAAAAAAAATAATAAAAAATAGTTTCTGAAAATTCTCGATAACTTGTCATGTTTAAGGTTTGAATAATTCCAAAATTTCCCTTCCCAAAAAATTCCTTACCATAAATGATCACATCTCACAAAAGATATCTTAAATCCCATTAATGTATCTTCAATCAATTTCCATAATAAACATCAGATGAGTAATTTCAAAACAAAATAACTTGTTTGAAAAGAAATTAAATGCACAACTGTATCGCACGAATTTGCTCCTATGTTAAAGTACTTTAAAAATACAAATACATAAATAAAAAAATACGAAAAACAAGAGGGAAAAAAGTAAAAGGCTAAAACAAGAAGTTTGGGCCCAAAACTGAAGATGTCATCTGGGGTATAGTAAAAATACGGATAGTTGAAGAAAAATTTAAAAATCTTTAGGATGGTTTTTTCAAAAAATAATGTTTACATATATTTTTTTGAATACAAGGTCCAACATTTCATGGTTTTAAGTTGCCATTAACAATTTAAATCGAACAACACGTTAAAGTTATTTACAAAAGGGGTGATTCAAAAGTAGATATAGCAATCGGTAGAAATGGTGAAGAAATTTGAAGACAGTGGAAGCGTTACTATTTGTGTTAGGCCTCTCCATCATCGTAATACACGCGCAGGAAGTGCAAGTACTTATCGATTTCTAAATAACGGACGAAAACCGATTTTTTTTTGGCTGGCGGCGCGGTGATTGAAGAGTTTGACTTGTACGATTACCAATTTACCAATTACGGCTTTATTGGCTGAGAAGTTTTCTGGACTCACAATTTCACGTTTTGGCAAAGTCAATTAGCCAGCAAGATCATACTATTTGAAATCTTAATTATGTCTGTGGGGCTACGCTTAAGACCGTGCTTACTCGAATATTCCTTGAGCCAGCAACATTACTGAAGTTATGGCCAAGATACCTCCTGAAAAGTGCTTAAAAATGATCTCAAAATAATCGCATGTTCAGAATTTACCCGAGGCGGCCGTTTTCGGGATAAATATGTATGTTTTGTCTTAACGGTTGTATGACAGGCATATTTATTTTTGGAGCTAAAAAACAATTTCCCACCAGGGGAATCTTCTTAAAACCTTAAAACCAAAGATTGAAGAAAATCCTGAAGATAAAACAGACAGATTCACGTTCTTTATCATCGTAATGTAAGGTTTGATCAATATCTCAAGCTGGGAGCTGTAGTCGCAAATAAAATATTTACATATCTTATCCATTTTTTCCACTCCATTTATTGAAGAGTTCTGGATTCGATGACAATGCACTCACATCTCATTCACGAATTTTATACATTAAATACTTAATTATTACAACTATGCGTTTTGGCAGCTTCAGATAAAGATGACCTTGAAAGGTGTATTTGTCACTAAGTGCAATTAAATTTGTATGCTCACGACTGCGTTTCTACTTAAATTAATTTTGTTTGTACCTTTTCTGAATGATTTGAATCTGCAGTCAGTCAGTGTACAATACCTACTCGTAGGTCAGTTTTATGATCTCGTTAATTACTGCAATAATTTAATGTTAATTGTGCAAAGCAAAAAAAAATCAATCTAGTTGTTCAATGTAAATCTGATGCATTGATAGTATAATATTATTTCATTAAAGAATAATCTCTATATACTATAATATGCTTTGGTTAGGTGAGGTGGATTCAAAGATCTTGTTTTCAGTGTTTTACTTTAAATTGATAATATCATATAAACTGACAACAATTGACAAAAATAGTACTACCGAAAAAAAACTAATGGCGTTTTTAATTGGCAATATGGAAGCAGAAAAAAACATTCTGAATGCGTTCAATTGGGCAAAAGTGACAGTTCTGATTCTGAAAAGAAGATAATTTCTCTTCTGGATTTGAAATCAGAAATGTCCCAATTGATAAATGTCATATTTTTTTAAATTTACAAATTGTGCGAACTGTGAAGTGATTTCTTGAAATACTAATACAGTCACACCAAACTTTAAATTTTTCAGAATCGAAAAAAACTGTTCAATTGGGATTCCGAATCTTAAACCAATTCGGATTGCCAATTGAAAACGCCATAATTTGAACAAAAGAAACTATTTTCTTAAACATTTTTGATTTGAAATGCAAACTAAAGAATGGAATTTTGGCTTTGAGAAAAGTACCACAAGATTGTTAATGTTGTTGCTGTTTTCACAATAACGTTTTTTTTTTTTAAGACACTTTCTAGAAAATTGGGAAGTCTTGGTCAAATCTACAAATGTACCAAGTGGGCGCCAAAATATTCTTGTCCGGAATGTCAGTCCCACTATAGCCGGCACTGAACATGGCTAAAATATGTGTTATAACAAATGAAAACAGTAAGTAAATGAACAAAATTTCGTTCTGATAAAAAAAACAGGGATGTTACCTTTAATGTAAAACGACACCAACTCCCTCCAGCTGTCAGCTTATGAGCTATAATAGCTATGACGGTTGGATAGAAAATTAGAATTCATTTTGTGAATCGTTCTTTAACTTAGAATAAAACCCTAAAATTTGGACCGCTTGCTTTTCTATAGCGATATATTGAACATTGTGCTTTACAAAAGAAGTTCAATTTAATAAAGAAAAAATAAGTAGGTTAGGTACCTAATTGTATCTTCGGCGTACTAGACTTTAGGGACATTATAGCTCGTTGTCCTAGTGACACAAGAACGTAACTACATTTTTTACGATTTTGGACTGGTAGTGGCTTTGTATATAAAAACTATAGTACTATCATGGCGAGTTTTTTTTAGGGTTGCAAAGGTCCTGGTGGTGGCGTTGCAAAACTTGAGGTGTAAAATCCGATTTGCGGAGTCTTAAAGCGTCGAAAATTGGTGGTAGGGGCAAGAGGAGACTATTTTTTCGATTATTGCATCCAAAAAATATCAATAAATATAAATTAAAACCTCCATAAGCTCTCCGCAAAAAAAAGAGTAAGGGTTGCAGGCATACCTTAGATGTCGCCCCATTCGACTTCCACCATGATAGTACTATAGTTTTCATATACAAAGGTAGTGGGTATGCCATATCTTAAAAAATATAGCATTGTATTTATATTGTGGCAAAAAAATTGTACCTCTAAGTGCAGTAGCTTAGAAGTTAGCAACATAAAATTAAAAGTTGTATCTCCTGAAAAATACCAAATATTGACATACATAATGTACTTGTACGTTATTGTGTGACTAGAGCGACTAAAATTGGTGTGGTTTTCGATCTAAACAGTTGATCTAAAAAGTCAACATTTTTTGAATAAATTTGAAAACCAAGACTAAATCAAATAATCTTTTTTCTTATGAGTTAATGCTACAGTTCTTTTTTTTATGATTTGAGGATCCTTTATCTGAATTTTCAAATTTTTTAAGATTGTTGAGAGAGTCTAATCCTTAAAGTTAAATTCATTCCAAAAATTATGTGTGTTTTTAACCAAAATTATAATTATCATAGTCATAAGTGTCATTTTGTTCTGAAGGTGACAAAGAATTGCTGTTTGGTCTATTTTAGAAATGTGTAATATTGTGAAATAGTTCTTGTGGTTTAAGTGATTTATTCGATTAATTAATGATTCAATTATCTATTTGTTTTTATAGGAAAGCTTTATTTTTATCGTCTCGTCACAAAGAGACATTATTTCGAATCTATGTATGTAAATTCTTATTTTTTCTTTGAACCGAGTTGACAAAGTTCAATAAAACAAATATATTAACAAGAATTATAGAGGGGGGAGTTAAATAAAATTCATTTCGTTAAAGCTTACAGTTTGAAAATACATAGTAAACAAAACAGCTGGAGGAAGCTGTATCCATCAATATTTAACTATTTGATATAAAAGAAAAAATTAGTTTCGAAAACAAGTGCGATGTTTTTAAATTGGGTACAAATGAAAATTACTGTATAGCAAGTAATGGTTAGACATAAATTAAGTCAGACCCTACACGAGAATCTAGAAACACGAGTACTAACACTGGTTTGTAAAGTCAAAAATGCTCCAAAAGATCTTTAAAAAAAACGTAACTTAACTACAATTTCTGAACAATTTGAACATTTGCTAGACTGGGCAATCAAGCATATTAAGACTATTTTAATCATAATCAAGATTTTTTTTCAAAATTCTAAGTTTAATTAAAACGGTCTTCGAAATCTGTTTGTAAAATGAATAATTTTTATATTCAGTTAGTGAATTCTAAGTACATACAATTTCTTAGAATCAACAAAAATGAATACTTACATTCTAAAAAGGACGGACTTTCCTACAACTTCTATCTCTAGTAGTAGTACCTACTTCAAAAATATTTTTTTTTAATTTTGGTACACAATGTTGTTAGTGAAACTTGAACCTTGAAAATTAAGCTAAATCAAACTCGTTTATTTTTTTGTTGCTTAAAGTAAAGTCTTTTATTTTTAAAACCTATCTTTAAAAATAAATCGCATTAAATAATGTACATTAAACAGAAGTTATAAACACAAACAATTATTCTACATATTTTTACTAAACTTCATGTTTTAAAAATTAATTTTTTGACTTATAAAAATGCATTAATATTTTACAGCTAAGTTTAAAACATTTTTTCTTTGTCATTTTTTCACAAATAAAATAATCATTTTTTTTTTTCATTAACACTTAATATATCTATTAATTATGTACATAATAAAAATAAAATAAAAACTTAATTAAAAATAGGCAGGACTTCGTAGGCAATGATTTTGTTTAATATATATATATCTTTTTATGTTTATTTCAATAATACAAACAGTTTTTGTATATATAAACAAAAGTATTTACGATAAAAATATACATTATAATACGCGCATTAATTTGTATGTACTAAATATACTTATATATAAACGATAAATTAATTTTAAGATAATAATAATTCTTACTAAACTTAAAGCTAAATTTATTATTAACTACACTGATGTTTCGTATATAACAATTTGTAAAACTTTTGGTTTATTATTTTGTGCTTCTTTAACTTCTTTTAGAATGGCATTTGTTATAGCTTCTAGAGCAGCTATTTCTTGTTCTTGTGTGGATTTTTTTGAAGTATTCCATTTGGGCATTGAAACCTGTAATTTAAATATTTAAATTGAAGTTAAAAAATGTGTATTTTAGAAAATACTTCAAAGCTCAACAAGAAAAGTCAAAACTCAGTTAAAATCATTAAAGATTCAAAAACGAAGTACAAGGCTTCTACACCATTGAAACTTACCGTCAGCACACGTTGCAACGCCATATAATCAAGACCCGTTCCAGCTGTCTCACCCAGCCTTCTAAGTGTTTCAGCCATTGGTCCTGATAATTCCTGCAAAGAAAAAGAAAATAATATTAATAAAAGTTTATATTCAAGCCACGCAATCCTTATCTTACCTGTATCTTGGCCCAACTATCAGCATATTGTCTCCTAACTAATTCAATAATTGTCGATGTTAAAGCTAATCCAATTAATATATACAACGTGCAAATCAGCATGTAGTTAGGTTTTTCTAAAAACAAGCATGGAAGAATTTTTCTGAAAGTTGCTTAAACGTAAGGAATTCAAACCACACTCACTTGGAACCAAGTCACCAAAACCTATTGTGGTCATGGTGATGAAACAAAAGTAGAATCCTTCGAAAAAAGTCCAATCATCTTCCCATAAAAGAAGGAGGCCTGCTCCAATCGCTAAATACACACCTAGAAAACAAACAGCAGCAATGGCGTAAAACCATGTCTTGCCTATCACATTCGATATAGATGGCTTCTCTGTAAGAAACAAAAATAAGGATTTTTGATTAAATTTCAAAAAATATCAAAGAAACTTAGTTGGCATAAGGTGTCGTATCGGTACAATATACTAACTTGGTAAATATTTTCCTAAAACGGAGACGGCAGTAGCGAATAAACGACCCCAATCGGCTATCACAGTTAATGTAAATGGAATGCCAATCAAAGCAAAACAAATACAAAATACCCGACCTCCGGTGGTAACTGGAACTATGTTTCCATAACCTAAAAATTATTAAGGGATATATAGTAGGATAGGGATATCTTTTGCTAAAGGATACAAACCGATTGTTGTGAGGACAGTGGAAGAGAAGAATACAGCTTGTAGGATACTCCATCTTTCGTAGAGCTGGGGAAAGTCTTTGTCGGCAACAATTAGGAGTCCACCTTCGGCAGCTTCCTGAACTGCCTGCAAAATAGAACGAATATATTATAGAGGTCAATGAAATAATATAAATCGATTAATTCTATCGTCAGCTAATTTATATGCAAGTGAATTTTATGGACGTTAGAACAACACGCAAACGTTGTGGACGAGGTAGCAGGTATAGCACCTAGGAAATAAAGTAAATTTAAATATGTACCTACATTTAGTTGATTAGCACGCTTTTCTGAGTTCAAACTTTCAAAATGACTGGCAGTTTTACTTTTACATATACATATGTATGTGTATTTTGCATACGGCAATGTGGAGTTCAACTGTATTGCAATTATAACTGAATCGCTTAGAGTCTCATTTAACTTTTCGAATAAAACTGTCTGCATGAGAGTGCTTTTATATGCTTGATGATAAAGGATACGAAACCTTTGTTTGTTGATAAAATAGCTGAACCTATGTTTTGACATACATACATAATAATTATATAGCAAATAAATTTACTTTGACATGTCACGGAATAGCTGGGGTGGATTTTTAACAAATATTCTCAGAGCAATTTGTTTTCTAAGGATTTTCGAGTTTTTTCGAGTAAAGCCCTTTTATTAACTCGCTTTAAAACTAGTCTCATACGACAACAAAAGCCTTAAGTTTCGGTTTCATTCGACAATATTTTTATAACTAAAACCCGAAATCGTATATTAAACTAATTTTGTTTAGAATTTTTATGAGCTTTAGTCAAATATAATTTTTCAAAAAACCGTTATTAACGGTAGGTAACTGTTATAGAAAAGGATTTTTGATTTTCGATTTTGCCATGAGCGGGTTGACGGATTCCGATGTTTTATAAAAAAGGTTCTAGGTATATAACTTTAATAATATTGCATAGGTATCAAAATTTTCAAAAAAAAATGTTTTTTGGATTTCAATTCAAAAAACTAATTTCACCTATGTATGCTTCTTCACATTTTTCTTCAATGACATTCTTGTCTAAATTTTCAGGTTTTGAGTTAAGTAGGTACCTACCCAGAACGAAAGAAAGAAAATATACTATTTTTTATCTTTGGCTCATAAGTTCACCATTTGAGCAAGTGTCATTTTGTAATTACATTCGTTTTGTATTTGCACTCGCAGAACTTTTTTTTCCTACAGAACTACTATTTTGCCAGTTTTATTTCAAAGCAAAACAACACTTTTTCATACATTGAAAACTATTGATTTTTATACCTATAACTAGTAGCTGTTACGAAAAAAATCTACCACTTCCATATGCCATACTTATAAAGAAGCAAAGAAAGTAGGTAACTAGTACCTATTTTTTTACTTTACGACTTTTTTAAACAAAAATGAAGTAACAACAAACTTCAAATTGGTTTTCTGGAAAACTATATTTTTCCACTTTGACACTTTGACTTTCCATTAACGTACGTATATGAAATTAAATATTCTTCCCAGTTTTTGTTGCTTAATCAGTTCAGAATTCAATACAGCATTATTTTGAAATTGTACCAGTGGGTTTGTGAGTTAAATATGTTCTTTTTCATTTAAAACAACAAGGGCGTCGGTGGTGTAATGGTTAGCATAGTTGCCTTCCAAGCAGTTGATCCGGGTTCGATTCCCGGCCGACGCACACTTTTTTTTATTTTTTTTTTTACAAAAAAATAAATTTGAAATAAAATTCGTAGTTTCATAAAACTTGTACCCTTAGCTACTTATACCTAAAAGAAATGTGGATAAAATTATTGATCATTCATTTTCTCTCGAAAGTAAACAGTACTGAAATCAAATCAGTGATTTATATTAACTTTAGGTAGTCAAATGCAAATTTATCAGAAAAAATTGTCATTTCATTGAATAATGAAATCATTTGAAGAACTAAACGCAAATGTCAACAAAGCGTAGTAAATAAAATATAGACATGACATACATACATACATAGTTAAATACATTTTTCGTGACAATATTTTCGATTCGATAAGGTCGAAAAACATTCGAGGTCTCGTTTTTGACTTATGTACATACATTCAGTTACAAAAGTAAGTACACACTAGACCTGATAGAAAACAAGCTTATGGCCAGACCGGATTAAGAAAAACGTCGTCTCTTTTGTCAATAAACATACTTAAAAATCTAAAGTTCGTATTTTTCCTAAATTCGGTCTTACATAAACTTGTTTTCTATCAAGTCTAGTGTATATTTACATTCATGACTGGGTGTATAGCGGTTTTTATGATTTGTATTCATTTTCCTTTGACTGCTTCTAACTTTGGCAAATTACAACAAATTTTTGAATGTATTTTTTCATAAAAAAATGCTATCTTTTTTTAAGAGAACAAATTGTAAATTTCATACTTAAATGAAATACTTAATAATAACAAGTTTTTGTAAAAACATCACATCGAAGTTCGGTTGAAAAACAACCGAAAAATGCCTAAAAACTGTGTTTGGTAATAAATAACGTGTAAACCGTTATCCACAGAGAAAAAGTTGCATGGTAAATACATATTTCCAATTGTTCTTCTTTAAATAATTTTTTAATTCAAAATAATAATTTCAAAACACTGTCTATATTATCCTCGTGCATAAATTATAATTATTATTCCTCCACCGAAGCGATTCTTCTCTAACCATATTATTATCCATGAGGACAATTTATGTAATTGTATTTTAATCTTTTAACTCCTAACCCTTTCAAATCTCGAATGAAAATATAATTGGATCCCCTTTGAAACCCATAAGGATGTTTTCACTCTAAATAAAAAGCTCTCAAAATCTTGCGTTTTACAATTCATGGCTTTATTGTTGATTCCGTTTAATTTAACATGGCACATGCACAGGCACACACATCAAGTTCCTGTCAAAAATAAATTGGAAAGTAAAACCGTAACCTACATAAATTTCATATCTCGTACCCATAATCCAAACAGATTTTATTCCTTCCTTATTTTTATTCCCAAAAGTGAAGCCTCTTCAATTACAATACTTTTGATGTTTTCCCTGTGAAATATGCTTTTCAAAAAAAAAAAAAAGAAACTGTGAATTAAATCTGAAGGTCAAGTGCTTTACAAATACCCTGCCTTACTCTATGGGGGATCTCGACTGTATTGTATGTACAAGTAGAAATTTACATCGTTTATTTTTCGTCAGACCGCATCGCAAAACCTCAAAGACTAATAAACCTAGTTTTTCTATAAAAGAGTCATCTTGAAATTGGCATAAAATTGATGTCGATAAAATTTTATTGTCACTAATAAAGTTCACATGCCGGCTACTTGAGTGTAGCGTTGGAGTCGGGTGATTTTTGTTGGGTATCATTGACCTTGTTTCTTGAAAGGAAACAAAAAATTCGCATAACTCAAGGGGTTTGGCCAAGAAAAGGAAAATCGATAAAATTAGGGATTTACGAATTTGGGTACCTACGTAAAAGGTATATTAAGTCCTTCAGACAGAATAAGCTATGTACATATTATATACAGACTTGAGCTTCATTTAATTTATTTTTGAGCATGGTCTTCTTTAATTGGAAATGCGGTGTGGTGCATGGATTCCGCCTACATCTTCTTCTTCCTATTATTGAAATAAATTGGGCTAATTGGTACCGAAATATTGGCGTCAAATTGTCTACAAGGACTAAGTATAAAAGTAGGTAGTCCTCGTTAAATAGGGAAAAGTAAATGTTTATTTTGTTTTCCCATAAAGACATCATAATCGAATCGTATGTCTCAATAAGTCATGCAAATAAATCATCAGTTGTGCGTTATCACGCACGTTGCGTGACTTATAGTAATTTATGCTGCAGTCATTTCGTTAAATTGAATTGATAAGAGTGGCACACGTTTTCAATGATTGGTTCAACTTTTTTTTGCACTTCAAACTTTGGATTTTATAATTATTTTTTTTTACCAAATAATTTATGTTTCTTAAAATTTCATCAATATCGTACGAGCAGTTTTCGGGATAAATAAGTTTTGTCGTACCAGTTATATGACAGATGCCGTCGTTTTTGGACTAGAGAAACAACCTTAAGATTGAAGAAAATACCTTCAGTACAATAGGCGTTAGGTCGAAGTTCAGTGTCACGTTATCATCATAATTAAAGGTCTGATTTTTTGTCGAACTTGCTCTATAGTACGAATAGTTGCATGTCATCTGAAATTACCTCATTTCGGCTTTAATACAAATGTAGTACAAATTGTTTTTTAATTTTAATTTTCAATCTCAAGACTCACCACTTCGTATTTTTCCAGTTCAAATGAAAGCAACCGATCGAGGTTGCTTAAATCTGTGTTATTTAGAATCGCCCATATAAAACGTTCTCTTTGTGTCTTTACAACTTCTTTTAAATGTGTCACTCTTTCAACTTCTGCAGGTCGCTCCAATTGTCGAAATATCTAAAAAAAAAAAATCCATATTTTATATATAAGTAATAATTTTATGTTTAGGAATAACATCTTAATTATTAATGTTCCCAAACTGTTCAATCTTCTAAACAATCAGTTCAAAATCCTGTTTCAGAAACTCCCGCAACCAGAAAATTCCTATTCAAAAAATCAAAAATTTCAATTCTATAATTCAATTCTTTGGATTTCCGTTTCCATAGTAATGATGACACGATTTGATGAGAATCAACAAGAATGAAATGTTACTATTGTAACGAGTTTTTAATGTTGGAAATTAGTCTGAAAATCAAATCTAGTCTAAATTAAAATCTTAGTTCGATTAATTAAAAATAAATTAAAAATTTAGCAATATTCTAAAAATACTTTCTCTTAATCTTTACAAACTAAAAATAAAATTTCTTAAGGGTTTTGAGTTTTAATTGCAAACGTGCTTAAAATTTCAACCGCACCGAAAACAAATAAATTTCTATATGTTTGACTTTCCCTCCCTTTGGGGAATTCCCATAAATAAACAACGAAATATATCTCATCAGACACATTTCACACCTACTCAAATACCTCTCAAAATAGTACAGTCCGTAATAATAATAATTGCTTTTCCGGTAGACTTGCACGCTAAAAGCTTAACGAACTAGCATCTAAAAATACGACCGTACTTAAATTCCATCATTTTCTTTAAAGAATGCCCCAAAAATCTTTCTTCACCCACACACAAGTATCAGATATAATTGCAGGCAATTATCATAAAATCTTTCGTGCATTGCACTACTTAACCTGACGATGATGTTCCAAAAAAAAGCGTGCGCATACTTTCAACAACAACATTAAAAAGAAACACAGATTCCAAAATAGATCGTGAAGCACCAGAAGAACCTTTGAATGAACACACTCGGTGTAAGTTCTTTTACTGTCAAATGTCAAAATACTCATCAGCATGATACTCCCTCCTATGCTATGCTGTAAAATGGTGAAAGTCTTTTTTAAGAATCATTTTAATTTCTCTAGCACTGCCGATAGATAGAGTGAGTAATGATGATGATGAATATTATTGAAACACTATTTTAAACTAATTTATTCAAAAACATAAAGTTTTTGAAATTAATAGTTGTTTTATGTTTTTTATGGGAAGAAAAACGGCCATAAAGTTATTAGTACTGTGGTTTTGTGGTGACAGGTGGTTTTGACACTTTAAATCAACTTTGGATTATCGTGTTGATATCAATTTCTCGGATAGATATGTTTGTTCAAGTTTTAAGCAAGTGAATTGAAAAATATTGTTCTACGATCCGACACATGGTCTAGATAATGCACAACCTCAGACGAAATATTCACTCATTATAAAGGATATTTTTCGAGAGTCATGTTTATCTTGAAGCGTAAGAATTTCCTTTCAATAAAATTGAAAGTCTATTCGATTGAAAAGATCAACATTTCATTTTGCTTTATAAAACTATCAAAACTTTAGCTGCCAAATATTAAAACACTGCATTAACAAAACCATAATCGATTCGATGCAATCATCTTAGATACAAAAACCATACTGCCTTTGATGTTCTCTAATTAATCAATTTGCTATAATTTTTTTCATTTTTTTTTTTTTTTTTGAAAACAAAAACACACCAATTTTTAAGTCATCTACCTCAAACATCAGCACAACATCTTCTTTCAAAAACAAAGAAAACAACCAGAATGGAAGATATATTTTTTGTTTGAAAAATCATGAATTGTTTTGAAAACCCACTCCACGAGGCCAAATAAACACACTTATTAGTAGTGCCACCACCATCACCACCCCACGTCCCACAGTTTTCAAGATTTTGGTCTGTTGAAGCAGTGATATAGAGTGTTTTGACAAGCACTCCTCGAGATAAGGGTGCACACTTGCACAGCTTCAGAATTAAGGAACTGAAAAATAATTATAAATTATGAGCTCTTTAAGCTTTTATTAGATATGATTGCATTAGAAGGAGAAAGGGAAAGACAAAGAGCTACACGCGTCATTCATAGTCTGGGAGGGTTTGCAAAAATTAACTGCATGTTCAAAAACACTCAGTGTTATTTGATTATGTACTGAAAGCTTAAAAATAAATTTATGGTATAAAGTACATTTAACGAAAAAATTGAATTCAATGCCATGAAATAAAGCTAACTGACAGAGAGTCAATTTTCAGAAGTTGGTTTTACTGCACTTGGACAAAATAGTTTTTACTCACCAGTTTTGGGCTACAGAAACCAACACTTCGTTACGGATAGGGAACGATAAAGAAGGCGAAGAGGGCCACGAAAATCAAGGTTTCTAAAATTTTATGAACAAAATACATAAGATTGGGTGACAGTAATTTTTTGATTCTCAATTTTATGAAAATTTTTTACGTAAAATGTTCCAAGTACCTATTTTAAAAATAGTTTCAATAATTTCCAAAAATATTTTGAACATTTTTAAAAATTCCGAAAGAAATCATATTTTTTTAAGAATTTTATTAAAAACTCATTGGAATATTTTAAAATAAAAAAATGGCTGGTATTTTCAGGTTTCAACTAAAGGTTTCGACTAAAAAAGAATAACAGGGCCTAAAAATATGTCTTGAAAAAAATAAAATCGATTATTTGAAGCCTGTGATATCAACGATAGAAAATGAGACACGTTCAATGATTTGTGCACTGTGCCGTATACTTTATTTTTAATACAAATAGTCAAAGATTTGTTATAAATTCAATTTAAATTTTTTATTTGCTACTAATAGTGGCAAGTTTTGGATTCATAACAAAAAATCGAGCTTGAAATAATAATTCAACCGTACAATATACTTACTATAGAGAACGCTAATAAAGTGGTTTCCACAATTCTGCCTGTCAGTCTATCGTTCTGTCTATGCCACAATCTATACTCTAAATTATTGAACCGTTTTTTTTTTAACTTAGAACTTAACATTTTTAGGTATGTAATTCTCTTAATGGGAAATTAAAATACCTATGTATAACTGCTATAACGATGTTGATAAAATTTCTTAATTGGGGTTTTGTAAGAAATTAAAATAATTTACTCAAAAAATATTTGTTAAAAAACCGTTATTAACTTTACCTGCATTGGAACCAGATTTTAGGTATTTGATTTCTTGACAATACTACGTATCAAAGTCTTCCAAAAACAATTTTTAAAGTTATATATTAAAAAATATTTTTTTAGAAACGACACAGACTTCGAATTTTTTTTTTCAAAAATTTGTATTTTAACATTTTCCTCTAATGACACTCTGTAATATTTTTTATTTACTGTGAAGTAAGATTGTGTGATCCACCTTTGCATTTTATTTCCTGTATTTTTAAGTACAAAAAAAAAATATTATTTTATAATTTTTTTTTAAATTTTTTAAAGCTTTTAACTTTTATCATTTCAAGAGTTGGTTGTAGAAACTGGGAAATTTTGTCTTCATTTTTGGATTTTTTTCTAATTAATGACTTTTTCTAAATTTCTATATCCTATATAGTTTAAACGTTCATAAAAAAAATAGTTTTTGCTTCTTAATGACACTTTAAAATGTAATTAACAATCTTCTTATAAGCATTTTGCACTGTGCAAGTCATATTCTTCCTATATTTCAAAAACAAGATCTTAATAATTTAACCAACTTAAAAATATTCTTGCACACTTTTCCAAAGAAAAAACAAACAAAAAAAAAATCCTCACAAAATTAGATTGAAATGAAAAGAAAAAACACACAAGTACGAAAACAAACACTTCTCGGAGAAAGCTCTTTGTCTGTCAAAAATGTCAAACTAGTCAAACGCAGCATCATGTTCTTTTTTTTCGAATATAAAATGGTAAACAATCCAACTTTTAAATCAGACGAATGTTTTAAGACAAAAATTTATTTATTGGGGATGAAATTAAGAAATTTATGATCATGTTATGTTTTGCTTGGTGACAGCTTAGTCTATTAAGTAATTAGCATTGTGGTTTTATGATGACAAGTGGTTTGTGACAAGATACAAACAAAAGTAGTCCCACATTGGAATTTGTCACATATTGTTGTCTTAGTTTATTTATATCCATAAGATATTTTTTACTAAGATATGGTTTTTGGAAAAGTTCCACCAGTCATCAAAATGTTGAAAACGATATCTCAAAGCAGATTTGTTATAATTTTGTTCTGGGTGATAAATGTGGAGAATGAATTTGTTCAATTGAGAAAGAGGCGTTTAAATAATGAATTTGTTTCAAATTTATGTTCCCAATGAACTGCAACGAAGGTGTGATATATGTAGTTTTGTTTAGGTTATATTGAAATTAATTGAAAAATCTTATATCCTGCATATATCTTGCAGGTGTTAATAGATGTCGTTAAAATACGATGTAATAGTTTTCTATTGGTTATTTTATAAAATAACCATTCATTCTATTTAAGAAGACAGACAATGAAACGGTTGAGTTGTTTTATGGGTTTTCCTTGGATTTCAACAACTGTGAAAGATACGAAAATAAATCACAAAAGTACATTTTCTCAACTGGATGAAAGTCTAGCCACATAAAAAAACTGTACATAATTCCCTATCGATAGAAAAACTCACGTCTGAGTAAAAGATTTATGAATTCACAGAGAATTTTTTTTTTGAATTCAAGAGTGTGTCCTAACTGAAGCTGCATCTACTTTCTTCCTAAAATATTCATAACTTAAGTCGACATCACTTATCTTTCATATGAATGTACAATATGAATATATAAATATATATCTGCTAACAGACCACGCTATCATCAGCACCACCGCATCGTCGGGTCGCAACTTTATTTTCGAAACCAATTCAGAGCAATAAAAACGATTCCACAAGTAACTTTGTTTGGTCGGTAATATCATGGACTCATTTTAAGACTATTTTGAGATGTCCATAATAAAGACAAAGTCGCTGAAAATGACACCTAGTTGAAAACTTTTCTCCATTAGGGCACTAAAGTTAAAATACACATTTAAACTCAAACCATTTTGAAAACTTTATTTAAAAAAAAAAATTCAAATTCATAAAGTAATTCCTTTAATCAAAAGAATTCCGGCAAACAACGCACGATGCGATGGACATTATGTATATAAGATAATACTCGTAGATACAATATATACTTAGCAAAGTGTAGCAAAACACACTATATTATTAATATTTTCCAATATGGGGAAGGACAACTGTGGTAAAGGGAAAGGACATTTTCGCCGAAGCATAAGTCAAATTCCGGGTGTCAGAAAAATATTTACTACTGCAAATAATATAAAATATTTCAGAAAGCTAGGGATTAAGGGAAATGGAACATGTCATTTTGTATAAGAAAGTTTGCTATATTAACATTATTTATATGTATATGGACTGGTCACGAAAACGAGACGAAAGTATAATTTTTGGACCGAAACTTACCGAGAGTCTTGGCCGTGTTTTCATTAAAGAAAATCATTTAAATCATTTAATTTATTCTAGAAACCAGTAAATCGTTAGTGCCAAATTTCATTTCATACCACAATGCAAAATACACTCAACATCACATCTAACCCAAAGTGAGGCTCACTTTTGCATTTACAATTTTTTATTTAAACCCACATATTTTCAAACAATTTTTGAATTCTAACTAACTATTAACCCTTATATCCTTTGAATTGTTCTTTCTGAATGTTGATATCCTATTTTTCTTTCAATTCCATCAAATACATTTACAAATATTTGTGTTCAATTGAATCTAAAAGTTTTTAGAATTTGAAGAACGTTTTAAATTTTATTTTCAATTTTATATTCTTCTCATGATTTTATGCTAATGCAAATGAGCTATCAACAATTATAAAAAAAAAGTTAGAAATTAACGAAGATATGTTATTTTTAAATAACTTTTGGAGAATACTTTACGAATACATACCTCCAAAACTTAAGTATTAAATATTTTACATTCCAAAAGAAATTCTCAAAAAGATTTAAAAAATTAAATTGTGTGACTCCCACAATCTCTGATTGATTATTTCAATTTCACATAAATAAGAAAAATAAAAAAATTCTACACACAATTAAGGGAGTATGTATTAGAAATGATTCAGTAAAAAATCGTTAAAGAATTTTTTTTTTTTCTTAACAATAAATTGATATTTTGAGGGTTTTAGTGCCATCATATGATGTTCTCCACCATCCACATAACCTTCACTTCAAAAGTAATAAAAATTTTTCTTTGTTATATAAATTATATTGACATCAAGTGGGCTTTCTTTGGGTTTATCTTTATTTTCTTTTTATAAGAATGATTTCTCATTAAAAGCAGTGACAACACTTTTAAACATGTTGGGTGACAACGCATGAAATTGCCTTAAAGTACAAACATAATTAATGCTTTAAAGCTTTGTATATCATTGATAAAGAATGAGACACTGTGACGTATACGTAATTTTTTTTTGGCGTTGTTGTGAAATGATATTTTACTATTTATGATACAATTTTTGAAGTATTGTGTTTTTGTGTTCGATGTTTTTAACGCAAAGGGCTTTCTTATGATAAAAATTCTAATTACGACCGAAATAAATCAACCAAGTAGAAGATTTTAAAATTTTTGTTCTGACCATTTTTTTCGGGCACCACTAACCTGATAATTTGGAACTTAAATTGTATATTTTATTATATGTGAGTATATTGTTGGAAAAATTTTACACGTTCAAATTTCAAATACATTTTTTATATAAAATATACATATTCACTTTATACACATTTTATAAAAAAATATTTTAAATTCAAAATGGGGCCCAACGGCTAGGATCCTTAAATTGAGCATATTCCATAAAAAAATACAACATTGTCAATTATTTAAAACTGTTACAAATAATTTTTTTTATGATTCTAAAATTTTATTCTCCACATTTTTCTCTTGTAAAATACATTGAATTTCATCATCATGTTGCCGTAACTCTCCATCATCGTTCCAATACGGCAATAGTTTCAGTTGCCACTGCATCAAATCGTACAAATAACAAAAACCATTTTTTAATGAAGCCCTTTTTATCAGTTCCAGATAATTTGGAAAAATCTGATGTGCCCTTAGTTGTGCCATCAAAAATGTAGCTAGTTTCTCATTTTCGAAATCTCTTAATCTCAGAAAGAGCTCCTTGGCTCCGATGAAGCATTCTCTTGCTTCAGCATGAGTTGATGGTTTCTTCGAATGAATCTTCCCCAAATACAATAATGTTTCAGCTTTCAAATCTGCGAAATTATATTTATCGCTAAGGTTCAACGAAAGCTTTAACTTTCTTATTGCTAAGGTTACATTTTCAGGAGAAATACTGCGGAAAGAGTTATTTTACTGCCTTGTTTGGCTGAACTTGAGATTAAACTTACTTAAAATGACAAATTCCCAGCCAAAAATAAAATTCACACTTATTCCGTGGAGCATCGTTTGCCATGATGTGTTTTTCAATGTCACTTAGAACATCGAAGGCTTCTTTATAGTTGAGGTTAGCTACTAGGTATTTAGACTGACGTATTTTGGCGTAACAATACAAGATCGGACTTTCTCTTGTTCCAACTAAATTATAATTATTTCAAATTTCTAAATTTATGAGTCGAAAATTCATCGTGTTTTAGCAGCATAAAAAGTAGCGTAAAGGCTTGCCCAGATCAATGCAAAATATTCGGATACGACGATAAAACAACAATAATAACGTTGTTTTTACGTCGTCACCAAAATTTCGCACTGCTTTTGCATCATTTTTTAATAAGTTTTAATAAGTTTACTTAATTGGTTTCTACGAATGTGTACCTTCATAAATTGCATTAGCCGCTCTCTCTGCGAAACTAGCTGAAATCATGGGATCCTTCTTAGAGTTTAATGCAGCAATTTCTAAAAGCGTTTCGGAAAGTTTTATGCAAACATCTTCGTACAAAATTTTCCGATCAGAATCGTTGGTGTACCACATGGTTCCCTTGCACTTTTCTAAGGATTTTTCCATCAATGAGATAGCTTCTTCCAGACAGTCATCTTAAGAAATCAAATTAAGTTCTACGCAAATAGTAATTGGCTTGGTATTACCTTTCTCTGCCAGTACAACACCATACTCAAAACGTGCCCGAGACAACATCTCCGAACAGTCCTCATCCCAATCTTTTGAAATTTTCAAAATAATTTTGTAGAACTCCTTCACTAACCAATTGAAGGCTGTGTCTTGAGCTTGAATCATATGGACCGTTTGGATAAGTATCCTGAGTATAAGGTTCTTATCACCTATTGTTTGATAAGCATCTTCAGCGGATTTGACGTTCTCAATTATGGCCAGTAGTAAACAATGGAAATCTCTAACACGCTTCTTGAAACGGAAATCGGTCTTTATGAGACCGTCTTCCATGGCAACAAGTCTGACGAGGTATTTAGCAGCTACTAGATATCCGTCATCGAGAAGATTTCTTTCCAGAACTTTATAAATTTGATCTGGTGAAAGATTTTGAAAATGTTGTACAGTTTGGCAGGCTGACATAAGCCTCTTGCCAGGTTGACATTTTGAATGGGTTGAAGTTGACTTTTTTTGATTGGATTTTTGCATTGTGAACAAAAATTCATGGAAAGTATAAATTGAAATATAAATTGTCAAAAACAAAAATTTAATAATTGAACTCCTTTCAAGTTCAAAGTGTAAAAAATTGAATATTTCAAGCTAAGGTACATAGTTACGCTAATTACCATTTTGTTCAGTTTGGTTGATATCTCTTCTTCCAGAATTCCAGTTTGAAACTGGCATTCTAGACTATCTACTCATTTCGCAATTTCTTTTGCATTTTATTGTTTTGAAATTAAAGTTTAGCAAGTTTTGATTTCGCTGTGTTATAAATTCGGAAAATTATCTTTTGCAATATTCCAAATCGCTATTTTGCTATCACATTTAAATATTTTAGATACACGTTAGTGAAAGCGAAATAATTCACTTTTGTCAGTTGGTTGATGTGATCATGCGATTGGACAACTTTTTTTCAAATGACAATAATTTTGTCTTAAACTGAACATTTTAATATCTCATTGAAATTTTCAAAATGACAAATATCCGCGACGTATTCAAATGCTTGCTGCAATAACCGAACAACGGCTGACTGCAATTTTATTTCCAAGAGTGTAAATCAATCACTTAATTTTTGTTCCTGATTTTTTTTAAAGTATGACGCGGCGTAAACAAGCGAAGTAAACAAATCATTAGCGTTATTCTTTTGTTCTTCCGAAAATATAAAATTTCCATTATATCCGAAAAGTCATTGACCAACTTTATTAATTTTCGCTAGCGCCAAGAATACTTTTTTTTCTATAAATAATAATATTTGTCTTGAAAAATAAAAAAAATCTGCAAAATTTATTTAGCACCTATTTGTCGGAAGTTGTTTTTAACGCCTTAAATATATTAATATTAAAATATGCATTATTCATCGGCTTTTCATTTAAAAGTTCTCAAAAAATGATTGAAATTCCAATCTCAAAATAAAGTAAAAATTGACTAATTTACAAATAATTGTTTGTTTTTGAAAAATTGATTACAATGAACTCCGTCAGGAAAAAACAAGAAAACAGTCATATTTGTCAAAGAATCTGAATAATATAAAATGCCGACTGAATTGCTTCTAAGTTAAAGTACTTACTGTAGAATAAACCAATTTTTTTTTTAATTTGAAAAACATGAAAAAATTCAATACTTGAATTTATTAAATAAGCCAAAACAGAACTATAAAAATGCTGTAGGTATCGAAAGAATACGATTTAAAAAAAAAATTGAAACAGTTTGAACAGTTTTTTCAAAAAATATTTTTTATATATAAAATTTTTAAAACATTGAATTTTCCAAAAAAAAAGATTTTTTTTTTCAAATTCCAAATTTTGGCGCAAAATATTATAAAAAATGAATGGGATTTTTTCACCAAAATTTAGATAGGTTAGGTTAGGTTTAAATGGCTGTCGGCTAGAAAAACCCCGACACACTTAGACCCTAATGGGTCCATTGTGATACCATAAAGAAAGATAGAAAAGTTTGCAACTTACTAGTTAAACCACTCGGAGCTTCTAATGAATTGGAATAGACTTTTAACGTCCGTTTTCACTAAGTCATTAGTGTCCTCATAGAAGAATTCTCCTAAATGGAGTTTTCTTCTGACAGAGAGAGCAGGGCAGGTGCAAAGGAGATGTTGAACAGTTTCCTCTTCTTCTTCGTCCATGCAACTCCTGCAGAAATCGTTGGAGAACACGCCCATTCTAATAGCGTGTCTACCTATTAAGCAGTGCCCTGTAAGAACACCTATGATGGAGCTAATATGCAGACGATTTAAGTTGAACAACCCTTTTGAACGTTTCAAGTCTATACACGCCCATATTTGTTTGGTCACCCGGCAGGTATTACTCTGAGTCCATCTGAGGTTGGTTTTCTTTAAAGCATCCTGCTTTAGCATGAGTTTACATGTAGCGATGGGCATGCCTATATTGTTCCTTTCTGGTTGCAGAGGAGTGATTGTTCCTTGTTTGGCGAGTTCATACGCCCTGCAATTGCCCTGAATGTCTCTGTGTCCCGGCACCCAAATGAGGTGAATATCAAACTGCTCAGACATCTCCCTAAGAGATGATTGGCAGTCTCGGACCGTGATTGATTTTGAGGAGACATGGGCAAGAGATTTAATAGCCGCATTCGGATCTGAGAAGATCCGAATAGACGTGTTGGATATTACGTTTTCTCTGAGCCAAGAAAGAACTTCCTTAATCGCCAGAATTTCCGCTTGGAACACGCTACAGTGGTCTGGTAGGCGGAAGAAAAGACTGATATTCAGTTTTTCCGAGAAAATACCACTTCCCATCGTCAGTTTTAGAACCATCAGTGTAGAAGTGCAAAGATTCATTGTCCAGGAGACTCCGGTCCTCCCATTCAGTTCTGGATGGAACAGAGGTCTGGAAATTATTTTCGAACACCAATTTAGGTGTGGTGTAGTCTAGGCAACCTGGAATAAATTCGAAATTGTTTAGAATAATAGTGTGGCCAATTTGATTGTTAGTCCACTGTGAGGTTGCTTTTAAGCGCGTGGCTGAGTTTGTCGCTACTTGTTTGATCCTTTCGGGTGAGAAGCCCCGTCACCTTGGTTTGAGGTAATGAGGTTGTTATTCACTACCTCGCCACAAACCGGTGGCAGCAGAGACGCCGTACCCGAAAGATGGTGTCTTCCAATAGCAGTCGGATTTGAATCCATCCTGCTATTAGAGGCAGCTGGTAAGACGACCGGCTCACCGACTTGCGAAGGCTTTTCAGCTAACCCAGAGCAGGTGGCCGGCGAGTCTTTCCTCCCGCCGTTTTTGTTTTGTTTTGTTTGTTTGTCTGTTTGTTTGTTTGTTTGTTTGTTTGTTTGTTTTTGTTTAGAAGTTTTCATTTAAAGTCCCACGAGTAACTCCGGAAAGAAAAGGTCAGCCCCGGCAGAGCCGTGTACCGGGTTAAGGCTAGTCTATTTCGGACCTTGCCAAGCATCCGAAAAATTTAGATAGCAATCCTACAAACTGTTTGTGAGAAAATCTAAAACCAAAAATCCAGATCTATAGCAAGTACATTATGTACCATTCTTTACAGGTTTTTAAAAATATTTTTTGACTAAATCATTTTGAGGCACCTATCATTTTTTAACGTGATGTTCAGAAAACAAAAATGTTCTGAACTTGTGCTACCATGTGCTGTTAATATTTTTAAAACTTTCCAAGCTTGCAATTTTGTTTTCTTCAAAACTCATTTTTTTTTTAATTTTCAAAAAAATATTTCCGTTATTTGGATGGCTACTAAGCAACGAAACTATACAAAAAAAAACACATATTTGCAGCTTTGACAAACGAAAACAAGTTTTAGGAAGCCCATATTGAATACTTTCTCCTCATATTCTTGAAAACAAATGTTGTGCTGTGTTTATAAAAATGCTATTGTTTTTCATTGTAATTTATTAACGAAGAAACTTGAATTTATTCCCCCCATCTTACCCTAGTGAACCCATGATATTGGTTAAATAATGTATTATTCTACATAGTTCATTAAATTAATATATTATTAAAAGCTCCGAAATAATAATAACAACGACATATGCTACAATATCCTCATTGCTCCTTATAGTTTCTCAAAATTAACAATATTCAACCCTCATCTAAGGGTGTGTATTCCCTTGTGATATTATCTCCTTACAAGACTTGAAATTCCATATCTTCTCTTCTTAAACTTGTGTACAATGTCATACTATTTAAATTAGCATCTCATATTATTATGTCTCCAGATAATTGAAACCACTCATTAGAATTATTCGGTCGCCTTTCATAAAATATACATTTCCCAAGGTCCTTTTGGCAAAAGGACCACACATATCCCTTTACTTAATTATTTATTTAGAAGTGTCCTCTTTCAGGCGCCTAACAATAAACAAATGATGCGAGGGACTGCAAATATAATTAGGTATACACTGACACTCTGGGTTCATTGTTATTCGTTGCTAACAGAATCACTTCAATGCGTCGCCAGATAATTTATATTGTTTGAATTTATTGTGATTGTTTAACCCCACATCACGCACATGCTGTTAATAAATATCCTTTAATCTTATCGTCATTATGACAGGGTACTTGAAAGCGAAAGGGAAAAATATATGCACAAGCATATAATAATATCATGAAAGCCAGTGAACTACGAGTAAATAGGAAGTGAAGGTGGTGTACTTAGTGTAATATGAAGATTAATGTTGTTTGGGTTCAAAAGTTCAACGGGAGGGAAATGCGTCTAAAGTAGTTTTTGACATGCAAAACGCAAAATAAAATATATAATTTCTTTTAAGAATATTCAACAGGCTTTCCAAATGGAGACATGCCTTGACCAAAAGGAATTCATCATATCCACCCTTTGTGGTGGTATATGAAACATAGAAACTCATCAATCATTTGGAAACACTGCCTAAAATGTTGTTCGGTGTTGAGCAAATGACAGCCAAAAAGACCAGTTCAAAAATAAAAATTGCTCTTTTGAATAATAAACATGAATAGCAAATGTAATGTAAGCCTGAAAATGGGTGAATTAAGGTGTTTCGAAAAAGTGGAAAATAGTTAGATCAGACTGAACTCACAAAATTTCAAAACCATTTGAGATTTCAGCTAATCAAAACTAATAATACGACAAACCGAAAACATCGTTGCATTTGGGCAGTGATTTAATATGGACATTTATAAAAATTTTATTTCAAAACACACTCACCCGACCTCCAAAAATTAATAAAAACAAAATTTTGAAAATTAAATTAATACAAGCAGATTTCTTCTTCCATGTAGCACATAAATGGTTGATTTTAGTTATTTTCATTTCCCCTCATATATCTACAAAAATCAAAATGACAGACATTTACTGTCATGACGGGAATCTTTTCTTTACCTCAATATAAACTTAAGTAGGTATATGGTGGTCTTCATAAAAACTTGCCAATCATCTGAATTTTATTTGTTTTTCAAAATTGCTGAGATTCAAAATGCCTTTTCCCAAGGAAAATTTAATTGGTTTTTAATGTGATGCGGTTTATAATCTTTCAATCTGATCAAATAAAATGCGATCAGATAGGTGTGCACTTATTTTTGTTTTGGCTAAGTGAATTTTACTTGAGCTTTTATTGAAATGCTATAAAGTGAATTTTAGAGTATTTTTAATATTAGAAAGTTTATGATTCTATATAGTTTATGGATGGTTAAAAATTAAGTAGGTACTCTAACATTTAAACTTAATTCTTTTCTTTGGAAATTGAATTTCATAAAAGATGTTCCAATTGTCTACTGAACTTTGGAATAAAATAAAGCATTTTTAAAATTGACATGAAATTGACTTAGTTCGAAATATGATTTCTGGCATATGACCGCCACGGCTGAGATTTGTGACCGTGTATCGTCAATAACGCGGCGAATGTTCTTGGCTATCGACTTCAATTTTCCCCACAGAAAATAGTCTAGCGGCATTATGGCATTTGGCAGTTTTGTTTATTGACGTAGCCATTCAACCAAAAGTGAGCTTCATTGTAATTCAACCATTTGATCACATTTTATTTCAAAAACGAGACTGGTATTAGTGGTATGTGTTTTTAATACAACCGTTTTTTTTTTTTGACTATAGGCAATAACAAAATTCAAAAGAGTAAGTAAATATAAAAAGTGTCCAAACTAAAGTGAAACTTTGTCATACAATGATATAACAATGGAATCAAAAACCTAGCTATCGACTCTACTCCACATTCTTTAAGTTAATTTAACGTCATAACCGCAACAGCCCACAAGAGGAACATATAATTTGATCCAAATAGCCTTCCATTTGTCATAAATCCATAAAATACCTTATTTTTCTCCAAATAACTCGTAAATTTAACAGATCAAGTTTTTGATGAAATAAATGCTCAGAAGTCCCATTAAGCTGACTGCTTTTGAAATGGATATGAATATTAAATATTTAAATAAATATATTCATAGGTTTGTTTTAGCAGAATTTGTCCTGTAAATTCCACCATCCATTTAAAAGGCAACGATTTGACCTTTGGGAGTATTTTTGATCCCAAGTAGACGGAGTATGCTTAAAATTATGGAAAACCATTATTAAAAGTGAATGTATACTTATAATGCGTCATGTCGTCGAATGATGTAGCCTTATTTTTTCTTAATAGAATTGGATGATTCCTAACAGTATAAATATACCTACAGGGTGTTTATAACGCCATTGATAAAATTTAATATGGTCTAGACCCAAACGTTATAAATTTATAAATTTATGTCAGCATATCTACTCTAAATTTATACAGTAATTATAAAATATTTAAAATAAGGGCTTAATTTTTAGAAGATCTTAACGGCACAAATTAATACAAATCTTGTATTGATTTCAATCACCGCACGTGGAAAAGTTAATCGCAAAAATCATTTAGGGTCATCAATTAGTTTCTGACTTTGTAAATCAGGAATAAATAATTATTTACTCCGACCAATCTCATTCAAAGTTCAATACCACCACTTAACACCCTGTTTATCCATTTAAAAGGACAAGTTTTACCAAAAAAAAAAAAACAAGAGAAGAATCAAGATAAATGATTATAATAGAAGGAAAGAAGGTGACAGTGCATTGACAGCAAATAAATTGAAAATGAATAAATTTTTATTTAGTGGGTGTGTAAAATTTGCATGAATCGGAAAAAAGTTGTACACTTTAGGACATCACATCTGAAAAATAAAATAAAATTTAAGTTCATTCGAGTATACGATAATTTATAGAATTCTTTCAAAACAAAAAAGGGTAGCATGAAATTATTAAAAGTGATAGCTACAAAGCAATTAAAGCAAAAAAAAAGGAATTTACAATCAATTGGTTTTTAAAAAACATCATTTCGTATAAAAAAAAATAAGATGATTTTTAATTCAATTGCTGCTAAAGTCAATAAAGTAAATGTGTAGTCTTTTTCTAATAAGTTTTTTTTTAGTTGGCGGCTGGAGTTGGCGTTTTGGAAAAGTATTGAAAAAGTTATACAAGTTTTTAAAAACACCAACAACGTTTTTTGGACATTTGATTGATTAATCTAAAATGTAGGAATATGAAAATCCTGAAATAATTATGACAATAAAAAAATGGGGAGTATAAGCTTTTTTTTTAAATTTGAATGAACTTACAACACAATTTACTCCTATTTTACTGGCGATATGTATGTATAGCAATTTAAAAAAAAATCAACATCGAAGTTTTTCGGTTTTTTTTTAAGACCAAAAGTAACGGTAGGTACCTGCCATTCCTTTTTTTTTGACATTTTGGCAAATCTAATTTTCCTAGAAAATGCTGTTGGTACAATTTAAGTAAAATAAAATGCAAAATGTAGGATGTACCGTTATCTTCCATAGAATCTTTTTTTTTGATTTTCGATTTTCTCAAAACGGGCTTATCTGATTATAATTAAAATTTTTATACAAAAGTATCAAAAATGTATAAAAAGGATTCCATATTTAAATTTTCAAAAATATTTTTCTTAGATAAAATAAAATTATTTTTTTTAAGTTAAATATTTCCAAAACGACTTTTGAAATTTGATACAAATTGGGTTTTAAATACTATTTTAACTAATTTGAGCAAAATTTAAAGAACGACGACAAACGGTTAATAGTGGAATCTGCCTGGCGAATAAATATCATTGAGTAAAATCGAACTAAGATCCACTCTTTCCAACCTTTTGTATCTATGCGTTAAGAACGTATATAAATCTCTTTCCCAAAACACCAAGGGTAAATCTTCTACAAGACTCTACAGTGGCGTGGGTGCAAAACTATTGGAGAAAGTAAATTTTCAAAATGTTCAAAATGTAACAATTTTTTTCACATTCATAAATAGATAACTTATCGAAGAAAAAAAGATGGTATTTTTAATACAATTCATTTAAAATTCAAATAAAATATAAATCAAATCACTTCCCATCTCTACTTTTTGCTGTCGACAGAAATACAAAAAAATATTCAGCTCTATAGGCGGAATATAAAACAACCCTAACTTTCAAATCAACAAAAAAAAAAAAGTGTTGCCCTATTGATAAATACTACCACAATAAATAATTTAAATATATATTTTTCTTCCGGCAACTGGGACATATAGACATAGTAAATTCATTTTAGCACACAAAAACCTTTTTTTCAAAACATATAGATAGACAAGACATAGTAAAGTCATTTGAACGAACAAGCAAATCTCCCCTTTTGGAAATAGTTAAGTTTTTTTTGTAGAACACTGAAATGTCCCTTTCAAGACTTTATCACATTCTCCAAAATCGTAACATAAAAACAAAATTTCGTTATCTTAAATTCCAATCAATAGCTAATTTTGCTAACGTCTTCTTCTCACTTTAGCTTTCAACATTATAGCAAAGAAAAATAGGTGTGCTACCAAGTCCCATTTCCTGATTTCCGACATGAACCACCTTAAATCTTAAATTTACTTTTGCTGTGCCGAAAATTTCATAAAAAAAATATCTTATCCTGAATACTCAATTATTTGACCTAATTGACAAAATATGGGCCACGCACGCACCGGGTCCTTCTGATGGTCAACCGCATATATAGTTATAGAAAACTTCAAATAAGGACATGGATAAAAAACTTTATCAAGAAGGCTTGACGAAATACTTAAAGTATTCAACATAGCTATAGTTGGAAAATTACTTTTTATATCGAACTTTCTGTCCTAATAATTGCAAAAAAGTTTCCCTTCCTTTGGTTCAATAAAAAAAAATAGTGAAAAAGAAAAAAAAATAGAATTCAGACTTCCGTGATTTTTAAAGAAAAACTAACAAAAATTTAACAAGCCAAATCAAGGTCATCCATAATTTTGTTCTATACTATCAAAGGAAGGCGGGTTATTTTTAGGATTCACCTCCCAAAGGATCAGGAAGACGACGAAGACGACGACGAATTAATTAAGAATTTTTTCGTTGTTTTGTTTTGAATTTTCCATAAAACGTTGAGTAACTTTTGTGTGTTGTGAATAGAAGTAATAAAGGCAGACATTTTTGATATCCTTAATAATTAAGTTAATAAAAGGCCTTTCTGTAACGGAAACTCCTCGGTTGGAGTTATCCGGTTGGTGTGGTGACTTTATTATTGACAAAGTAATGTTTGTAAATGATGTAAATGATTTGACTTCTTGCTTCTGTCAACGTTGTTGTCGTCGTCGTCATCGTCTTGTCGTCTTCGCCCGCATAGAAACAATAATTTATTATAAAAGTTGACTAGACGAAATGAAGGATCATAAAATTGAAGAGTTGGCGTCAGATAAAAATAGACATTTTGTTTTATTTGTCAACTTCAAAATTTATTAGGAAAAAGCGTGACAATCTTAAAATTGAAACCATCTGCGAATATAAATGCGACGAGATTTTGTGGAAAAAGCTTAAATAAATCCGATTAAATGAAATGCCTTCAATTTGATGAATAAACTTAATTTATTTTTCACCTGCGCACGAATACAAAATTTTGTTAGATCGTAGCGTACTAAAAACAAAATGTTTATACCTACAACCTACCTTAGCTATCTAGCCTGCTTTATGATATTACACATAAGTATTTATTTTAGCAGTGACTTCGGACATTCTAATTTGCAATTTACACACATAAATTCTAACTGTAATAAGAGGTGTTATTTATGGGTATGCAGTGATCGGATA
This sequence comes from Syrphus vitripennis, assembly GCA_958431115.1. Lineage (NCBI taxonomy): Eukaryota > Metazoa > Arthropoda > Insecta > Diptera > Syrphidae > Syrphus > Syrphus vitripennis. The sequence continues at coordinate 101,185,066 of OY288110.1, read as the reverse complement.
CAACACCGAAATTTTCGGACCGAGGCTTACCGAATTCATTCGCGAATCGAAAGTAAAGGCCGCGTTCGGGATGCTGTTCAAAATATGTAGACACAACTCTTTAAGCTTAAAGACCAAGCTACGACTGCTCCACTCCAATGTTGAATCCGCGCTTCTAAACGGGTTCATACTTCTTGTTAAGTCACAACTGCTGTCACTAGAAAGCTGCAAACTTTCGTAAATATAGATGTCGGCAACAGAGCTTGAGGACCTTGCATCTTGTCTGATCGGGGAATTACTGATTGCCAGAATGGCCTGGGCCAGTAGCGCAACAATGAGTCACTATGAAATAATTGTTTTGCTTGTTATGGTTCTCGGGTAACTGTTTGTGTATTTCTATGTATATACGTAAATAAGCTAAAAGTAGAAGTGCTCTCTAGGATTGGTTACGGAGGCTAGAATCTTCCCGCCAAATTTTGTTATATTTTAAACATAATGGAATGAATTATACCTACCCTAAAAATTTCTCAGGGTATAATTTAAATTTAAATAATTTCAAAATTATTGATGACATCAGGAATAACAAAGTTGATTTCAATTTAAAAACTCTGTCATAAAATCATAAACATATTACACATTTTGACTTTTCATATACAAAATACTGAAAAAAACTAAGAAAAGTTTAATAATAATAAACAGAAAATTGCATTCTAAATCATCCAAACTGTTGTCATTTCCTATTCACAGATGTCGTTGTCTCTTGTATATTTATTCAATTTCCCAAAACATTATGCTGCTATAAGACACTGACTTGTCTTCCTTCTAATTTTATAATCGCGAAAACGTCGTCACTGTCGTCATCGTCGTCGTCGTCGTCTTAGTCATCTCTATGGACCTGAATATATTATTGAAAATGTGCATCACTGGTATTTTGTGTCTTGTGGCTAAATTGTCGAAGTTAAGCTCTCTTCCTTGAATTTTTGTATACAATTTGTTTCTAGTTGTTGCTACACCAATGACATGGAGGAACTCATGCACATTTGTATACACAAATAAGAAAAAGAATGTCACTATCTAATCCTGTAAAGGAGTCACGTCCTCGTGACAAATCGCACTCTGAATAAGTAAGCATTAGAAAAACATGCATATCCGACATTGTGACATTTTTTTTTTAATGTGTTTTTTTTATTCTTCTTTAGAGGGTGTAAGGTTGGAGAATGGCCGGTTGAATTGGGTCAGTTGAATTTGCATATCAGTTGTGGATATCTAGATTTTGGAAAACTAAGCATGCAACATTCAAAAGTAAGTAAGTTTTGATAAAAATAAAAATATGTAGGAAGAGGATGACTTGATTGTTTAAACATCATATACGAGTATGTATATGTTTGTACATATGTTAGTCATGACTTGAGTTTCATTTAAAAGTCAGAATTTCAAATAGTTTATTGCCTATTAAGTATAAGAAAGGGCGATAAATAGGTCCATGACTAATTTCAACACCAGGTTGGGGTCGATGTTGGTTTCAACACAAAGTTTTGGAAACATTTCGTTTCTACCCAGTTTTTTTTTTAATTCAAGAACTATTTAGACAAGATGCAAGACTAGAGATATGCTAACACATTTAAATCATGACCATCCTTCCATGTGCATCAACTTCAGTTAAGTTGAACTGGTGGTATTTGCAACTAAACATTTTCGTTTCTTATATGAAAAAAAAAATTATTGGTGAGCTGAAATTTTGTTGGCCCTTTTTGGATATAATAATAGAATTTACATCTAAGGAGGTGGCGTTAAAGGGTGACATGCCCGTTTTCTTTATTTTAATAATAAGAATGTAATTTTCAGGAATTATTTATATAAGCAAGAAATAGTGCAAAACATAATTTTAGTAAAATCAACCCACAGCCACTCCCACTTTTCTTATAAATTTACATAAAACAGATTATTTATTCCTCACACCCATTGTCGACACCCAATTTTATTTCGTTTTGGTTTCTCAGAAATGGCTTTACGATACAAATAAATTTTTTTCAGTATTTGTTATAATTACCAAGAAAAAGTGTGTACAAATCTAATCTCGCGTCACAATGTTTGTTCCGATACTCCTCCGAAACGGCTTGACCGATTCTAATGACATTTTTTAGGCATATTCAGTTTGAGTATCGGCTACTGTCTATTTTTCAAAACTCTTAGTGATAAGAGGTGTCCACCCCAAAATTTCAGCTAGTAATTTTATAAAAATCCACCCAAATTTGGTTTACTTTTTTTTTTTTTGATTTAGCACATTCCTGAAATTTCATCCAAATCATTGAAAACTTTTCCAAGAAACAAAGATACACATGAAATGGAGGAGATTTTAATAAAACACATTTTTTTCTTGTAAATGTTAACAAAATCTGAAAATCTTATTCAAATTGTAAAGATTGTAGAAAAAAAATATAAAAATTGAGCGTGTCTCAATCACTAAAATACAACATTAAGCAGGGGGTATGAGGCAGAAAACATTAAAGTTCTTTCATTATATCCGAACTGGCCTATTCAAAATTTCAGTTTTCCTTTAAAAAACAGTTCTAAAAGGCTATTGGGATATCTACCTTTATGAATTTGAAAATTTTATCTAAAATTTATTTTGCATTTTAAGCTGAACTTGAAACCACGCAGAATTTGTTTTTGGCGAAACTAGTCTTGGGAGGAGTCAAAAATGGAACTGTAGGTATTGTATGTAGGGAAATGTATTTTCCCATTATCCAAATATTGAATATCCAACATAAAAACCTTCGTGTTCTTCAAAATTCAGAGGGAATTTATAATTTCATTTTATTCTTTTCTTGCAGTTTATGTCTAATTTGTCGGTGAGCACGACGTGTTGAATAATTTTTAAAATGCACGTTTGTTCAGCTCAACTCCGTTTCTTGGTTATTATACCAAAACAAATAAGTTTTGCTAGTAAATAATAATTTTTGACCATGAAAGTTTTCATCGTGATAAATAAATTGAAATAATCGAATATCGCACTCACATGTTGACGTAGTAAAAATCAAAAAATTACGTCACCATGAACATCGAAACAAAGTCTAATGACGTACAAAATACAAGTAGTAAGAAGTGAAAATTGTTTCTATCTCTTCACACAATTAATACCTACTTTATTGCATGAAATAAATAATTTCTTTGTGTTTGTAGTATATCGAAAAAAAAATTGAGTGTAAATATTTGGAATTTTAAAATATTAATTCAATATTGGACAGAAGAAGTGCTAGCAATCAACAATTTGATTAAAATATGATTTCAAATTTATGTGGCACATTGCTACTTCTTATAGTATTGAGGCAAATAAATTTAATATTGAAATTAGATTAAGTAGGTTGCAGATGTTGACTGTCATATTTTAATTAATTTTTTTCTTTTTAATAAAGAAGAAATATTTTCTAAATGAAATAATAATGGCATATTTGTGAAAGATGTAGATCAATTTTTTTGAAGTGGCTTTTGAAAGTATGGACACTTTCAATTTGAACCAAATTAAATTAAAAAGAAGAGCCAAATGCCACTTTAAATTGATGTGATGGTATGGTTTTTTGGTCAAGGACTTGATGAATAAATAAAATCTAATAGAATTAATTGTTTCTTGAAATGTTGTTGAAAACACTTTTTTGAAAGTGTTATAATTTTAAATTGCGTTTGATAGATTTTTTCGATCGAAGAAAGACCCCCAAACTTATGATTAAAGAAAAATATTAGTTTAAGTCAGTTAATTGCTTGCAAGCACCAGAAAACACAAAGATTCGAAACTGCAATTTGGAATCTTAGAAAAGGTTTATCCAAATATTCTTGAAATTGGAAAATTTAGAATTTGGCTTTCCGATTTTGAGCATTTTCGTAAACCAAATATAGTGTTTAAATTGAAATTGAATATTTAATGACATTTTGAAAATATTTCATATACTGAAGTTCGGGATTCTATGGGATTGGACATTTTTAAATACGAGGTCTTTTATTTAAGTATCTGGGATTCGGGGTTTTCGGGACCGTAACCATAACATAAAACCAAAAAATATATACTTGTCTCTGTCTCGTCTCCGAAATGAGACCAGATCGAGACAAAGCTAATCCTGACGTATCTGACATTAAACTGAAGCGAGATAATAATTTTTGGACCCAGATTTGTCATTTGAGATTATATTTTGGGGTTGTGTGATATTTGGAGCACTTAAATGAAAAAAAACACTAACTTTACTCTGAATTAAATGCCAAATATCTTGAAATTAAGGATTAAATGATCGGGGACTTTGAAATTTAGGGTCTTCGGGTAAAGATGTAGTGTTCGAAAAGAACTTCATATATCTTAAAAGTTTTTTTCATACTGTTTTTCATCAATGTTTTTGTGACCACAAAATAGTGTTCTTAATTGGTCGGGTTTATATTTCTTTCTACCTTTTATCAACATCTAGAAATAAAAAGGAACTGTTTCCAAATCCAGATTTATAGCTTTCCTGTTCCGATGTGTTCTCTATTCGTCAAACAAATAGTGTTATTTTAACACGAATCAGCCGTCAGTCCCCATTTAACATACACTAATACTTTTTACAATACAAAATATCAAAATTTGCAAATGAAAAAGTAACACCCGCACCTACATTTAATTCATATATGTATGTACTAACAAATTACTTAAACAAAAAAAAAGAAATTAATCAAACGTCAAACTGATCCATATCGGAACCATCTCATTCCACCATAACCAAAACAAACAGAACTAAAAATAGAACAAACTCCGAAATTACTTTTTTGTAGCATTACCTACCCCCATGCGTGGCATAACATAAGAAATAAAAAATACATATAACAGGAATAGCACTGTCATTTTCCTTAAACATACATTATGTAGGTACATTCATACAAACTCAAAGAAAACAAAAAAAGTTAAACATATCGAAAGAAATTATGTCATACACGAAGAACAGAGACTTATTCACCCATGACATGTGGCTTTGCGAAATGGCGGACAATACCGTTATTTTATAGCTTGTACAATCATACTAAAACAGAAACTGGTTTATTTAAAAATGAGATTTGATTTACATAAAACGAGGCCCACTTATTATTATTTTTGCGTTGAATACAGGAGAGGAGTGGTGCTTTGGTATTCCAGCTATTACGGTAGCAGTCCGAATTCATGTCCCGTCAAATTTTTTTTCTAGCACATCGATTGCGTGACCGATAAATGAAATGAAATTTAGATTTGCACGAGTAAAAAAGGCCTATCGCAGAGGTTTTTTTTGTTTTGTTTCGTTTTGATAGAGACATACCCCAAAACGTTAAGCCACAACACACAAACATCATCCCGTGGAGTCCTGGACGATTTGGCAAATTGTTTGGGTTATCTGATTATTATTTTCAGAAGTCGTGTTTTGGTGTGGTGGGATTCTTTTTGTGCAAATGTCAACGTGACGTATACCTACTTACATTTGTCAGAGAAGGTAGGGTGCGAGCCTACGGGGTATTTTTTATCATGAATCACACAGCGTTAGGGGACATTTTTTTCCGTGAGAATTGAGTTTTAAGAGATTTTTTAATGGGCTTATAGAGTTTATATGCGGAAAGGCATGTTTGCAAGAATGATAAGATACACATTTAACCTGACATGTTTTTTTTTTTGGTTAAAGGAAATGATTTTAAGTAAGGGATGGGCAATGTAATTGCTTTTGCATGGTGTGATAGACAAATTTAAATGTCATTAATATAGCTTAAGAGAAACGCTTCTCTAATGTCAAAAAATATGTTGCATAAATTAAAGAAGGTACAATCTTGATCTTAAGTCTTAACCTCATTTTTGCATGTTGGTACTGGATGATTTCAGAATGAATAAATTAATTTCTATTTCCTTACAGAAAGCCATCATGACAACTTCCTAACTGGTACTGTTGAAATGTAATAAAGTAATTATTCAAATTTTCCAAAGTCGTTAAAATGTAAATTTCAACTAATTGATTAATGAAATATTTATTGTTAACTAATTAGATATAGATTAATAGGTGTTTTATGAAACAAGTGATTTATGTAGGTATACTTATTTGTAGCTGCTTCAAGAGACTGAAAATAATTTCCTCCCTAGGTTTTGAAAAAACTAAACAATATTTCCTATTTAAAAAAAAACCCTAATAAATTGAATGTAGTTCCGCTGTTAAGTAGCAGCTATAAGAGAAAGTTTATTCTGTTCCGACTAAAATATACAATATAGGAAAAAATTTTGAAAAACAGAATTTATGTTGTGTAGCCAATCCGTTTTGGAAATATCAAATTTTCAAAAAAATGTTTTTTTTTTTCAAAGATCAAAAACAATTTTTTGAAAATTTAAGTATTTAATATCTCCTTTTTATAAATAGCTTAAAAATTATGTTTGACAATTAGATGAACCGGAGCCATTACAGCCTTTTAAAAAATGGGGCAAATGAACATATGTGAGTCTTCTATTTCGGTGGTTTTATAGCATTGTATTTATTGAATATACATTATTCATATGAGCTTCTTAACTCTTATTTTGACGAAACAGGCATGGCATTTTAGGATTGTTTTTCAAATGCTTTAAATACAATAATACATATTATGATTATAATGAATTTTCAAGAATTACACCCCCATTTTGCTGACAGCAATAGCTGCTGAAAAAAATGTAATTCTCAGAAATCTTTCAATTCACAAAAAATATAAATTGAATATTAAAAAAAAGTAAGATATTTTCTCTGCACCTGTAAGGTATTGAGAAAAAAAATGAAATATGTTTAATTTATTTCAATGGAATTGTATGAGCACGTCTAGTGATGAGTTTTAAAAAGAAAAAAAAAATCTGCGTTGTATCACACACAAATATTCCATTAAAACATCAATTATTCAAAGCAAATCCTCATTGGCAAAAAAACATTCTTTCATATTGTAATCATTCAATCCATCAAATCAATGGTTTGTTTGAAAAACAACTTGATAGAAAACTCCTGCTGGATAAATAAGTGTTACAAAAAACCAGCAACTTGTTTTTTTTTTTTAATTTTTTTGCAAACACCTCAGATCAATTGAATATTGACTAAATAGCTGTACTTATTTTTTTTACTTGTTTGGTTGTTTATGATGGAATTAATGGAGTAGTAGATTCCTAGCCTAGTCCATATAAAAATAAAAATATTCTTTCCACGGGCTGCTGCCTAGAGTGCTTCTCACCCTATCTCTTTGGATTCGGCATAATATTTTAGGTACCTTCCATTCCTGCAATAACCACGCACACAGGAATGGTTGAGAGTTGTAAGTCACTTGTTCTTCGTGGGCTTTCGCTCCACCAAATTTTATATTTTTTAATATATTAGCCTTATGCTTTTGGAATGCGGTGTAGGTATATTATTTTTTCCTTATTTTTCTAGTTATACAATTGAATTACTAAACAAAAATTTATAATCATTATGTTTTACTTCCAAAAGATAAACAAAAATTCTTTTTTTCTTTATTCTCGTCTATATTCATGCTTGAATGCAAAATTAGATATTTATGTACATATATGTTTTGAATTGTTTTTTTTTCTTCGGTGGGTATTATTTTTAGCTTTTCACAAGAGAAAGCTCAAACCATATCTCGACGAAGTAATGCTTAATCGATGAGGTGAACATATCTACGAAAGTGCCGAGTACCTACCTACATTGTGTGTAATGTTTATTGAGAAGAATCTTATTTTGTGTGAGACAATACATAAGTTATAATGTGAATTAGTTGGCGCCATGGAGTCTGTTTAAATTAAGTGATCTGAAAAAATAACACAAAATTTTTATGAAATTATAAAATAATTTGAAGATACTATTCCAACAAGTATTCAAACGTACATGATTTATATTATTTTTATTTATAGGAACCATTCATTAAAACAACTGAAACTAATAATATATTTTAGTGTTTTATTTTTGTAATAATTCTAAATTTTACGTCAATTTTGAGGAATTTTTAAAATCATTGAGTTGTGGAAATGAAAGATTGCACCCAATTTCCGATCCAACAGGAAAGAGTTCTTGATTACATTAGCTTAATATTTTTTGTCTTCAATCCACATGAAATAAATTTCATATTAATAAAGATTTAAAATGTTGATGAAAAAACGAGCCTTACATAAATACATTCATATACAAATGAAATATTTATACATGTATTTACTGTTCTTGTCCAAAATTAGGGTAAAACCTCTTTATGTTTGATTAAGAACTGTACTGGAGATTTAATCTTTTTTTCTATAGATTTTTATGTTCAGATGCAGAGGTCACGAGAAACAATTATATACAAATAAAATCTAGTTTTTGAGTTTTTATTTTTGAAGTGAACCCAATGCCCAATATCAAAAGTAGCAATTTTTCGAATATCCACTTTCAGGACCGAGTCGGTTAAAGTGATTTGTGATAAGTGACTGTCATTTATATGGGCCTTACACAAAAGACACACGATGACAATGATTGTTACTTATCAAAAATCACTTTAGTAGGTTCGACGCACGTATGCTTATTGTTTACTCGCTCATATAATCACAGATCTCTGCATTAAATGACGTCAAGGATAGAGAGAGATGCTGAAATCGTTGGGCTAAAGTTCAATGCGGAAAAAAAAAAACAAAAAGGATCATTGTTGAAACTTCTTCATCTGTTCAAGTAGATATTTTGGACAACCAGAACAGATGGTAGAATGTTTCCAATATCTTGAAAGATTTGTTTCTATGGACGACGGAACAAAACTAACTAGATATATGTAAATACCCCCATAAGCTTTAAAACAAAATGACGATTGTTCCGCTCTACTGCTGAATCTGTGTCTGCGCAATATACTTGAAAAATCACATTCGGTGTCACTAGAAAGCTGTAAACTTTCGTAAATGAACATCAGCGAAACATTTTGAGAATTTGCTGGCTCATTGACCTTACGGTGTAGGTTGACCTCACGGTGCTTAAGGGTATTGACTGCAGTAGAAGCGAAGTGATGGAATGAAACCCTCTCACTTTGTGCAGGCAGACGAGCTACCTAGAAGCACTGAGCAAAGATAGTTGAAGAGATATCAAAATAACTGGGAAGAAGTTGGAGCGAGCTGAAATAAATCTCCAAGAACCATAGCCGATAGCACATAGAAGTAGTGGAAGCCATAATGGGCCCGAGGACAGTAAGGAAGTCAATAAGTAACATTGTCTGCTTAAATTATTAAATGAAAAAGAAAGAATAGAGCCAAAATGGCTACCTGTGGAATTCCATATTTAACTTTATTTTCATGCAAAGAACAGCGACTCTTTGTACCAAACAAATGTATGTATGTATCGTATATGTAGATCTGGCTTCTTGAGGAATAGCTTTTGTTTTGCAGCAAAAAAAGAATAACTTCAAATCCCACATTAACATTTGAACTTTCTCTTCAAGCATATTTTTTTTTGTTATTCTCATAGTAACACATATTTTTTAAACACTGACAATAAAAAATCTATCTACGATACTAAATCGAGACATAACTTTTTTTTTTATTTTGACGGAACTAATTCCTCGAACGATTTTTAGGTTTCCACTTGAAGTTTTTTGTCATCGAATTAAGGTCATAAAGTTTTGCTTTTTGAGAAATTAAAATCGTACTTCCAATTTATCAAGTTTTCTTAAAAAGTTCGTTTTGAACCCAAATTTAATTAAAATCAAAGAAACAAAAATATTTTCTAGGATTACCTAAGTTTGTTTTCCCAAGATTTGCATTCTCACTTTCAAAGAGCTAATTTTTAATTTGTTCGTTTAATCTTACTCCCTCTCCTATGAAGTGCATATAAATATACTTTTGAATATAAAACGAAAAGTTCTGTGAGTGTAATTTGCATTATAAGTGTTGTTTGACCATGAAAACATTTTTTTTCTATTCCTTGTTTCATTTTCGGAAAATTAGAATAAACACCTTTCCCCAAATCGCTAATTTAAAAATGAAGACTGTTGTTGTGTTTTGTTTTAATTTTTTTTTGTTTGTTTCCTAGATTTTGATATAGAAAAGTTGTTTCTCGATATAATTTCGTGTAGAAATTTTATTTATTCAAGTTTTTATGATTACACTTAATTGTTTGTTTTTCTTATAACACAAATTTGCTTTTTTATTTTAAGATCGGAAAAACATTCGAAATTGGTTTTTGATAGATTATTATTGGAGATTAATTGATTATAAGGAAACGGTTTTTTTTTTCAATGAGTGTTTTAATTAATCGGATTGTTAAGGGCATTAAAACATATGGTGTTAATGATTGTTTTTACTTTTAGGTAAAAACATTTTAGAAGTGTTTGCAAATTATGTAGGTGGAATATGAAATGATATTGCTGAAGAATATCTTAAACTTATATAAATTGTTTGTCTATCAGATCAATTATTTCGATCAACATATTATGCACGCATCCACAAAGGCGACATACAGTGCGTAGAGAAGAAGCCATTGCTGCTGCAGAGTGAAGCCTGGAGGAAGACCCCAATCAATCTATCCGCCATCGTGCAAAAGAATTGGAAAAGTGTCTATCCACTTTATGGAAGATTTTTCAGAAAGACCTTGGTTTGCGTGCTCAAAAAATTCGTGTAAGATTTGGGGATACACGATCACTTAGCAAGGCGTAGATTTGGTAAATGGAAAAATTTGTTTAGGAATGAAGCTCATTGCCGTATTTGGAGTGCAGATAATCCTTAAGTCTATGTCGAGACAACGTTCAATCCAGAAAACACTGACTGCTTTGTATGCTTTATGGGCTGGTGGAATCATTGGTCCGTACTTCTTTAAAAACGATGCTGGCTAGAACGTTACCGTCAATTTTGACCATGAAAACTGATTTTTTCGTTCCTCAATTGAACAACCATGATGAAGATGTCGTTTCAACAAGACGGTCGTACAATTAGTGCCATAATTGATTTATTGAAGAAATCATTTGGTAACGGCATAGTTTCACGTTTTGGAATCGTGAATTACGATAAAATTACGTCCGAGCCAGCGCAGCGGTCATATGCTAGAAATCATATTTCGAATTAAGTCAATTTCAATTTAGAAGTATCCATATTTAAGTAATCTTGTCATCTTGCTAGGTTTAAGTTCTCGAAAATTTGTAGTAAAGCTTTAGGTAAGACCTATGGGTCATACGATACCATCAGATAGCTGAAGCCAAAAGCATCGATTCCAACCCACTACTTCGTTTTCCCAATTCAAATTCGAAAAATTCTTTATAAAATGTTATCTTCATATCATAATAATATGGGTATACCTATTCTATATTTAAGTGATAAAAGTAGTTATGTTCGGAAAACAAGGCCGACATCATTTTTTTTTCTTCTATTTCCTACATAGTGTTAGGAAGTAAATGATTTCATCAAATATTTATGTTCACTTAAATTTTATTACAAATGATCAATGCCTGCAAAAATTATATGAATTTGCTCTTCCACCACTGCGGAAGAAGCTTCATATTTCCAGCTAAAAATGTGATAGATAGATAGATAGATGTGACATTGTACATATATGCGATTTGTTCCTTAATCCCATTTTCTTGCCTGTGTGATAGAGAAGCAGAAAGAAAATTGAATAGTTTACGGCACATCCAAACTCTATTATCTTAAAAACAATTTCCTCTAATCGGAAGAATAGTGTTGTTTATTTTTATGAACTATAATCTTAGTTATTTATATTTACTGTACCGTGATGCCAAAAATATAGCCTGACAAAAAAAAATCATTTTGGGTTTAGAGAATTTGTTAAAAATTAATCGAAATATGTCCTTAAGCTAAAAGTTTTCGCATTGGGTATTTGAGAAGTTGACCTTATTGTTTACATTTCTTAAATGGCGGCGAGATGTAACAAGTCGAAACATTTATTATACACTTAGTCCCATATTAGGTTCATTGTGAATTGTGATACCACACTAGAAAAATTACAAAAAACCATTCGCAGCTTGTGATGAAGCGAGAGAGAGAGAGAGTATATGTCAATATTGAATAGATCATTTGGATCGTTGAAAAAGTAGTCACCCTAGTGGAGTCTGCACCTTTGTGAAAGAGCCGGGCATGCGTAGAGTAGGTGTAAAACTGCAGCTTCTGCAGAAGTCGTTTTAGAATACACCGAGTCTTGAGAAGATGATGATTAGGGAGCATCTGTTACATGGTGGTGGTCTTAGACACGACCACTCAATTTGACAATTGATACAGTTAACATAGTTAACAAGATAAAGCTAAAATATAAAATTTCAAATTGGCGGGAAAAAAATCGACATCGGGATCTCATTTTCGTTAAATAATAATCGTCATTTGATTTCGCTCAAGGGATTAAATATATTGATTTGTGGAAATTATCTTAAAACACTATGTTCTCATTAAAGCCGCCGAAATCATGTAGCTTCGGAAAGGTTGAAAAAGCATTCACATTATAAATAAGGTAATTTCGTTTTACAGCTCATTATTGTTTTCTCTTTTTGTCACATAGAGAAATTTCAAATTTATGAGGCTAGTTCACAATCGAATCCAAATTTATGTTTCGCTGAATATGTTCACCTAATATCCGAAAGTTAACTTATTTATGGAAAAGCGAATTCGTATGGGAAGTGAGGTAATTTGGGAGCTAATATGCAAATTATCACCGTAAATAGTGATTTTGGCTTAATGAGAACGCACCATTATGATTTTGATAAATATAAATTCCAAATATGTACAGTACATACATATCTTTTTATAAATATTTTGACTTTTTCAGATATTTTATTTTCTTGAAATCCAAGGATGACTTTGTGTGAAACATTGATGTAAAGCCAATGATATCTTTTAAAAACCCATGGCAGGTACTAAGTAAATATGTATAATTTAAGTTTGTTGTGCCATCGTATTTCTGCAATGAATACTTTAATTTCTAAAAATTTTCAAAGGAAGTTCTATATTTTAAAATTGTAAGTATGAAATTTAATGACTCAAAAACTCTTTTTAATATACATATAAACAACTTTCATCGAACCAAAAGTATACAAACAAAAAAAAACTCTAAAATTCTTTCTTCCTAGCAAAAATCCAACCATTTATGAAACGTTCAAAAAAAGTATATTTTCACATTAAATTCATCTGTGAATCACATATTGCCACAATATATTTGAAAATACATTTTGTATAATCAAAATCTGTTTAACTAAATTGTAGGTGCAATTTATTTTGGATTTTGGCCCAGACACCAGACAGAAAAGGAATAATCATCACGTGAAGGTGCAAAAATGAATTTCAAATCGATTTGGTGTTTAGTCATAGGTAATCATGTTTATTGTGTTACCATGCTAAATCTAAAAAAGAATATAAAGCTAAATTTATCCCAGATGATGTGCTAATTTAATATTTTCAATTTTATTTTTCAAAATAAAAATTATTCAATAGACAATTTAAAAAAAAAACTATTAAAAATATTAAAGTGTGCAGAACTTTTTTTTTTGTTAATACCGAAGACCAGTAATGACCACCCTTAGCAAAAATCTTTTAACAACATTCCAGAAATATTCTTATATCGCTGCCATAATCACCGTACGAAAGAAAATTTATAAAAAAAACATTTTTTTTTAATGGCAACTGCGCACGGAATGTTTTGAATTGGTTTTAAAAAATAATTTTGTCCTCAGAACTTGTGCAAGATGACGTTGTGTTAACATATTGACAGATGCATGTTTGATTTTTTTATTTTCATTTTTTGAATGAGAAGGAGTGGATTGCATAAAGTTTGCTTAATGTATTTTTTAATGTGCGCTATTGTGAAATTCACTTTTTTTTGTGTCCCCTTTTTTGCAAATAAATGGGAAAAGTGACTTTGCAGAATATTGTGTCCTTGGAATTGTTTGGAGAAAAGAAAAGGTCATTGAGAAATGAAAATTAAATAAAATTACACCATGACAGCTTTTTGGCGCCTCAACATTGAAGCAGTTATAAGTAATAAGTAGCGTGGGAGAAGTTGACAAAGAAAAACACCTTGGTATACAAAAAAAAATCCTTTAGAACAATGGCATAATAATAGAAGGCGTCACATTTCCTAGTGAGTTGGTTCGTTTTATTTTTCAAGTATGTTAGTCATTGCTTAAAATTTGTGAAAAAAATTATTTGTAGTATTGTAAGATCGACTTGGATTTGAGTTCCGTTTTTTTAAATGTCTGTAAATGATATTGTGTGCCCTGTTTTTATGTGCAATTTGAATACTGATGAGAAATTATGGCCAGAATTAAATTTATAAAATACTACCGTAAAAAATTTTTTAGGCTTAAAGCAGAAGCAGTAAAAATTTAGTTGAGTAAAAATTCTTTAGCTAAAAAATTAATAGGATTTGAATAAAGAACATTTTCAAAAATATACAGTAAACAAACAATTGAAGAAAAATTTTTTTCTCGATTTTTTTTAGTGTTTTTTGAAGAGCTGTATCTTTTTTCAAAAACTGAACAACTAAGTATATTTTGATCAAAAAATATTTTAGTTAATCAAACGTATTTGTTAGATAAGATATTTATTTAGTTACAATTCCACAATTTTTTGTTATCCTTATTTAATTTTTTTTGAATAGAGATTTTTGATGTTGAATATCTTTTGTCTTTGATCACCAATATCATGACAAATAATGATGACACATAAAATCTAAGACCAGTTTTTACAATTCAACAAAAATTTTAAAAGATTCTATAAATACATTATGGAGTATGTAATTATTTTTACCTTTTCCGTAAATTTTAAAAAAGCGCAAACATATGAGTTTTTGTGGTGTATTCTAAAATGTTTTTGGTCACAATACCATTGTTGTATATAAAAATAGAACAAATAAGTTTCTGTAAATTGCCCAATAAATGGTCCAAGTCAAAAAAATGTATTAAAGGAAAAATTCAAGAAAAAATCATAAAAATTTTTATTGAAAAAAGTGAATTTAAAAAAGAGTCATTAGTGAAACATTCATAAACTTTGTATTTAAAAAAAGTAAATTTAAAAAAAATTCAAATATGTAATTAATTTTTCAAGTTATTTTATTATTTTTTTTTTTTTTGAAAATTCACTTTTTTCAAATTTAATAATTTATACGTAACATAAGGGACATAACTGTAAAATTAATGGGATTGCTAGTAAATTTCAAAGTTATGCCCCTATTGAAATCATGTTTTCAATAAAACCCTGTAAAATTTGACAATTTCTTTAGGTTACATTGGAATTATATTTTGAAATTTATTTCTAGACTCTGCTTGTTTTCTTTATTCAATTTTCAAAAATAGAATCCACTTTTCAGAAATCTGCTTATCTAAAATTGATTTTTCAAAATTAAGTCTCTAAAAATTAAACTGCGGTTGTATGACTTATCAAATACCAAATATATCAAGTGATAATTTTATTTAGTTGAAAGCAATTTTTCGAAAATCAAATCAATTAAGAACTTAATTGTCTGCTTTTGAAAAGAAAAAAAAAATTAAATGTGTTGTTTTTAAGAAGTTCCGTTTTAGTATTTATGCTTTTTTTTACAAATTCAGTTACAGATTAAATTATTAGATAATCTTTTTCTTTAATACAATTAATTGACTAGCTATAAAATTCCTTGCAATAAAATGCTGGACGTTTTTTTTTAAACCCAGACATTTGTAATTCTTTAATAAACTTTTTCAGTTCAAACATCCAAAAGTTGTTTTAGAAAAATTAATTTTCAAACAAAAAGTATTAAAAATAAAACTTCAGTAATTTTGTTTAAACTGACCTTGTCTTCAAAATTTTACTTTAGTATCACTTTCTTTTTCAATATTCAATGCTCTTTCAAAAGTTTTTCCACCACTTTTTAGCAACTTAATTTGAAACAAAAATAATAAGTTCTGATATTAATCTCTCAAATTTAAAATTGGTACTGTCAAATTGTCCAATTGTTTCTATTGAGACTTTTTTAAATCCAGTTGTTAAAATTTGTTGAGTACCTTCTTTTTTTCAATCAAAAACAAACTAAAAAATTCTACCCGATAAGTGTTTACTTATTCGAAATGTGCGCAATTTTATTCCTCACAAAAAATATTAAATACACATATCCTCTGCAGTTGGTAACATAAATATGGTCATTCAACAAATTATCCCACTTCTTTCCAGTTCCCGAAAATTCCGTCGTAATACCCGAACATCGCACTTTATTACAAAATAAAAATTGTTCTTCTGACTTAATGATACTCCTAACCTAGAAATTCTACCTTGTAGTTTCTTTTCCATGGGTGTTCTTGTGTGCTGTGTAACGTTCATCGACAAAAAATATAATTTTGGTTTCCTAAAAATAGTATACCGCCTACAACTTTACTACCTTCTGAGCACCTATTTGAACACACGTTACATTCTCAAGCTCATACTCTACTCATAGCTCAAAACCACTTTATTTAAGCCCAACATGACAATTTGTGTAAGAACTCTTGTGTATAGCAAAGCTAAAAGCACTTGATTTTTAGACACGAGTTTACGAGTATATTCCAGGTAACATGTCAAAATAGAATAACATTTCAATTTATCACATTTAAACATCTTTATGACATGCGTTAAAATAACACACCTCTTTCAAAAACAACTAACAAAAAAAAATATAGACATATTTCCAACCTGGAAAATTTCATTTATACCTTTGCCCGAAGGTAAATAAAATGGCCAGCACGTGTTAATTTGGCATTAAAATAAAATAAAACAAGAAACACCAATGGAATGTTTATTGAATATAGTTTCTATCAAAAAAAAAAAACACCTTTACAATATTTTTTGTTGATGGAAAATCCACCCACTCAGGGAGCAGGTGAAAATATGTATTTTTGATAGGAATTTGTTTTGCTTAATTTTTACTCACCACACCACCCACACCGCAATAGATCGACAGCGAGATCAATAATCCAATATGATTGAGTGCAGATTTCCATTTTACTAATTTCCAGGAGCCTTTTTTAAAAACCCCACCTCCTTCGGGATTTTCACCTGTTTCAACTCGAACATCCAGATGTTTGAGTTTCTTAAGAAGCTCCTGGTTTGCTTCATCAGCTGAGTCGTATTCTACCATTTTTTTTTTAAAAAGATTAGATTCGTATATCTACTTAATTATTATCATTCACTCAATTTTAATTTTCCAAACAAAAATTGATTTTATTTTTAAAAACACACACAAAATACTATCTGATGGAAACGGACATTATTTTAACTCAAAATTTATTGCACTGGAAATTTGAAATAACACAAATATTTTTCTTTCTTTCTCCATAAACACACCTTTCACACTCGGAAGACCGATTACGATTTTTAATTTTTTTTTTTTTTGAGAAACTTTTCCGGGATTTTTTTTTTTTTTGCTTTTCAAATTGTTTACTTTTCGAAACAAACCGTTAACCGTTAGAATTAATTCGCTCCGGCTCACCCGAAGTCAACGCATTGACTGAGGAGTCCAAAAGCGAATAATGTTGTTGGACAGAATTTTCCTTTTTCCAAACACCATTGTCTTGGGACTTGCGGGAATATTTGTATTTGTTTTTCTTTTTTTTTTGAGTTGAAAATTTTGCGCAAATGTGGAACATGTTTGGGATGAGATTTTCGCCAGATATGTTTCATACATGTTTGATGCTTCGGCGCTTTTCCAACAACCAAACAAAAACACAACGTCAAAAACCACGTGCTCGCCATTTGACCTTGATTCAGATATTGAGTTCGTGCATTTGTGCCGGCCGGTGTTTTTCTTTTCAAATGTGGCACGTTTTTGTTTGGTTTGATTTGGCTACAGGATATGATATGAGTAATAGGGTTGCCAGTTACTCTTTCTTTTTGGGAAAACTTTAGAAAACTTTTTAGTTAAATTTTTTTGATGGTACAAGTATATTTTAATAAGAGTATAAGTTGCTGATTACACTTACATTCAGCCACGAAAGTAAGTATACACTAGACCTAATAGAAAACAAGCTTATGATTATACCAGATTTCAAAAACCGCAGTGTTTTGTCAAAAATATACTTCAAAATCTGAAGCTCATGTTCTCAAAAGAGGAAGCTTTTTTCTGAATTCGGTCTTTGCATGGACTTGTTTTCTACCATTTTCTGGTGTATACTTACTTTCGTAAATGAATGTAATTTTTTATTTTGAAATTAATAGAGGTGTTCACACAACGGCGGCGTAAAGTACATAGTCGTACACAGAGAAAAAAAAACAATAAGATCTACATAATTGAGCTCTTTTACTATGAACTCTTTCTAAAAAATAACAAAACAAATAGTTTTTCCAAATACTTCTATAAAGAAATTGGATTGATGTAATGAAGTAGAACTTATTAACTTATAACTTATTTTATGCAGAAAGCTTCTTAAATTGTACATCAATATTACGAAAACTTATTGTTTCAAACAGGTAACTTATTAAATGTTAATTCTTTCAAGTGAAAATGAGAAATTTAATGAGAAATTTGTTTCTTTTGAAGTGATCAACTTCAAACATTGACACATTATCGGAAGGTCCCAGGTCCAATTTCAATACTTTGAGAGAGATTAAAAAAAATTAACTGACATATTAAAATGAAATGCTTACTTGATCACTGAACGAATGCTCTTAAGTAAAATGACCTGATTCAGCCTAAAAAGAACATTCGCTTCAATTTTACTCGATTGATTGTTAGTTGACCATATGAACTACTTGCTGATTAGTTGAACCAATAAGCTAAGATGACAAAACCGTAGACCGTAGATGTGTTTACGCACTTTTTTTTATTTATATGACTTTTCAATAAACTTTCTTCCATTTAATTTGTGCAAGGATATAACATTTTTCCTTTAAGGCTTAAACATGCCTTAGATAACCATTTTATTAATTTTATAATTATCATGCAAACATTTCCACATTTTAACCTTACAAACATTCTACGCAGTGCTTGAAAGTAAAGTCTTTCCATAAATTTAATTAATAATAATTTATAACACTTTCGCACTTAAAATGTTTTCATTTGGTTTTTTATATTGATATTGTTCTGATGTTAAAACACAAAAATTTCATTCACATGTCATTAAGTTTGTATAATGAAATTTTTTTAGCAGGTTCTAATTAAATTCTTCTTCACGAATTAAATGGATTCAGTGTTTTGTAACATTTGTTTCAAGCTCTCCACACTGCTAGAGTGAAATTTGTTGAGGATTTTTTTTTTGTTTCACAATTCTAGGTTAGTGGAAATTGGGGAAACTCTTATTTTCTTCTGATTTTAATTTCAACTGAATTACATAAGAGAGAGTATTTATTACTTTGTGAGAAGGTACAATACGATTGATGGAAAATTCAGTGATTAAATTCTTTTCATATTACTCTTAACTTTCTTACCTGTATATTCACTTGCGATTATAAGTATTTTGGGGCAAGTTTTGAATTCGTTAACAAAACTTGAACTCGTGAATTTGATAAAACTTGACATAACTTTGGTAGGGATGTTGAAAAAGTGGTTCTCGCAATGTATGCCCGTTGAACTAAAGCTTAAACGGGTGGGTGGATAATCTTGAAACTTGATGTATAGTTTTTTTTTATACAAAACTAAACGATACTTGACATACATTTTTTGAACTTTTTCAGATATTTCTTGAAAACCGTTCCGACGAAAAAAAAAACATATTCAATAAAATAATATTCACTTTTCTACTGATTGCAATGAAATTTTTTTTTGGTAAAAGTATCTAAAATTTATAAAAAGTATTCAATATATAAATTTTTGATTTATTTTTGAAATTTGGTACAAAACGGTTTTTTTTTTAATAAATTGAACAAAAATTAATTTTGTTTCAAAAATAACGGTACCTCAAATGCATGTAAATATAAAAAAACCGTTTTAAAAATGTTGAGTATTTCGAAAACGTTAGGAAGAGAGTCGGAAAAAAAATAAAACTCAAACAACATCACGGACATTAATCGTTTTAATATTTAACTATTTTTCGGAACATATTGAGTTAATTATAAGAAATAGTTATTTATATCTTCTTCTTTTTCGAAACATTGCTTTGGAAAAAAGAATTTAATAAATACTTATAATAATGTACGTGGTAGGTCCCCAAAAGTCTTAAAATATTCAATTGCCTTTTTATGACCATAAAGCTAAAATTGCCAATTTATTTTTCTTTTATCGGATTTCAACGAACTCTAGTCCTACTCATGTAATACATAATAGTGAACATAATAACGGTGTACAAAAATGATAAATCCATACAAAAATATAATTTTAATATGATTCCTCCGTTATTCTGACATAGAAGTTCTTGTTTCCAATGATGTGACATTATAATAAATTCAGACACGTGTCAAACTGATGCTCTTGGATAGAAAACGAAAAAAAAGCGTTACAAATCAAAATGTCAAGTTACCCACTTGTTTTCATTGAAATCGCATTAAGGAAGTAATTTATAACACTTCTCGTTGAACATTCAACGAATCAGTTAGAAAATCTATGATATAGAAGTTCAATTCAAGATAAAATAATTTTCTATCATGGTTGAAAGAAGTATAGTTACCTGCAGTATACGCTTTTAAGATGAACGGAAGAAATGGAAGAAGAAGCATCTTAAACGATAATAATTTATCATTTTTATACTTCACTCTAAACGTTCGTTGCATGCTATTTTTCGTATTTTGTGCTGCTTGCAACTTCACGCGAACAATTCATTAATTTCATCATCACACTACATTAGATATGAAGTTCGTTTGAAGTAGAAATAAAATTAAATGTGATGAAAAAATTGCATTAAGTAAAATTTCTGTGAATTGTAAGGGTTCAATTTTCAAAAGTTCTTCCCTTAGATGAAAAAAAACATTTCAAATTTTAAAGTCTTTGTACTTGTTTTGGGGTTTAAAACGGAGTATAGAATGGTTTCTGGTTCTTTGTTCCTAATTACTAAAAGCAGGCATTTCGCATTACAGGGAAGGGGTACAGAGCATATTGGAAAGTTTTTTTTTGCATAATTCAAATATAATTTTTCCATAACCTGCGAAAAATACTAGATTTTTGATCACTCTAATAGAGAAATATTTATTTCATCTATAATTGTAAATTATACAGAGTATCACGTATTTAAAAATGTCATTGCAGTCTTCTTAACCATCACAGAGGATGCTGTCATCATAAAAAGAGGGCTGTGAAAATATGTTTTACAAGTATTTTGGGCAAACTAATTTGTGTGGAAGTATTTTTTTTAAATGCCCATAAGATCCGTGTGTGATCTGCTTTCCAATTGGTGTTCAATATTGACTCCCGAGATTTAACTAATTTAAGTGAGTAAGATAAGTTCATTGTAAATCTATTTAGCTAGAAAAAGTGAGTGAATTATTTTCTGATTTGTGGTTAACGTTTTCGTTTCTTTCATTTGTTTTCTCTGTCTTATCCCTCATCTCATCTCATTTTTCTCATCGACTTATCGACTTATTATGTGGTCTTGAGTGTTACAGGATACCGCAAATGTATCCATCAAAACGGGGCCTCTGAGAACTCAGAAACATCGAGAGGGATTGAGTTGCAATTGCAATTGTAACTTGTTTTCAATTCGAAAACAAGATGATGGCCATGATGTTTCGAGACATTTCATTCAACGAATCATTAAATAACCTTTTCACTTAAAGCCCTACAAAATGGTTGTCTTCCAAGAATTGAAACCATACACCAGAGTTCTCACTAAAAATACCATGCAATTTGAACTGCTGTAATTTTTTCCTTTGGGAATACCTGAATTCCTGTGCAAAGAGTTAACAAAAATATATAAAATAATTAGGACACAATTTTGTGTTGACTAAAGGCCTTTAAAAGTTATTTTGAGTTTAAAAATTAAACTGTCGAAAAAAATTGTTTGTCAAAAAAATGATTTCTCGAAAAAATGTTTTGTCTTAAAAAAAACTTCTTTAAAAAACTCAGTCATTTAAAAAAAAAAAACTTATTTGACTTTTTCGAATTTTGTCTTGAAAAAAACAAATGCATGTTTTTTTCTATAAAAGCCCAGTGGTTTTTCAAATTTCCTACCACTCATATTGACGCAAATATTTTAGTATAAAGTGAAACCACACGTAACAATTAAACCGGTAAAAAGATTTTCATCATGATTGAAGATTGACAGCCTTTGTGTTTTGATGAACAAGACATCCTCACTATTTCTGCCACAAACCACTAGAATGCCCTCATATATTACATTTTTTATTTTAGTATTTTTAAATTAAAATTAAAAATTTTATTTGATTTTCAAATTATATCTACGCAGCTAAAAACGTCTTCGTCGAGTGGAAGGTATGGATTATCTTATTAAAAAGATGAATTTTGATTTTATACGATGCGGTTTTTAATCGATAATCAAACCAAAATTAATGTGTGGCCAAGCATATTACATTTTTGGCTTGTCTAGTGAATTTTGATTAGACCTCTTAAAATTTTTATTATAATTTTGGGTTAAAGTTATTTTATTTTTGTACTTAGCGTGATTTTTATGATGGAAATTAAATTGAAGAGAAAATAAATATATGGAAATGTTTTTTTGGTGATATATGTTACATCAATTCAATGTTAGGGAAATTAATTAGGTCATGTTTTTGCTGTTATGTTAAATAAATTATATATATTATAATTATAAACTATTAATCCTTCAATATTAGCAATGAATAACTTCTTAACTTGGGGATGAGCGTTTGTATTAATTTTAGTTCTGAAGAAATAGTTCAACTACATTGGGTATATGTAGGTACTCCATTTTTTTAAGACAAACAAAAAGTACATCATTTTTTCTACACTAAAAAATTATAAATTGTACTTTAAATCTATATGAATAAAAAAATATCTACAAACTCATATACACCTCCTTATCAATTGAGACAGGAAAATGTATATATCTACCCTACCTTCTCTGTCGTTGCGATAAAGTGAATATACCTATTCAAAAAACTAATGAACTGTTTCAAGTAATAAATATCAATTTTAAAGTAAGAGAATTTTATCTTTCATCGTCTTCCTTCTGGAAGATATTTTCTTTTTCCGTTGTCGGTTGTCGTTGAAGTGGAAAATTATATTGAAAGTGACACCAAAATTTAAAGCCATTGATAAAAATGGGTAGATTAAATGTAAAAAATAGAAGGTAACAATTTGTTTTTTTTTCGGTTAGGTACTTATTTTTATTTTTATTTATTCATGTTTTTGTTTTTCTGTTTTGGTCTTGATGTTTTTTTAAAGTTATTAAGCTTTAATCGGAGGATAGTATCTCGTGAAATACACGCGAGGGAATAATTTTTTTTTTTCGTTTTAATTTGAGCGAATTTGTTTTGAACTTTAAATTAAATAAAAATGGTTTCAAAAGTTTTTATGACTGCTTATGTTTTTTTTCTGATTTTTGGATGCTTTAAACCGAAAATTCGGAAAGAATGGTCACACTTTGCATCTTGTTTGGTATAATTTTTTTTAGTTTAATTTTTTGACCTACATATAGTTCACTAAGAGTTTGTTGTCAATAAAAAGTGCAATAAAAAATTAAGCCAGATGCCTAAAAAATATTTCACTTTCATTTTCAATTTTTTTTATCAAATGGTCTTCAAAAGCAGATAAAATGAAACATGTTTGCTAACCATAAGAAAATAAAAATGTAATGTAAATTCAATTTATTTTCTGTCATCATCTTACCTTTTTTTTCAACACTTATCTTATTTCTATATTTCCATTTAACTGAAAGTCTCTCTCGAAATCATTTTTAGCAGATGAAATTTACCAAAGAACCATATCCAATCTATTAAGGAAGAAAGAGAACTTTCATATACATTTGTTTGTCATGAGTCATGACTCATTTATATTCCACGATTATCCGTCGTCATCTGAAAACACACTTTTTGAACATAGTTTTTTCCAAGATCAAATGGTCTCAATGGGAATGTGTCAACTTTTATGCATGCATAATGGTATTACCATCAGACACATGGGACAAAAGCAAATTCTTTTTTGTTTTTTTTTTTAAATGGATTTATGATGCGCTAGATAAATGGATTAAATTGTTAAGTGATTTGAAGAAGGTCAAGGAAGATAAACTCTGTTTGAGAGAATAAATACAATACAATAATGTGCCGCCTTGTCTTTGAAACAAGCAAATTTAATTAAATTTTCTTTTCATGTGTCATGGATGTATTTTTAGGTATTTTCCCAACACTTCACAAAAGAAATTTATTTAATACGTATCCTATAGTCCTTTAGTTTCTCCATAAAAAAATTAAAGTATATTAAACTAGGATCCATCATAATAATAATGTATAGTAATGTTTTTCGAAGGTAAATTTTTTTAAATAAAAGGAAGAGGAAGGGACTAAATATTTCTTCCTTTGCGAAACATCAAAGAAAGTACTACTACTTCGCACCATTAAACCAAGCAATTATGTTAACACTTAAGTTCACTCGGTTCGCGTGCTGATATCCAATGTTGAGCAATTAAAGTTCCCATAAATTTTACCTTCTGAGTTTAAATTGATGTTTGTATGTTTAGTTAGAAGCAGAGGGTTATAATCGAGGAAACAAAAATTTAAATTGTTTTGAATTCCCAAGAAGGTAAATGTGGATACTGAAATTAGGACAAAGAAAAAAATTTGTAAAAAGTCCTTTTCTTAATAGAAATAAAAATATTGAATCTTTGGCCTTAAGCCAAAATGTTACAAAACTTTAAATTTCAAACCAATCTAATCACGCAACTTTTGCACACAAAAGTCTACTGTCGCCAAATTAATTAAAGGGAATTTGTTTCCACAAATCCTGTTATTTATCCGCCTTTCCTTAATCCTTTTTATCCAACCAACAAATGTCATCGTGAAAGTTTTTTTTTTATTTTGGTTTTTAGATTGACATAAACAAAATTTCCATTTAAATTCAAGCTTTGATGGTAAATACATAGGTAGTTTGCTTACGAGGTAAAACATTTTCCAGCTAATTCGCACAAATCATTGCTTCCAGTTATTTAGGGGCCAATTATATCAAACTAATGGCTTTTTGCTATCCTCCCTGGGACTTATGTGCCTTTAATCCTTTTGTTAAAATTTATTAGACCATTGGTTGCATACAAAGTATAGGAGAGTACATTCATCCGATGGCATTTTGTAAATCAATATATTTTGTTTTCGTGTGTGATTTTTTTTTTCTGAAATCAAGATGACCAAAGGAAATGCAAACTCATTTGACCTAGTTTAAAATGTGCACGATTAGTTTCTGTATATATGCGAATGAAGAGAAAATATTTTTAAAAATGTTCAATGTGCATGTTTTATTGAAGTTGCATAGCGGTTATATTTATTCGGAATACAATTTGTCACGTAAACGTGCCCCAGGATCAAATACCCTTCGCATGCGTTTTTGTTACTTTACTCAATTGAGCTAGTATTAGTCAGGGGAATCTAGAAATTTATGCTAAATTAATTTATGCATGAGCCAAAACATATAATCAAAATCCGGCAACCGACAAAAAAATTATTCAAAAAAATGGCGAGAGTTAAGAACCCGACTAGAAATGACTTGGGGATAACCCAGCCTATACATCTGGACCTAATTGGGTCCCGAAGAGGTACGCCCAATAGGGAAATCCCAAGAAGGCCCCAATTAGCCCCCATTCGGGAAACCCCACCGCAAAAATAAAAATTTTTAGTTAATTTTTCCCAATTGGGATCTGAGTGGGACCTAAGTGGGTAAACCCAAAGTAAAAACAAAAATTTTTAGTCAGCTTTTTTGCGTTATACTTTGTGTCCGACCACACTTAGAAGTCTCAAAATTATTTTTGGCAGAGTACTAAGAAAATTTATGAATGATTTTTATCAAGAAGCTATCTTATTTAGAAAAAAATCACAGATAACAAATAACTCTTCAATATCGCACACCTATATTGTACACCTATATAGAACAAGTCAAGTGACTGCGACATCTCACACCCTAGCTTACGATTGTCTCTATACACACTGTGTTAGTGTACATCTACATATGTGTATGTGTATATTGATATGAATATGTATCAATAGTGCGACACCAAGCGGAAAAAAGGATTAAGTTGACAATCGAGAAAACGCGGTGACAAGTTACGACAGGTTCTTTTTAATTATCGAGTGTTTGTTTTTTTATTAAACAGTTTTATTGTTTCAGATTATTATTAATACTAATTTTTATTATAAACATTTACCAATGGCTATTAATAGTAAAACGTAAGTACTTTTAAAATAATTTAGTTGTGACTTTTAAGTATTTAATTGATTCAGTTATTTGTAATGTAAATGTCGTTTTTACATCTGTCATGTAATTTTTTTATATCTAAATATTTCTCTTAGGGCTCGAGTTGGGACACCCTTAATGGGGCCACTTCTGGATTACCTTATTGGGACCATCTTGGGATTTTCCCGTTGGGGCACGAATGGGATTGCCCAATTAGGGCCGCACAGGGCTTTGCGTGACATCCCTATTTGTGGTCCCTATAGGGCAACCCAATGAGGGCCCAATAGGTCGCAAAAAAAAATTTCTAGTCGGGAAAATCAAGTTATACTTTTTCTTAATGCAGAAAATATATCCCTTTATTTAAATAAAGTGGTTTTAAAAAATAGATTTTGAAAAATAAAAAAACGTATGCTTTTAATTTTTGGTTCAGTATTGAATTCGTACCAATTTTATGTGAATTAAGAAAATAAACAAATATATATTAAAGATTTTGAGAAAGTTGAATATTAAAAAAGTATTTTTTTGTTACGAAAATCTCTTGAAAAAATATTTTTTTTTGTTGTTCAGTAGTTTTTATAATTTTCAGCTTTTATATTGAATTCTTTAGGTATATTAAATTCTTTCTCATAGATTTTCTTTTGAAATTTTGAGTTAGAGAAAGTGATTTCTTTCAAATCACGGAATTGAGGTTTTTAAATATTTGCTTGGAAGACAAACAATTTATTTTAATTCCCGAAATTTACTGTATCTGCCATACAACACGTCAATTCAACGGATTGTAATGTATTGTGAAAGTGGATAGGTAAGTACACATTTTTTTTGAAATTAGTTTTTTGAAATAAATTTTTTTAAATATGTACTTAAAATTTGCATATCAACTTTTATTCTAAAAATACTTAATTACCAAAAATCAAAAAATACAAAAGTTTTGCAGTTGTTAATTTTGTTCTGCTTTTTTGAAAATTTTTTGTTTGGAAATTTTTTTTTTTTTAACTATTCGCTAAAACATTCGAAAAAACTTTCGGAAAATTTTTAAGTTGAATAAGAGCATTCACAATAAAAAAAATATATTGACTGAAGTATTATTATATTCAAAATTATGTATGCAAAATTTCATTTAATTATTTCAAGAAACAAAAACGAAAGAATGCCTATATATGTACCTAATTGATAAAAGTGTGATGCCGCCCAATCGATTTTTGAATTTACATACATACATATGTTTATTTTTCTAAGATTAAGATAAAAATCAGAAAAAAAAACAAAAAACAATATTTTTGCATTTTTGGTTTCGACTTTACCATTACCTATACGAGTAGGTATTGCATAAAAAAAAATGGAACTGCTTACAATGATATTGGTTTTTTTGCTCTGACTTTTGCTTATGTTTACAATATAAATATTTATGATTTTTGACATTTTTTTCTGTAATGTTTTTAAATTTAACAAGTTCGTGTTACCCATTTATGCAATTTTTGTAATTGCGTTGAGAGGTAGAAGAATCAATTATTAGAAAGCTTTTTGATTCACCACTAATTAAAAAAATACACAAAAATTAAGTTCATTTTATTTATAAAGTGTAACTTTTTTAATGTTAACAACAGTTGAAGGAAATTTCAATCATTCAATATTTATATATTTTTTAAAGAAATTTAATTTTCTACAACTCAAACTTCTTTCAAAATTACCTCTTTTTTTTCTATCAAATAAATTCAAGTATACCCAGATGATTGTTCTCTTTATCAAGTTTAGTTATTTCGTAATGCGGTCGTAAGAACTATGATTGATTGACAGGAAATTAAGAAAAAAATATCAAAGGTATTTTAATTTTATCTAAAATTAAAAATTCCGTACTATTAAAAAATTACAAAACTATATTTCATTACATCTGATGTCGGTGCAAATTGTATTTTTTTTTTTGTTTGAATTACTCTGCCTAGTATATTTTCTAAAGTTCGCACAGCGAAAGCCGCCTCGATCTACAAGTGTTGAAATAAATGAGGTGTGAATTTTTAATTAAACTAAAGAAACAATTAAGCACAGTCTTTTCTTGGATTTCCTTTGAAAAATCCAAAATAACGAGAGAAATTTTTAAAATATTTAACATCTTTTCATCTTTTTAAATTGGCATGAAATTAGTCGGAAAGCGTGAAATATATATTAAATAATTTTATTTTTTTTATGAATTGCAAAAATGGCTCCGTATCACATCTCAATAAAGAGGTGTTTAAAATATGCTTGGAAAATATTTTCGTTAAAACCACATCGAACATGTTGAATGCTCTAAACACGCAGTCGCTTCTTTGACTTCACCAAATAATAATACAACATTTGATTTTTTTTCAGATACCACGTGCTGTATGTTGGTGTGTTTCACTTAGAGGCTGATTATGATGCTAAGTGCGTGTGAAGTACCGGCTGGTAATTTCTTCTAATATCCCAAGTTTATTTTTTTGTGACCCAATTTTGTTCGCAGGGATATATATACCTAACCTAAAAGATGTAACCATTAGAAGCCATGTTTGGAATGGTGGATTATAGTAGGTATTGCTCAGTCTATTGTTTTTGGTTGTTTGGAGGCTGGTGTTAACACGTTTATTTCATGTCTTTTACTTTATGCAGACTTGAAAAAAAAATATATACGTTGATGGAATATGAACGCTGGGTAATTTATGATTTTAAACACTTTTGGAATACTTTTTCCCCCTTATAGCAGACTGTCAAAAAGCTTTTGATTTTTTTTTTTT
Source organism: Syrphus vitripennis (assembly GCA_958431115.1). NCBI lineage: Eukaryota > Metazoa > Arthropoda > Insecta > Diptera > Syrphidae > Syrphus > Syrphus vitripennis. Next base: position 101,156,133 of record OY288110.1, on the reverse strand, counting down.
TGAGGTTAAGGCCTATAAGCTCGCGAGTGAATAATCATCATCATTTACCACCTTTAAGTCCTTTTGGGAGATGAGATGATATTCCAGAAAGATTTGGAATTATTCACACACAATAACCTTTTTGTTGGAAATAAAGTAGGTAAGGCAGGTCATTAAAAAATAAGCTTGTCGTAAACTAAAATGGCCGGAAATGACAAAAACGAAATCTACGTAGATTAATGAAGAAATCTCTTAACATTATTTTTCATTTGGCGGGAAATATTTTTTAGAATGTAGACGATGGGTATATTCTCGTTAATGCAAAGAGGTTTAATATCCTCGACATGTTGTCGCACAAACGTTTTTTTTTTTTTTAATTATTTTCTTATTTCACCAGGCAACGGAGAAGTAAAAACAAAATTGGTTGGTTCTTGGTCCTTGGATCTTTTTCATCTTATTTATTAGATTTAAAGGAATATTTTTGAAGTTTATATATTTTATTCCCGAAATTATTAAATTCTAAAATTAACCGGTATGACCTAGAACTAGTCAGCAACATACAACGTACTTTTTATCAAAAGTACCTTGCCTGGACCGCTTCTTCGCGAGCTACAAGAATATTAACTGTCTTTTTGGAAGAACTTCCCCGCTCACGCAACTCCGTTGCTCTGCTTTGGGCAAGCGACTAAGAATGCTCAATGCTTATAAACGTAAATAGTTTTTTTTTAATAATAAAAGTACATTTGCGGTATTTTTAAAATTTATGTAAATCTAAAAACGTGCAACATTAAAAGTGTGGAAGGAATTTTGTTGCCTAAAAATTCTACACAGAGGAAAAAGAACCACATAAAGATTTCGCTATGCTTTTCATCAAAAAAGAAAGTGATATTAAAAAAATGATTAAAATCTTACTGACCAAATCAAAATGGCAGCCGACAAAAAAAAATATTTATTTTTGCTTCATATTTTGTCGAACTGCAAATTTTGACCAAGGTATATTTAGCGACTTTTTCTTAAATACCGACTTCAAAATTGAATTGCAGTTTTTTTTTTAAAGTAGATGAAAAACTGCAAATTTTCATTAGTACTTTGAGTTTCTAGATAAATCGGTTAACAAGAAATGTACCTTTTGCTAACTTTACAGTAAATCTATGTTCAACATTTTTTGTTTTTTTTCTCTGAGAGGACTTTAACTTTATATTTTCTTGAACTGCAGATTAACCTCAAATTTTTGAGCCTTATTTCAACTTTCTACCTGAAGCGGTTGTTAAGAAAAGGGGAATACTTCAAATTTTAGACTTGTTTTCTGGAACTGTAAAATTGCAAATTTTAAGCTTTATTTCATTTCCTAGGTTGCTGACAAAATAGCATGTAGGTCTAACTTCATATAGTGAAGTTAACAGTACAAAAAAGTCAAGCTACCTACCTGTTTTTGTCACGTGCCTTATTATTTATTGGAATATCACTTCATTTACTCTTCAAATAAGGCAATTTCCTAGCGTCAAGCTGTGAAGTCAAACACAAAAGTCTTTAAGTTTCTATGTATATCCTTCCAAACTTACATTTTTGCAAATATAGAAATTAATTGATAATTTGTATAGATTTATGACTTTTGTGCAGTATGGCATGTTAAGACTCAATTGAAACTTAATTAATTGACATTGTTTATGTCCTGATTAATAATAAGTATAAGTAAAAAGTTCAACATGCAATATTTCCACATATGTACAAGTACATATATATATTCACATATGCGAACAATTTATGTGAAAAAGTTTTGTAAACTATTAAAAATCACGAAGCTTGAAAAAAAGATTTAGTGAATAACAATTAAAATGTTCTAATGATGTGTGTGTTCATGACAAGTTAAGTTATGTTTGGTAGTTTCATAGTTTAATTTTCTTATAATTGAAAAAGCAATTTGACAAATATGTACATTATGTTGTTTTCATTTGTAATAGGAAAAATAAATACTGATTTAGTGCCCAGAACAGTTTTAGTTGAATTCTGTTAATTGGTTAGTATTAAATAAAAGCTTAAATTGGGAGAATAGATAACAAATCTCTCGAAGTGACATAACTCGAAAATTTAGTTATCTTAGCATAAGAAAAAAAAAATAGATATCTAAATAAATTTGCCTAAAGCTTTTGAACTATATATTCGAAAAAACTTATAGAACTTCAAATTTTGAATTTTTAAGCATAATGAAATATTGCTCAAAAATCGAGCAATAGTAAAATATTAGATAAGAAAAACATAACATTTCATTTTATATCTACAAATGGGCCAATTTATCCAATGGGAAATTTTTCCACAAGATCAGTCAAGATGGGAATAGACTTCGCAAAGTGGAACACATTTCTATAAAAAGTGGAATAAATTCCAATGTGGAAAAGATTCCCCTTCAGTTATTTTCAAGCATTCTAAATTTTTCATACGTATTCAGTCAACTATAGATTATGAACCAAGATTATGCTTGCTGATTTCAAAATCACCATCGCCGCCATCTCTTTTTTTACTAGTCTAGTGCCTAGTTTTTTTTCACCGGTAATTTCTAATCTCTTCAATCACAATTGGACAAGTGATGGGGCCGTAGTTTATAGACCTAGATTTGCCGAAATTTGGCGTTTGAAAATATAAAATTGAATATTTATAGATTTACATGTAGTTGCTTAGTCTTCCTATACCAAAATAAAAGCTGACACGGAAGAAACACAGATTCGACGGAGCGAGACTTTGAATTCCTATACCGCGAACCATGCTGAGACCAGACTTACCAAAGTGTTACCTGGTCTTGACCCGTGGCCATTTAAAAAATGTATTTAAGTTAAAAAAAAAAGAAGAATGTCCTTCAGATGATAGAAATCTCTTTAAATATTATGAACATCCCTTTGGAAAACAGGTTGGCATACGTTATGTCAAAACCCTTGTCTTTGTTGGGCAAAAAAAAAATTGTTCAAAGTAAAGGAATATACAAAATAACGTATTAAATGAAAGGTCAGAAGGAACTTTTCAAAAGTTTCACATTTCTAGAAGTAATGCATGTTTTTTTATTTACATATGAGTACATAAATCAACTTAAAAATAAACTGTTTGGTAAAAAAGCCAATGAAATAAAGCTAACCTTATCATTTTGAATTTTTATTTATTGCTTTTAATATTTATATCAAATGTCTTGAAATATGTATGTTCATCCTTTCAAGGAAAAAATATGATACTCCGTTAAAAAGGAGCAAACTCTTTTCTGCTGGATATGATTTATTTTAAACATTTTTGATTTGGAAGAATAAATCTTTAGAAATACTCGTATAGTTGTCAAGACAAGCAATTGATTGATTTTCAAACAAATAAATTGTAGTAGATATTATATTCTTTTTTGAGTCAACATAATATGTACATAGGTGGACGTTAATTTTGGAATGATTTCTCTCAACATATACTTACAGGGTGATTTGCATTGAGTGTGACAAAAGGCTAAACTTAAACTAATAAGATTTACACTAATTGACATTATCCAATTTAATTTCTTCTCATCATAAATTTTATTTAAATTAGTTCCTATAAGTTTCTTTTTAAAATAAAACGCTCTCAATTCAAACAATAATCACCATAAATCAAAGTTTTCTTCGTGAAAGAAATAACAAACGATAACATTACAGAAATGTTCACAGATTTTGTTGGCATTGTTCCAATATCGATGCGATCAACCTTTACCTTATATTGATAAAATGCCATATGACAAATAATAACAAAGGGGATTATTTTCAAAATCACCTGGCGCTATATAAAAAAAAAACAATTGTTGAAAGCTAAACGCGGCCATAAATCTTAAAAGTTATTTTTTCATTAATAAATCGTTCTAAAACAATCGTGTTTTTCACAACATTAATCATGATAGGGAAATATCGATGCGGTGACAGAAACGCGAATTCGTGGCAGAAATGAATGACAAGAAAAATTTTCAAAAAAGAAACTTTTTCATCTCTTCATTTAGTTCATATGTATATAGGTACAGGTATTGAATTGATTTTATTTTCGAACTGAAAATTTTGACAGAGAAAGAACTTTTATGAAGTGTGTGACATTTGTGTTAAAAAAGTACAATGTACAATTATAGATATAAGTTGTAATTTAGATGCCTAATTCGTTTAAAAGTGTTTTATGAAATAAAAATAGAAGAGGCGGTAATAATGTTATTGAACCAATAATAATAATTATGACAGAGTAGCTTAAGTCGACATAAGTGTTTTTTTTTTTTCTATTTTTGTAACTAGTAATACTCTACAGATGAAACCCTACAATACTGTCTCACTCCACTAAAATATGATGATTTTAACTTATTTAATGATTCGACTTCGAAAAAAACATTTTTTTTCTTCGACGAGCATCACTACCCAATCAACAATTTTTGGTTAAAAAACCGTTTAAAAACCTGATTTTAACTGGAGTTGAGAAACCTAACAAGTTTGAAATTGGTTCAAAAGACGTCTTCAAGACCTTTCAGGAGCATCTTCATGACCGAAAATGGTCAGTTACTTTGTAACCCCAGTCATGAAAAGGTAATAAAGAAACTGGTTTTTAAACGGTCAGCCTACAACTGCTAATTGAAGTTAAAAATAAACCCTGTATTTATGACCCGTTCCAGGTTATTTTGCTACCAATTTTTTTTAGCTTTTTTAGAACCCTGTATTTATGACCCGTTCCAGGTTATTTTGCTACCAATTTTTTTAGCTTTTCTAAAACCGTTTGTTGACGGTTTACGCAAACCTATTTTTGAGGTTATTTCTTTACCTCTTGCTAACGTTTTTTTGAAACGTCATTGAGACGTATTTTAGAACCGTTCCAGTAAGGTTATTTTGCTGCTAATTTTTTTAGCTTTTTCATTACCGTTTGTTGAGGGTTCATGCAGAACTATTTTGTGGTGGTTATTTATTAACCTTTTGGATACGTTTAAATACAACGTTTTGTAAACGTTTCAAAATGTACAATGCCTTGTTTATGTAAAGCAAAGAAAAGTGTTAATGTTGCAATTATGAACAAAATCCTACGAGTCCTTAAGCTGAAAAAGAAGTCTTTTTTTCAAAATTAAACAGATAGTAAATTTCCTTTTTTACATTTATTGATAATTTTTATTGATTTATTGATAAAAAAAACTTAATTCTTATATCAATAATATTAATTGATTAAAACAATATAAAAAACAAACAAACTAAAACAAACATAATAAACAAAATAAAAATACATTTTTATTCTTCACTGATGTTTTATATTATATGTTGTTGTACTTTCCCTGAAAATGAAATAAAAAAAGAAAAAAGAATATGATTTGACATTAGAAATTTATGAAAATTTTAAGATGTATTAATTTTTCCTTACATGCATATTCCAGGTCTGATTAAGTTAAACTTGTTGTATTACTATTTTCATCCCTGAAAATAAAATTTTAAAAAAGGAATAAGATTTACTATGAAGAATTAAGAAGAAAGTAATTAATTAATTTAGGCTATTATAATCATATTACATAAAACAATTTCGAGTCAGAATTACATACATACATGCAAAACATAATTGAGTATGTGCGTATCAGAATTTATAAGTTATACGTTACATAGTTACGTTGCTTGAAAGAATTTACGTTAATTTAGTTACTGTTTTTATTTTACTTACCAGCATTTTCCAAGCCTGAAACGGGCTTGCTTGAGATAGGTCTTGAAAAAAGCGGTTGCATCTGCATCGCTGAAGGTTGGAAACCTTTCCCTTACGGCTTCCAGAATGACGTCGAATGTATGTTTGTAGTGCTCGAAACTCTTCTTAGTTGCAGTTCCCAACCAGGAAAATTGCATTAATAATTCGTCTCGAAACATAAATTTGGCTATGGTGCGAATATTTTTATTCGAGGTTAAACCTCCAATAAAAATAATAAAATAATAAAATAATAAAAAATACGTACATAAAATGCACTTTTAGTAATAAGAGTAATTTTTTTGATTTTTATTCGACGATAAACGTTTTCAAAATTTGTTAATCACCCCTCAGATCGTCATAAGAAGTAAAAATTCTTTTAGGTATATATTAGATGTATATGCATGCAATTGTGATCGTTGAATTGAATTCACCAGTCCGTTTTGTATGTAGTTAGAAAATATAAACGCACATTGCGCTGTTAGAGTTGGGTTAAAAAAATGTTGTTAGAATTGATTCAAACTATGTATTGCATATGTGTTCACAAAAATTATAAAAACAAAACAAAAAAGGACTGCGTTAATAAGAACGGCATATTAGTTGTGAAATAAATTTTTTTTTACGGTTAAAATATAACCTTTTACACATAGGAACACAATTGCTTTGCACAAACAGTTACGGTTAAAACGTAACTTATCACAAGCAGCTATGTACTTCGTGTGTAAAAGGTTATATTTTAACCGTAAAAAAAGTTATTTCACAACCAACATGCCGTTCTCATTAACTCAGTCCATTTTTGTTTTGCTTTTATAATTTTTTTGAACACATTTGCAATAGTTAGAACCAATTCAAACAATATTTTTCTAACTACATACAAAACAAAACAAAATTCACCAGCCCGAATTGAATTCAGAGATCACAATTGCATGCAATAAAAACTTACCTTAAATTTCACTTTAGACTTCACTTCACACAATTTTTTTTTTTTTATAAATTTATTTTCTTTTTTTAGAGCAACTCTTCAACTATGTTACTTCCACTTTGAGAGACAAGACGATAATGTGATTTTGAATTGAACTTTGAAGAAGGAATATAATGTTCAAATACAAAACAAATACAAATAGAAGACGGCAATAGAACACGAACACGAGGATATTTTTACCAAGGTCTTACATTTGTTGATTATAGGTTGTTTGTTATGGGTGTATGAAGTTTAATTTTAACTTAGGTTTTAGATTGGTTGAATAAAGGTAAATACTAAACCCAATATTTAACCGGTGGTTGCAACATAACTTTTTTCTATCCAATTTGTAACTAAGGTTTTAAGAAGTTATATTAGAACTGGTTTTATTTTTACTTCATATTTGCAAATCGGGTTACTTGATGGCTAAAAAATAACCATTTTTAAATGCAGGTTGCATAGACGATTTTGGGTAACCAATTTCTAACTCGTGCTCTTAAGAAATATCAAAATAACGATTGACTTTTACCAGGAACTAACTCAAGTCAAATATAGGTTTGGGTTAAACCCAATATTTGACCGTGGTTGCGACATAACTTTTCTCTATCCAATTTGTAACCAAGGTTTTAAGAAGTTATATTAGAACTGGTTTTATTTTTACTTCATATTTGCAAATCGGGTTACTTGATGGCTAAAAAATAACCATTTTTAAATGCAGGTTGCATAGACGATTTTGGGTAACCAATTTCTAACTCGTGCTCTTAAGAAACCTCAAAATAACGATTGAATTTTACCAGGAACTAACTCAAGTCAAATATAGGTTTGGGTTAAACTGAATATTTGACCGTGGTTGCGACATAACTTTTCTCTATCCAATTTGTAACCAAGGTTTTAAGAAGTTATATTAAAACTGAAGTTATTCTACAACCAAGGTTACAAATTGTTGATTGGGTATCTTAAAGTGTATTTTATTTTATGAGCTGTTACTGAAGTTTTTATCATAATAATAGTATACAATTCATAAGCAGTTGCCTACATAAACAAGATGTTTTATTTTTTTTTTCCTTAAAACTTTTTGCTGAATTCTTTTTCATAAAGTCAAAGATATTTTTAAATCGACAAAAGACTCAAAGTTCAAAGATGACAATGCTTTTTTGCTGTTCATTTTATTTTCCAATAAGTCCTCCTTTGTGTATTTATTTTTTGTCTTGTATTCGATAAAATTTTTAATATGATTTTTTAATTACAAATTATTTGGTCGACAATTATCTTCCTCCTGTTTTACTGTCTCAAAAAAATGTATGACAAAGTGTTAAGTGAACCGAATTCTGTATGAGTTGTGGCTCTTTGAAGACAATGAAAATAACACGTGTAAATTATCAATTCTACGCTTTACACCCTAAACAATGAAATTGACCTTTTTTGGATTCGTAAAAAAATCGGAATTGAGATAGTAATTAGACCTAATATTTAGATAACAGAGAACGCGAAAAAAGTGTGTCCGGCAATTCTGTTTATTTTACTGTCTGTCTGTGTGTACCTTGGACCTGCAGCCTAAACGATAAGAGCGATTTTTTTCGAACTAAAAACATTTTTTGAAAATTTGAAGAGCAATTCAATTTTACAATTTAAAAGCGCATATTATTAAATAGTAGAAACATTCATACACATTTTTTTCTAAAAAATCCTTGGAATCTGTGGAGCAACCAAGATACTTTACTAAAAAAAATATTAACTTTTAAAAATATTAATTCTCTATTTTGGGTTCCAAATATACAATGTACATACATAGGTGGTACTATTTTTTTTTTAAATAATTGTTTTCCCGTTTTAAATATTTTTGTTTAAAACTTTTCCCTTCCACCTACACGGAGGGAAATAAACCCAAAACTCCCATTCGGTGTTTGTCTTATCTCGGTTCAACATAATACGCTCTAGTCCTTTGTCGCACATTTTGCAAATCATACCATATACAAAAAGCAAGCTCGGAAAACACCCATAACCTACAAAAAAAATTGTTAATTGAAATTTAATTTCCCAAACTTACAAACCCTTAAATTCAGCTTGTGGCTCTGATTAAAACGATAACATGACCCAGTATTTTTTCTACAGTAATTCATTTAAGTTTTTAACAAAAATCGATTAAATTAAGTGATTAACTTTTTTTTTGCCTTGCTTTAAAAATGAGTTATTAATGAATGTGAATATTTTTTACGTATATCATTTATCTAAAAGAAATTTTATCAGATCTTTATATTCTCCCTATGTTCCAACAAATTGAACAACACTTTAGAATGATTATGTCATTAAAAAAAAAATGCGTATACATAAACAACATAATTATTATGTAATGTTCAACTTCAAAAAACTATCATCTGAATTTATTATCTCAGAAACTGAATGCAAACCTACGAGTATATCATTAAAATGAACATGACTATCATTAATGAAATTTATTGTTCCAGGAATAAAACACAATAACTACTGTCTATATGTTTGTCGGTTCCTTGTGCATAATTAATGAGTTTGATCTGTAAGTCCTTTCACCCAAAGGACTAAAAATTTCATTAAATTAAGAGTAGGTACTCAAGCGTAATAAAACTAATTTAATGTTTCTGTTTTTTCCTATAAAAATTATGATGTTTATTACGTAAATATGTAAATGCTGCTGACTACTGTTAATATCCTTTTCTCACATTGAGAAATATAAAAAATAAGTATGTCTTGAATTGATCCAAATTTATTGTCCTAACTACAAGTCAACACTTTGTCAAGTTTAATTCAAATTCAATTTCACACAATTTTACAGACAGTAAACAATATGTTATTCTTCATAACATCAACTGTTGCTTTTTCACCATCCTCCCGGGATGTAAATGTGTACCGTTTCTATTTCATTCTATATTCCCTCTTGAAAGCGTTCCATTTGATTTTCCTAACTTTCCACGTAACTTTGTACATTTTTAGCTTTTGTCATTTTAAAATTGAATAAGGGAATTGGAAAATATATGCAACAGCATCTTCGCAACACATTTTGTCTTGGCTAAGGTTCAGATCAGAGCAGGGACGATTCAAGGATATGTGGAAAGTAGTCCATAACTTCAGGCGATTCAATTTAAATTCCAATGTGAGATAGTCCTTAGGGAATTTTATTTTGTGAGACTTAATGAAAGGAATTGAAGCACTTTTTTAGTTGAATATCTTCAATCTGTAGATTTAACTCTCTCAGTTACTTATTTTGTGCGCCATCGGAAATAAAAATGCCTTCAATCTGGGACTGGTTAAATGCACAAATCGTTTTGCTTTGAGTTCAACATTACGTCTACATAAAATCGTTTTCATTTTGAATTGTTACTAAGTGCACAGAGAAACTATCAAGGACTTCATTCCCATGAAGGGACAAAAGAGTCACGTTCACGTGACACATCGTTCTCTGAATAAATAAGCAACAAAAATTGAAGAAACTAAAATAAAGTTCTAGAAAATTAAATTTTTGGGAAGAAGGTTCCCCTTAAATTGATAATTGTATCTTCTTTTCAGTACCTTGATTTAAGAAGATTCAAACATTAAAATGATATTTTGATTTGTAAAGTAACTTCACTAGATGTCTATTTTTAGTACGATGAGCTAACTAATAAATTCGACGAAGCATGCATTCTTAATGCAAAAACCAACAATTTCTCAAGAGATATAGCTATAAAAATCCCATTACCCAGGATGATTGCCCTATAAATGTCACTATTCAAGAATGATTTATTAGAATTACATTAAGAACATCTTATTGTGTTAACTCAGCCAACATCCGGCTAAAACTGCAAAGGATATGTTTTTGTTTTTTATTTAAGTGCCAAGTGGCAACAAAAACAAAAAGGGTGGTAAAATATTTTGGATTTCAATTAAAGGGAATGAAATAATGTTTTTTATCTAAAAAGCTTGTTCAAATTCAATTGGCATCGAAGAATGGTCTTCTTTGTACACATATACCTACACAGAATACGCGATTTTCTTTTATGCGTTTGGCTATAAACCTGGCTGGCGGCCAAAGTTAACATTTTTAACTCGTTATGATGCTTTCAAGGATATTAAAGCAGGATAGGATATTATTTAATATTCCAGTTAAGAAAAATATTAAATCTATAGGAATGTATAGATGTAAGGGATTTTCCGGTGAAAGAAGACATTAGTTTTTGTTTCTGGTAATTAAATTAAGAGTAGCTCTATTGAAATGTTAAAATTTGTGTAAGACAAGGTTTTTTTTTGTAATATTGTTTTATCATATGATCATTTTGGCGACTTTAAGGGACGTATAGGCAAGGCTAGACAAGTTGAGTCCACTTCAAGTAGAAATATTAATAAATGTATTTATTTTTTTCATTGAATCACCAAAGAGTTCCCAATAATAGAATGTGTACCTTAAGGAAGCGTCCTGAGGCCTTTGCTCTTTACTACTGTCATTGACACTCTGCTTAAAGTGAATCATTTATAGTTCACTGACGATGGATACATTATAAGTGCAGAACATGAAGGTGGATGTTTTGGAGGGAAAATACCGCATTAGCGTGAAAAAGACCTCATGGGCCTATTCCGCAGATCTATTTGAATGAAGTGCGAAAAGATTAAACTTCTTGTATCTGTGATCAATAGCGAAGGACTTTGTGATGACGAAACCAAACATCGCGTAAGCGTAGTGGCGGGAAAAATCTGCTACCTTGGACAAAAAAAAACAGCATGACCAACTTCACTTATCAGACAAATCCTTTTACAATATACTGAAGATTCCTGTTTTAATTTAAATATTTTACAGGTAGATATTTTAAGTTTTGAATTTTTTTATTTATTTCCATTGCAGCCTTTTGGAAACAAAATGCTTCAAATGCCCAGACATCTATGTCTATTTTGAAAATAAAGACGAAAATCGATTGCAAACAAACCCTGTACTTTACATGTTTTCAATTTTTTTGTTTGTTTGCATTAAAAGCTTTTACAAAAGATAATACGAGTAGTGACGAGTGTACATAAGTAAAAAATATATATGAACGTAAAGATACTTTTACCTTTACATTTTTAAGTTTAACTACCCTTGGTATATATAAAAAAAAGCCCGTACAGCTCTTGTTTAACTTCAGTTCAAAACTTTTCGATGATAGTAGGTTAGGGTTTTTTGAGTTCCTTAAGTAAATATGCTTTTTTGTATAAAAAAAAGTTTTGGGTGAGATTCGGATGGCTACACCTTTATTTTGTTATTTTGTTAAGATCGGGTTGAGTTTCGATGGAAAGTATAATTTGTCTCTAATTAGTTTTAATACTTGGTGGAATAAATTAATAAAGAAACTTTTACGACAAAAGAATAAAATCCATGAGTGGATCGCATGCTCCTGCTCCCATGTTAAAGTACTTTAGTACAATACAAAAATAACTATGTTAGATGTCCATATGAGGAAAATATGAAAAGGTATAAAATTCGTTATTTGAATTACTACAATAAAACAAAAATAAGTTCAAGCTGAAAACTGAAGATGTCATCTGATGCATCATAAAAAGGCTATTTTTTGAAAAAAAAAAAACGAGGCTTACTTTTAGACATCCGAGAAGAGACTGTACTTTTTGAAACGAAACTTACCGAATGTTTCGATGGTCATTCAAAATTTGTTTGTAAAACATTTCAATGTAAATATTGGACAGCCAGCATTGTATTACAGTCGTTGCTCAATTTTCTCAAAACAAAAAAACCAAATCGGGGAAAATCTGAGTTACCATCAAGACAAGATTTAGTCAGAGACTGAGACGAGACTTCGCAAGTCGAAAAACCATTACTAACGGCATTTGCTACAGAACCGATTTTCTCATAAAAGGTTTGACTAATTGTGATAAAAATTTTTAGAAATAATATTGCAAAAGAAAATTTTCAAAAAATTATATGTTGAAAACGGGTTTTTTAGTGAAATTTAATACTTAAGACTTGCATACAAAATACTTCAAAAATTTTAATTATAAAAAATTACTTTTTGAAATAACGGCTCTAACGAATTATGAATAATTTTTTGTTTTCAAAAATCGTATTTTTTCAGTTTTGAGTTCAAACTTCTGTTTTCATTTATTTCGCCTATTCAAACAAAGTATTTTATGCTTTTCATATTTTTTTAATGTAATTTGTTTTGTTTATGCTAAAGTACAGTCATGCATTTTATATTCTTGGAGCTAGTAGAAAAATTATAGTATATTCAGTTCCTATATTTTAGAGGTTAAATTAATTAAAATACAACATGAAGTAATAACTGATTGAACCACAGGGTCACTGAAAAGTTAAGAATTTTTGTGATGAGAAATAAACACCCCAAGTGTTATTTCTTTTGTTTCAGAGTGAATATAACTCTTCAACTCGATCCCTTTAAAAAAAGTAATACCTATATACAGCACAAAAAGTTCGTAGAAGGCAAATATTTATTATCAAGAGTACATAATTTTGGCATTTGTTTCACGAAAAATCATATTTGGTTCGTCCCTTCACAGGAAACTGTTTTATTTATAGCCAGAAACACATACTAATATTTCAGCAAAATCTGACTTAAATCTTTAATTCAACTAAATTTACATAATCCCCTATTCTTTTTACACCTAAACAAAGTGTCGTGTTACAAAAAATCTCTTTGAGCGAAGTTAATGTCCTAAAATTCCAACCAACACTTTGATTGCGTGTACGATAAATGAAATCCAATTAAGATGTTTACGACTATAGAACAAAAAAAAACAAAACCTAAACAGTAACCACAGGAGATCACCCTTATCAAAAATGATGTACACTAATCCAAAAGCTTTTGGGTTCCTTATCCTGATGAGCCTCATTTAATGTAGATGCCCTAACAATAACGTGGAAAATTATTTGCATTATCAGATGTTGTTGTTTTTTTTCTGATTTTTTGAAAAATGGGAGGTCAAGGTGAGATGTTTTTATGTGACATTTACTGATGATGTGGACGTTGTTTTCATTTCCGAAAAATGATGTGGCTTAAGCTTTGTAATTTGCAAACAAAAGAATGTAGGTACCGATATTTATGTTAAGGGAAGTTTAAAAGGATACCTTCTATTTTAACGAAACAATGAAGTTATTTCATGATATACATTCAAGGCTATACTGTATTTATGTTGAGGTATTGTAAAAGAAAAATTGGATAAAATTTTACAGGTTTTTCTTTGGTTGACATGTCTGAAAACAATGAAAACCATCCCCCATTATTTATTAAATTTTAGTATGTATGTATGTATACACAAAATGAAAGAGATTAATTTTATTTGTTCGTTAAACCAACATAATATATAATTCCCTTAAAAATGATGATTTAAGCTGATTCCACATGAAAAGGAAGCAACTATGTTTATAGAAATTTTCGTCAATAGGTTTATCAAAACAGGGTGAGGCAAGAATGCCTTAAATTTTTATAATCTTATAATAATTAAATGTTATGGGTGCCATAAATGTGTCTTAATACCTTTAATAAAGACTGAAATCACAAATTCAAACAACTACGAAAAATTTATATCACTCAAAAAGACTGATGTACACTATGGCGTATACGTAACAAAATATATTTTTTAAAATTTCATTTAATTTGAAAATCGAAGTTAATGCCTTTATCCCAAACGGATGGAATAATTCGATACAAATGAAAAGGAACGGAAGATTTGCAATTTTGAACCTTTTGAACACTTTTGGTTTGTTGGTTGATGTTGGGATAGGTAAGAGTAGGTCATTAACTATGAAAATTTATGTAAGTTCAGGTTGAAAACCAATTAGAACGTGTGTTTTCCTCGTTTGAAATACAATAGATTCGAACTCTTTGTTAAAAAAGAAGATTTTTGTTTTAGGATCGTCGAAAAAATCTACGAAAAAAAGAGCTATAGGCTTGCATTAAATTGGAAACCCGTTAAAATGTAATGAAATGATGTATTTAGAGGGTAGACATATCATCAGAAACTTTTCAATTAACGAAATTTAAAATTTCATTTCACTCAGATTTAATGGAAATCTGAACTACAATTTGACTGGATAACTAAGAATTATCTCTCACATTAAATTGGAAATTCAATCCGCAACTGGATGGCGTTGGCTCAAGACCGGGATATGTGGAGAGACTTGTTGAAGGAGGCCAGGACCGGACCCCGTTTGTCGAGCCGATGATGATGAATCCGCTTTGAACAAACTTGCCCCTAATATTAGTTATTCTTTTTTTTAAATTCAACACTCCAACTTTTTTTTACGAATTCTGAAAACTTTTTCTTTTATTTAAACGCGTTTGCATAATTAGATTAATCACATCTTTTCTTTTCATTTCTTCATGTTGAATAGATACACCTTTACCTAGCTACATTCTATTGACGTATAATCAGCAACTTTACTGAAAAAAATCCACATCTATTTTAATTTATTTTCATAGTTCCTACAAAATTTTGAAAATGTATTACTCATCCAACCATTGTTGATGAGCAAAAAAGGTGAATTAATTCGCAGAGTTCATTAATTTCAATTAAGCTTCCTCTATTCATCTATTAATTTGCATAATAACATCCTTCACCATCCATCCAACCTAATTAGTGGCACTTAAATCCTTTTATACCTATTTATTAAACTTCCATTATGATTGGCTGACTCATACAAATTTAATCAATATTTATTTGCTTATTTTTAACGAGTAGGTAATAACCGACATTATGGTTAGCGACCAGTTAACTAAATTTTTTTAAGATAATTTTATCATCTTCAAAAGCATAAACAAACATTCCTCAAAATTTAATTTTGCACTGAAAAAACATTTAAAACAGAGAAGAAGATACATTCCCTATTTTTTCCTTGTCATCTTTGCAGCACATGAGCGTAACGTACAATTTGGCACAGAAATGTTTTATATAGAAAAGTTCCTCAACTTGCAAATCATAGGACTTTGTTATGTGTTTTTCTCTGGAAAAAGTTAAACAATTTACCTACCTCATAAATACAAAACAAATCTTAACAGAAACATTGAATTTGATTTTTCAACATTCGTTTCAATTCAACTTAAAATTTAAAATTCGGGAAACTTTCACAAAAGTGTGGATTGTGTTTGAATGAATTTTCCCAAAAAGTTTCTTTTGAACTTGTTGCAATTGTAAAAAGCTTGTTCGATATCAAACCATAACACAACACTCGACAAAAATCACGTGCTTGCAGTGGTTTTAAGAGTGTTACCAGGCTGATGTCAAAAGTAGTATGTTTTAAGAATAAGTGTATATTTTCCGGTTTGTTATTATTAACTTCCCATAGGGAGTTATTGTAATCGGTCCGATTTGTGAAATTGAAATTTTTGACATTTCTCGACGTGTCAAGGTCCCTAGAGTCTATATCAATCATTTTTAGAGAGATGTCTGTGTGTGCGTGTGTATGTACGTACGTTCGTACGTTCGTACGTTCGTACGTTCTACGTCCGTACGTCCGTACGTTCTGGTACCATTTTTCGTCGTCGATATCTCAAGAACGAGTAGTGATATCGACTTGAAATAAATTTTGTTTTACAGATAATAACTTCGAAAGAAGCTGAAAGGGCGTTTATTAATATTCAATCAGTTGTTTTTTTACTATAGCAGTTTAAAAAAGAAGTGAAAATTTTGGTTGGGCTCAAATATCTCACGAATAAATAATGCTATTGACTTGAAATAAATTTTATTCGACACATTATGACGTCATACAAAGTTAATATGAATTTGGAAAAAAATAAATATACCGTTATTTTTTAAAATCAAAAAAACTAAAAAAAAAAATTTTATAACTCGAATATCCTTAGATGGAAAAACGATATTAACTTTAAAATAATTTTATTTTACGAAAAATGTTGTTTTTGACTACTGGTGAAAATTTCAAAAAAATTCAATAAACAGTTTTTTTACAAAAAATTAAAAACTACAAAAAATTCTCCCAAAAATTGGTATAAATTGTCTTTCGACTCAAATTTCTCAAAAACGGGTAACGATATTGACTTCTTGTTTGTTTTATTTTCTACATAACATAATTGTTAGCAACTGATAAAATTTTGACAAATATTGAATGTGCAGTTTTTAACAAAAAATTAAAAACTGTTAAAAATTCTAAGGAAAAGTAGTTACAATTGTATTTCAGCTCGAATATCCTGAGAACGAACAACGATTGTGCCTTCTAAAATATTTTATTTTATACATAGTACAATTTTTTATGAAAGGTCAAATTTTGACAAATATGTAATTGACAGTTTTTGACAAAACCCTCGATAAAAAAAACGCGTGGAAGTTTACCTCCTGGGTTACGTGGAAACAACTTATACATCAACAATCTCTATAATATATGTGCATTCCGTAAATCTCTTTAAATAATTAAAATGCTTTTCAATCTTAAAATAATGATTGTTTGAATTTAACAGCTAAAGTTTGTTTCGCAGAAAATTTGGTTATTTGAAAAAAACTAAATATAAAGTTTTCAAGATCACATATGGGAAGTTATCAGTGTGGGTCGCACCCAGCCTCTTTTTTTTTTTTTTTCATAACGAAAAAATAACAATGTTACTTATTTTTAAAGACTGTTTTAGTAGCTCCATGGATTATTGCTGCAGAGTCCATCAGAAGACTATGATTGCCATTGCCGAATAGGCTGTGCTAACAAATAACCATATTTTCATAATTCAGTATAATATGTACTGTAAATATTGCAATTTTAAACAAATTGGATTCAGAAGCACGTGGATTTCGCTTATACTCTTTTTACACAATCTGCAGACTAACAGAAATAATCCGTAATAATCAAATTGTTCAATTAGTTTCACAATATTTTTATTTTGAAACCGGGACGATATACTAGTTTTTTCCTACCGAAATTTATCTGCATTTGCAGATGTGATAAAGAGAAGAGCGGGGGAAAACTTATGACAACAAACACAATGTGGTGAAGAGTTCCATTATAAAGATGAACATGATGTTACCTTCTTCTTTTCTACCTCTTGCAAGTTTTGTGTAAAACTCGAGATTTTGATCAAATTTGATATAAAATACTATGATAGACAGGACGAAAAAAGTGCGTCTTGCAAATTTTTCGACTGTATTTTCTTTTAACTTTTAGGTATTATCATATCAATTAAAAAAAAAATAAATGCCAGGTACATTTTCAAGGAAAAATATTTAATTGTTTAATTGTTGGGTACTCATAGATGATATCCGTTCTCAAAAATTTCTTTATTTTTGTTGTGTTGAATAATATTCTGAGATATCGATGATCAGAGAAAAACAGCCATTTTCATTAAAAACTATGTTATTTCGGGACGCTTTTCGATTTCCAACTAACTTTTAGGCAGAAAAGTAATTTTTAAACAAAATTTTATAGATACGTAGCCCTAAAAGTCCTAAAAATATTTCTAACTTTTACCAATGTTTATAAAAAAATTCTAAGTTGTTCTAAATTTCAGAATTTCCCCATTTCGGGAATTTACAGTGACAGTGAGTAAACAAAAATTTTGGAAGCATCCATCCGCAATATACTTACTTTACACAATTCCCATATTACATTTTCATAGAACAGAATTTTATTGAATATATACACAAACCCTTGAGCCAAGATCCGTGTATGTTTTCCACTTTTCTGTCCATGGAATTACATATATATCTAAGCGCTCATAAAAATCTCGAAACGCTATAACTTCAAAACCAAACAAAATATCAATTTACTTATTTTAATGACATTATAACAATTTAACCAATGCAATTTAAATATACCTACATACCAAGTTATAAGATAATCCAAAAATCATATACAAAGAAAAAAAAAAAACAACAATGCAACAGATTATTTAATCTAAGTATCTACTTGCGTGACCCTAATGGCCAGTTTTACAGTGAGAGTTTAAACTACAGTTCAGCTGAACCTGAACTTCGGTTCAAATGTAAAGTTCAACTCACTCGGTTTCACAGTGTAAACTGAACTTAAGATCAATTAAGCGAAGTTCAAGCATATTAAGTTGGCAGCATTGTAGTTTTTTAAAATCTAATTCGATTATTCTTAAAGAAATTTTGTATGGTTTGGTACTTCCTGGAAGCCATTGGTGAATCACATTAAAAAAAAAAAACAGATAAAGAAAATGGAAAATTCAAATAAAATCGTTGTGCAAAAATAAAGAAGTTTTAATTTTTCTACCGCGGTCGTCGAACTCTTAATGCAGCTGGTTGTGAAGCATAAAAGTGTTATTGAAACAAAAAGACTGATAAAGTCCAATGGAAAGAAAAGTTAGTAGCATGGGACTCATGGGAGTCAATTGAAAAAGAATTTAATTAAAAAACTAGCTCTCATTATCGTTCTTCAGAGGTCCTTGGAACAAAATATGAAATTATGTTTCCCAAAAACAAGAGCTATATAAAACTGGAGGTGGTCCGCAACAAATTATAACGAATCAATTGGACCAGATAGTTCTAGAAATATTGGGAGACAAGCGCATCGGTTTATGACAGCGACATCATAAATCCAAAAAGTTAAAGTACATAATATACAAAATATTTTGTTTGTTATGCACTAACTAAAATCATTAATTTGGTTTAGATGATATCGATAGAACCCGAAGAAAGTAAGCCTGAACAAACTTCGGATGTCAAAGAAAATCAGGAGAAAAAATGTTGTTTTCTCTTACCACTCTCACAAAAAAAGATGCATTTTCCTCGTCACTTATACCTTCAAAATCACTTTACGAACTCAAAAACATTTTATTAAAATTTAGTAGCAATAGTTTTTAGTTGCGTTCAGGGGTTCTCCGCGTTGAACCGTAGTTTTCACTCGTTTTACTTGAACTACAGATTGAACTCTGTTCAACGTTTAAACGAACACTGTGAAACCTATGTGTTTAACTGTTAAACTTCAGTTTAAACCAAAAGTAGAGTTTAAACTCTCACTGTGAAACTGGCCATAAGTGTTAAACGACGCCAACTAAGGTTTTTAATAAATCTTTGTTCTAAAATGTCTTCGTAATGAATTTACCACTATTGGTAAGCATTTTCCTTTTGATTTTTCATACGCAAGAATTGGGCAGTAAAAAATCCACTTTAAAAATGATGCTCTTGAACTAAGCTTTCAAACATACTATACTCTTGACGCGCAACTATTCCCATTCATTTAATTCGTTAAATCAAATAAAAAAAGTAGAATTTTCATATTGTTAAGCGCTTTAATCGCCAACCATGACAATTTTCGCTTTTATTGGTATAAAAGTTCATTTATTTTGAGATCTATTCAGTTCATCGAAAGTGACCAATACTGTCATTTCAATGGAACACAAGAAATTAATGTTTGCTCTAATTGCAATCTTTGTTGCAATATTCTGCCTAAACCCCAAAGTTTACAGCTTTGTGTCCATACAAAAAAAAAAAAATTTGTACTAGGGCTACGCCTTTCAACGATATTTATCTCATGCGTGGACGCTAGGAAGACCAAAATGCCAATTCTCCTTTATGAAAAAACATCACAAAATAATTAATTTTAATTTGCACAGTACTGTTATAACTATTGCAGGGATTTTGTGTAGCATTTCATTGGAACTGTTTACTGACAAAAGGATTTTTCCTATACGCATTTTTTTATTATTTCTTATAAATGGTTTGGATGGGTATTGGACAATAATTTATGCAATTCTAATGTTTTGATACTTTCACTATAGTAAACATTTAAAAGTTGTATTTTGGAAAAAAGTAAGTCATTAATACAATATCGTCGACTAAGAGTAAAATCCAGCTTACGTTTTTTTTTGTCTATTCGGTTATTGAGAACTCTTTAAATTTGTAATTTATCCATGTTCAATGTTCTTAAATTGCAACAATTTCGGATGATTTTATTATGTTATGTTTGGCTGATCAAAATGATAGCCCATTAGTATGGAATATTCTTTTCAATGACAATACAATTGAACCAGAAATCCGTTTTCTATTTTTACTAATTTTTGAGTACGAAAGCAGCAATATCTGATTTAAAAAAGGAGAAAAATTGAAAAAAAAAAAATTTTAAAACGATTTATTTTGATTTCCGTTATTTGTTGTTTGCACACTTTTTCTATACAATCAACAGAAATTGAATTAAATTGATTTAAAAAGTGGGCGAAATGGGGGATATGTGTGCTTAAAATTTCGAGGAACAATAAAATGAAAAGTCTAGCCAGTCACGAGGTACTCCTGTTTTTTGACTGTATCCGTTTCAATCCATATCTTGAGAATGGTTCATCATAGTATTATTACAATATTTAAAAGGGTTTTATATTTTAAAATGACATATTTTGTATGGACCAAACGTCATTTTAAGAACCTGATTAAAGCGTTTGGTGCAACCGCCCACTGTACTTTGAAAGTTAAAACACCTCAAAGTATACTTTTTATAGAACATATTTAACTACAATTTTTGAATAAAATAAATTAAATTTTTTTATAAAACACTATCTAAGATGTAGATGTAGTGCATTTTTTTTTTTTGTGTTTTTTACCGATTTTGTTTTATGATTTATTTCGTTTTTCTCTACTCTGCTCTTCTTTGAAAATAGATAGCTTGCGAACGTCATAGACAATTACATCAAAACCTTCTAGAGAATTTCACGTTCAACAACTTTGTTCCTTTTTTTTTAATAAAATGGTTGTGCGTTATCAGCACAACCATTTTATTTTATTCAAAGTCCATCCATCTCTAAATTCTAATCGCACCCAAACGGTGCAGAAAAGCTTTAATTTTTTACGAATTATTTATTTAATATTTTCTTGGAAATTTGACTTGTTAAATGCTGTCCAAAACATTAAATATTTTGATATAACAAATTTAAACAACATCGATAGACAACATGATTTTGAACAGCAGAGCTTGAGAGATGATTCATTCTGCTTTGAATGAAATATTGAGCCCTATTCTGCTATTCGTTTTAATTCAATCGAAAATTTCAATTCATGTAAATATTTTATTCAAACTATTACGGTAGTCGTGTCGTTAAAACAACCAAGCTCTGGAAGTGATAATTTGTGATTCAGGAAAAGCTAGTCGTTTTGAAAAGAGTGTATCATGAAGTTTTGTTTCATTTCAACTAAAGTAGTAGCTTCTACAGCCAACTCCTTTTACAACACACTCATAGGGATAAATGTGTCACAAATCCTGCCAATTGTGAGCTCAAAGCTTTACCAAAACATAAAAATTCTAAAAGAATTCAATTGGAAAGATATAACTTTTATGGCAATTTAGAATCTTTTCTGAACATTCGCTTCCAAAAAAAATGGAGATTTCTGTCTCACAAAATAACTTAAAATATGTATTACTTTTTTTATTTTTCTAAGTTCCTGAACCAGTGACCTTAAATTATCCATTCTGTCAAAAAAAAATTGTGAAACTATGAATTACTTTAATAAATTTTCTAACAAAACATTTTTTTAAACAAAGAAAACTCTACGTTTTCATTTTTCTTTTATTTATCTCAAAAATGATTTTTTATTTGTTTTACAATAGCTTTTCATTTTATTTCTTTTTTTGTTTTTACATATATATAGAAAAAATACAATGCCTTTTGTATATAACTATATGTATATTATGTACATATACATGAGATAAGTGTGTTTTATCCTAAAAACAAACTAACATCCTAATACATTATTAAAAATTTACCGGTGAAAAGGAAGAAAACTAAGATTGAAGATTAAAAACAATATTTATCATAAGATTATTAATACATAATATAATAATAGATGTAATGGGAAAACTTAATTTTCTTTTTGTTTTGTTTATTAATGCTAACATTTTGTATAAAACTTTTGTTTTTTTTTTAAGTTGTAGGTTGGTAATAAGATTCTTAGCACCTACTTGTTTTTGTTTTTTCTTTTTAAAGTTTTGAGTGATACATTTTTGAAATCGTTTAAGACTCTTTGCTTGAATACTTCGGCAAATGGACCTAAGCGTTTATTTTTTTAAGTAAATTCTAAAATTAGACACATTTTTTATTAGAGATTTTAAAAACCACCATTAGTTTCGGTCATATTAATTTATATATAAATAAGGCTTAAAAAATAATCACTTATAAAAAATAAGACTTCTGTGTGTTTTCAAATTCCAGCTCTAAGGTTTTTGTTGAAATTTGTTGGTTTGATGTCGAATGTTTTTCTGAAATAAAAATAAATATATATTAATATAAATGTAAATGTCTGGTAAAAAGAAAAATTTAAATAAATTTACCAACCATACTTCTTGTATGTTTTCATTTTTAATCCTGTAGGGATGAGTTCTTGTCACCGCTCGGTGACATCACATATGACTTCACCGATTGAAATAAACGTCCGATAAATTTTTTATTAGTTTCTGGTTTTGGGGTTGTGGTTGTGGTTCCTTCTCCTAGGTGTCCAGGTAGCGTGTCATTGGCTGAATTTATTTGTGGGATAGATGATGCAATCGTTCCTAAAGGTTTATCAAAAATTAGATCTGGTTCATCGGGTATAGCCATCACTTCAGTTTCGATCACCTGTATTGGTAAGGACTTATCATGGCCGATATCAATGCTGTCGGATGAAATTCGTAGACTAGACATGATGTCATCTGGAAATTGAAGGAACATGTGGGATTGGCCTTTTTTTGAATGAGGCATACAATGAGGAGCAAATGGAGTTTAAGATTAATTTCATTTGTTTAAAATAGAAGATTCAGTTGTTGTTGTTTTTTTTTTTTGTGTATGCTTTTTTTTGTAATCAATTTTTTTGTATTTCTTTGATTTTATTTTTGAATAGTGGTGTCACTTTGTTTATATAGAGGAGAAATATTTGAAAAGAAAGGCGGACATATTGGAAGGATTCGAAATATTAAAATGAAAATGATTTTTAAAATAAATTCAGCAATGATTTGGAGTGTAAGCAAATGAATAGAAATTGAATTTTTAAGTTTGTAAATTAACGAAATTAAAGGAAACAAAAATTAAGTATTCGAGTCGATTGGCATGAAATAGCTGATTTTATTTTTTTAAACTATTTATTAACCAAGATAAATGCATATATGTAACTCAATATGGCGGTCATCCTTTGAGAAAATGAGAAGTAGAAAAATAAGTGGAAATGTTCTGGTGATACTCCTCATCTACAATGAAAATTCTTTGGTCTCCGATTTAACTCAAACCTCACCTACTATTTGACCGAAATATTTCTTTGGTTTTTGGTAAAAAGGGGTTAAGTCACATAATTGCAGTAATGCCTAGTTTTTGGGGTTAAGCTCTTTCTTCTGTTTCAATTGTTGTCCTTCCTGTTCAAATCGAGTATTTCTCAAATTTTAAAATCATTTCCATATTTCTTCGATTGGCTGTTCCGAATAATTTTTTCGAAGTGATTTTCTGTTCTCGATTTTATGAAGGAAACTTAGAACACATCAATGCAAATAAACTTTCATAGGATTTTATTTTGAAAAGTAAAAAACGGTGGAAGAGCCATTTTGTTAAAAATGCAATCTGAAGCAGTGTATTTGTTTATTAAAGAGTAGAAGTGTTCTATTCTTTATCATACTCCAAAGATTTCTAAATGAGTTTGTCAAAGTTTTTATAGCTTGATCATCTTATTTCCTTTTAAACGTTTCAAAGCTGATTTTTCCTACTTTTTCTATAGAAGCAAACGAAAAATCCTCAAGTAAATCATAAAAATAAACGCTCAAAAACTACGTATGTATTTTATTATAAGAAACTTTATTATTGACAGTTTTTTTTTTTATAAATATTTTACAACATAGTTAACAAATTAAGATGTTTGTTTTAGTTTTAATTACAAGAGATTTTAAGATGATTTTTCAATTTTTTCTTGCTTGAAGGATTCTTAAAAATTGTTCAAATTTTTTTATTTTAATTTTCCTCGCGATCTCTTTAGTACGTTAACCAACTCAAGAATTATTCTGAAAAAATAAGAACAATTTCACAGCTCAATTCGTAATCAAATTTATTTGTTTTCTTTTATTTAATTTTAGATATATATAGGTAGGTAGGTATTATGTAAGTTATTGATGTTAATGACTTTGGTAGTTACTTTTTTTTTAATCAAATGTTTTTGTTTTAGCAGAACAACTGTGTTTTTAGTACAATTTTAAATTTTTAAAGGACTATTTTTATAAAAAGGACCTTCTAGCAAATTATTACTTTACTTAAGATTATTTTATAATATTAATTATAATCATATTATAATAATAGTCTAACAAAAAAAAAGATACATGCAATGAAATTATATATTATGTATACTAAAGGCAAAATATTAAAAAAAACATTATTTTTAATGTTTCATTAGATACTTAGAACTAATTTTGAGATTAAGGTCCAAATTGTAATTAAATTTTTTTGTGGTTGGTTGCCAAAGGCTCTTATACTTTAAAAAGCAAAATAAGCAGATGATTTTTTTTTATGAAAAACATTAACAGGATGCGATGCTTGGAGAGCCGAGGATTTATTTTTGGGAATTTCATCGCAAGAAGCTACAGAAGCTAGTTCACACAGAAAAGACTTCTTACTACATTAGTTAGGAATTCCTCTTCTTCAATCTGAAAGAAAGCTTTAAAAATCCACACACAATGTTTTTTTTGGTTTAAAAAAAAGGTTTTTGTAAAATTGTGCTTGAACGAAACTAAGAAAAATAAAATTAAAACAATAAAAATGCGTTTGGAGGAAATTTCAAAAGTGTGCAATTTGGAAGAAAACTGAAAGAGTGCAACAAAAAAAGAAGCTAAAGTCAAATATGAATAAAAAACTAAAAATTCATGTAGTCTGAAAAAATGCTAAAATTCATTCCGTCATAACTGTCTGGTTTTCAGAATTGATTGGATTGGAAAATTATTCTGTGAAATGAAAAAAAAAACTTCAGTTATTTCGTTTTTGGAAAAAATCAAAATCGAATGTAGTCCAGATGGGGTTATAAGTATAACTTCCATGTCCCAGAAAGGAACAAAAAGCGAAAAATTTGACATTGGCCTTTATCATTTGAATCACTTTTGGGTTTTGTTTCTATTATGTATCAAACTGATGAAATTTTAATAAAAACAAGTTGAAATTTTTGAAATAAAACCAAACAAAAATTATTTATTAAATACAAATGAAAATAATATTTTTTAACTTTGGACCTTTTTTACAATTTGCGAGCCAGTATTTTTATGTTTTTGTAACATGTTTAAACGATAAATTTTATGTACATATATAAAATTATTTTATATTTAAAATTAGCATTTAAAAAGGTAATCAAAAGTTGTGTAAGGAAGCTATGTCTTCTTTTTTTTTCACTGAAGTTCTTTAACCAAAACAGTAGTTTTTTTTAGAATATTAATTTCTTCCAGTTCGAGATTTTAATTATTTACGATATTGTGATGTTAGAAAAACTGAAAATATGAACGAGAACCGCAGGTTTTGAAAGCATTTTCTAAAAATTCAACATTCATATTAAATGATGTGCTCGAGTCCGAGTTAAAATTTTGATATGGTCAATTTATATTCAGTAAAGACTTTTGGCGGAAAATTGTACACTTTTGAAATTAAAAAAAATCGTCTTGTTTTATTCGTACTAGGACGTGATAAAAATTAATAATATTGAAAAAAGAAAAGATTTTTTACAGCACCCCCAAAAATATATAACGGGGAGAAAATTAAACTACCCCACAACTTATTTAAAATCATTTTTCCGGATATGGTTTATCAGGATTCTAATTATTTGCCAGACACGATAGACATTGGCTGATATTGATATATGCATAAATGTTCTAATGGAATTTTAAAACTCAATAAACATCAATTAAAATTTGCACAACGGAATAAAAAAAAACAAACAAGGAACGACATAGGACGAATAAGGACGACATAAATTATTATGCCATATTTGATGTGGATTTTTGAAATGCATCCTCATTTTAAATTTTCTTCACGTTTTCTGCTCATTTCAGTTTTTTTTTATCAATCGTATTTTTATAAAAAATACACAGTTCAATAAGAACAAAAAAAGGATAACATAGCAAGTGTTCAAATTAAACGTCATAATACAAAAAAAAAAAATTACCATAAACTTCACTTGTAATACCTACAGTGATTTTTTTTTCAACTTGCACCCCCACCTATTTCCGCCTTGCTCCTTGATTCATATATCCTCGCCAATAACAATAAAACAATCCTGTAGTAAAAAAAAAAATATAAGAATGAACAAGTAATCACACTCATCGATTGCAACATGTACCTCATCAATTACATATTATACATGTCTACTGAGTGTCATATAATTCAGGACTATTGTTGTTTTGAATTGCAGGATTTATCGACTTGATTGGACCTTTTCATAAAAATAACGAACAAACAAATGAAAGAATTTTTTTTGTGCTGGGAAGCTTAGTTAACATGCTAGCACTGGAAATGTGCGGTTTAAGGAAGAAAGATAAAATTAACTAGCTTTACGGCGCCTTTGTATTTGAAGCCAGGAAATAGAGTATTCTAAAAAACACTCTCAAACTTGATGCTATATAAATTTTTTTTCGCGATGATTTGACATAGTTTTGAAAGTTGTAACTTCGCCTGTTTCCATAACACACTCAGAAGATTTTTAATTAATTAATAAAAAAAGAGAAGATAGATGGCTACCTTGTGGTACTCCAACGTTAACTTTAAAATTACTTAATTTGGTACCGTTAAGTTTGTAAAACTTCTTGTACACATATTTTTAGTACAAAACATTCATCAGAATTCTTTCCCAGTCAATTTATTTCCTATTAAAATGAGTTTTGTGAAAGAATTCCTAATTAAAATTAAGTTTATAGTTTTTGAGTCTTTTTATAAACGTAGTTTACGTCATTGTTAGTCTATAGATTTAATTTTCAAATAGGTACTTAAAAAAAAAATTTAAATAAAACAAAAGGATAGGAAAAATAAATACAAAAAAAGAAACAACAACAAAAAAAACTAATAAAATAATTACATAATTCCATTCAAACGATTTCTTTCCAAACAATCCAACTCCGCCAAAATAATTGCGTGTGTCGAAATATAGACGATCTTTAATTAGACAACTTACCATCGACATCATCGTCAAAGATGTCGTCCAGGGAATGACGGGCCTGAACATTATCCATCATAACATCAGCTCCCGTGATGCCAACTTCGGCCGAATAGATCTCAGAATTTACAACATCTTTTGTGAAACGTTCCACTTCAGCTACAACACTAGCAAAGGTATCTTCGGTGACATCGACATCGGGTGGAGCCACCATTGCGGCTTGTGATGCAACTGCAGCCTCAACAGCGATTTCTTGTGAATCAGGCACAAGGGCTGAAGCGGCTGTTGATTGGAGGTTCTTTTCGGTTTCGGGATGCGTCAGAACTGAACCGAAGTCATCATCATCGTCGTCGTTCATAGCACTGTGAGGCGAACTAAAGGGCAGATGTTCGACTGGGTTTAGCAAATCCGCACTTTCAGCAGCTGCCATCTGACAGACGTCGTTTAGAACTGCTTCGGCTTCGTTGAGTTCCTCCTCTATAGAGTCGTTGAGTAGTGCTGACACTGAGGCAACTAGCTTGGATGGATCGACAAAAGGTGGTTCCTCTTCAACAGCGTCATCATCGTCGTCATTGGGACACGTTTCCTTTGAGATTTTATCTTCACTAGCTTTATTCTCCTCATCGTTTTGATTCTCTTGCTCATCTTGATCAGCTGGTTCTTCATCAGCTAAAGCTTCATCATCAGCTAAAGCTTCATCATCAGCTAAAGCTTCATCATCAGCTAAAGCTTCATCATCAGCTAAAGCTTCATCATCCGCTTTGTTGTCATCTAAATTTTTCTCCTTCGATTCATCTTTATCGGCCATTGATGGTGAATTTTGTGGTGATTTTTCTCTATTGTCGGTTTCATCCTGATCATCTTCTAGCGTATTTGTTTCCTTTGCACTTTCGAAAGAATCTTCAGGTTCTACGATTTTTTTTACTTTTAATGTTTCTTCTTCTTCTTCTTTGTTGTTTTCATTTGAATTTTCTGTGGATTTTTTTTCCTCTTCCGAAGTATTTGAACTGTTGAGTGTTTCTTCTATTTCCTTTTCTTCTTCTTGATTTCTCTCTTCATCCGAGATGATAGGCTCAGGTGTTGTTGTCTTTGTTAATTTACTTGATTCATCATTAGTTTTTGATGAAGAAAGTTCTGGAGTATCATTTACGATACCACTTTCTGGTACAGTTGAAGATTTTTCTGCGGATTCGGCGTCTGTAAGATCTATAATTATAAAGAAAACAATTTATGTTAGTGATAATTTTGAAATGACTTGCAGGTAAAAATTCAAATTTTGAAAATTTATTATAGGACCGTAACAGTTAAATTTTTGAGACAATTAACATTTCATTCAGTATGGTACATGTTGGACAAAAAAAAAACGCTGAGCTACTATTCCACAATGTTTTTACACAAAAAAATGATCTTTTTTCACTAAAAATGATTAATTCCGCAGATAATTGGTTGCGAACCATTCTATTCTACATAGCGACTCTAAACCTAATATGTACATTCTTGATAATTTTAATAAAAGAATTGTTCCTAATTTTTCATTCTGAAAATCGTAAATTAATCACTTGAGTATTAGTGTGTCACATGACTTAAACAAAATAAGGAGATCCCTGTTTTCAAAACACACTTAAAACATCTATAAAACTTCACTTTTACCCCAATTTATTTAATGACTGTTCAACAAGCGGCTGGAGTGGGTATTTATATGAAATTTTTCGAAAACAGAATTATTAAATGTTCCCAAGAATATTAATGTAAGCCTCCAGGAACGTTGGTTTTTTTTAAGGGAATCACAACTTTTTTGTTTGTGTTTATCAGACAACACCCTATTTATAAATAAGTACGATATTTTTTTTTACCTCATTGATTCAAAAATTGTTGTTTTTAAAGAATCGTTTAATAAAGAATCGTTTAAAAAAAAGGAAACCATTTATAACTTCTAAAGCCAGGGCGTACTCCGTGTACGAAAATATTTCCGAGGGGAGTAGCAAATTTCAGATTCCTATTAAATGCACTAAAAAAATGCCTAAAAATTTTAATAACTTATCAATCATTTGCTATCGTCGTTTAAAATTTCGTTAAATGTATAAATGTCAAACGCCTTCAAACATTTTTGAAAATCGTTTTTATAACAATTTTATCAAAAAGTAAATAAGGTAGAGAAATACAAAAAAAGCAGCACTACAGCACACTAAATTGTTTTTTTTTTATCACATTAAATATGATAATAATTTATTTCATGAACAAAAAATCAATACGGAATTTAATTTCAAAAATAGAATGCACATAGATTTTATTTCAACGATGATTAATTAGGTGGTAGATGACACTTTTTATTATAAGCGTTCACTTTGTATAATGTTTGACATATTTTGAGGGGGACATTTATTGAAGTAAAAAAAATATGTTAGCGAATTATCAATTAAATTTTTTTCTTACAATTTTAATGTAATGACTTGGTTGACAGCGTTTAACACATATTTTAACACAATATAGGACACAATACATGACACAATATACACATATTTTGAACTACAGAGTCGGATAAGTTGATAAATTATCGAGTCGTAGTCTAACTGTTACATGAAAACCACATCATAATAAGTCTTCGAAAAAAGTATTTTTTTTTTCTGAATATTTAGAAAAAAAAACTATTACTAATTTTTTAATTTTGTAAAAAATTGAAGTCGTTATTATTTTGTGTTTCGATTAAATAATAGCTCCAGCTGTTTTTTAATTATTAATTCAGAAAATATGTTTTTTTTTTTTTTAAATCGATTCTATTAAAAAAAATATTGAAGGACTAACTTGTGACTAGATAAATTTCAACATTTTTTTTTCACCAAATAAGTAAGAAAAAAAGTACAGGAAGAAGAAGACGAGTAGGATGAAGTTTTTTTTTTTTTTGTTTTCATTTGACAGGGAGCATTACATTTTGTTCGTCTTATGTAAGCAGACCATAATATTTGTAATATCGCTGTAGATAAACTTTTATGAATAAGTATTGGCCTTATTTTAAAGAATTTGGAATTTTGTCCTCTTAACAAAAATTGAAAAACGTAATCAATAGAAAGTTCAAAATTTGTTTGGCAATTTTGTACAGCAGGTTCTTTTGAGAAACATTCTTTGACAATTTTTTTTTTTTTGAAAAATTTTGTTTTTTCATTTTGTTTGAGGACGAATATTTTTTCACAAATTTTTTTCAAATTGTATTTTTTGACCAATTTTTAGTTTAGCTAATAATGAGTTTCCATTTGGTTTCTCACGACATTATTAATATTGACAAATATTGTTTTATATTATTATTTACCGACATTTTTTAAATTATTTTTTCTTTATCAATTTCTCTTCTGCCTGGCGACTGAATGACACGCATTCCTTAGCGGAGCAATATAGTTGCAAGAGCGCGGTAGTGCCTCCGAAAAGTGATTTAACGGTAAAAAAGACACGGATTTTTTTTTTTTTGAATTGACAAAGAAATCTAGAAAATGGAATGACTCACGCGTATGGTTGGAATTTTGTGTTAATTTGAATGGCAGGAATGAAATTTGATTTATTACTCTTTTGAGTCATTATTGCAAGTCTAATATAATTGAAACTTTTAAGCCAAAAGGCAAATAGGTAACAACTAATTTTTTAATCGAGACTAAACGAGAATCTCAGTGGTGTTCCCAAAAAGGCAAATCATACAAAATTGTGTTTTAAAAACATAAAATATTGTACAAAAAAAATATATCCACAAAAAATACACTAACATTTATAGAATCATATTTCGAAATTCATACACAGATCAAAGATAAATTCATACCTGTCACATCTCATACAAAAAACATTCAAATTCTCTTATAATTGTATTTTTCTTCAATATTTTTATTCGATTGAATAATACACAATTTTATATACATAAATCACTTTGCATAAACTATGTTGTTGCATAAATTTAAGTGCTCAAATAAATCCATTATTTGTGTCAGTATTATCCTAAAATGGCAGAGATTATTGACCCAATTACATAGATATCGTAACTAAAAAAGGATTATTTGTTAAACTCTATGTTGATTTAAATATATGTAATAGCATCTGCATTTATCACAAAAATGTGTTCGCAATGCAGAGAGCTTTTAAAATTTCATTGCAAAAAAAAAATAAAATCCTCTTTTAGTAATTGAATTAATCTACCTTGGCCCTGATGTTTACACAGTAGATACATGATAAAAGCTACGGTCAGTAGAACAAATATTAATGTCAGGAACATGAATTTCTATGTTTATCTTTTGACACATTATAAAAATGATAGTAAAGAGGGTAATGGAGGAACGACTATTAAATAGTACTACAGTGCTGTGCAAAAATTTAAATAATTTTTATTTTTTTTTCGAATCTAAATATGTTTGTGTTATTGTTACAAATATGTAAAAATAAATAAAACAAATAAAATAAATAAAATAAATAAAATAAAATAAAATAAAATAAAATAAAATAAAATAAATAGAATAAAATAAAATAAAATAAAATAAAATAAAATAAAATAAAATAAAATAAAATAAAATAAAATAAAATAAAATAAAATAAAATAAAATAAAATAAAATAAAATAAAATAAAATAAAATAAAATAAAATAAAATAAAATAAAATAAAATAAAATAAAATAAAATAAAATAAAATAAAATAAAATAAATCAATAAAATTAAGTTTCAATCAAAAACCTTTTGGAGTTAAAATATTTATTCAATTCAATGTCAAATTTATTATCGTATGAAATAGAAGAGAGCGGGATTAAAGTTGAACATATTTTTCCATAGTAGAAAAAACTTGGCGAGAAGTTCTCAAAAACTTTTGTTAAAACCTCCCGCAGGTTTCCTGGCTGAAAGGTTTTGAATTATACTGAAAACATTTTTCCAAATTAATTTTTACATGCACATTACTGTTTATAAACTAAGTCTGGTTAAAAAAAAATGTTTGGATGGCTGTTATCTAAATCACTGCATAATTATGGGCGAATGCTAACTCTTTCGGTGGTATTATGGGCGACTGCTACCTAGGGATGAAACGATACAAGTAACTTCAAGTACATACTCGATACTTTTCATTCGATACCAAGTACTTTTGGAATCGATACTTTTGGTTACGATACCAAGTAGGTATCGAATGAAAGTACTTGGATCGAATGGAAGTATCGTTTGAACTAAAGTATATGTCTTTTCGTGAAAAGTCTTTTTTTGTCTGACGTCTAGGTAAAAAACTGGTTACTCTTCCAGCGGCGAAGCTATCAAAATTGTTTTTTCTCAAAAGCGGGTGCAACAATCAGCAAATCAAGAAACCACTTAAGCGGAAAACATCTAGAAAAACTTCTTTTTTTGTCAAATATTAAACAAACAGAATTTTTCGATTCTTCTTAATTAAAAATAAAAATTTTAAAAATAAATATTTGTTTATATTTTGATTCTTGAACTTAGAAATTTTGATTCGATACAAGTACATACTCGATACTTTTCATCCGATACCCAAGTATGTATCGATGCTTTCATTCGATACCGGTATCGAGTACAAGTACTCGATGCCTTGGAGGTATCGTTTCATCCTTACTGCTACCTCTTTCGGTGGTATCATTCTCCTGGTCCATTACCGTTAGAAAGATTGCATTCGTTTTTTTTTCCCTTTAAAGAAGCAACAATTATGAAATCCTTCCCGGAAGTATATTAAGCAAATTATTTTCAAGTATTTACCATTTTAGCGGACCTTACTCCGTTTTTTTTTTTTTAGAGGAAGTCGTTGAGCGGAAAAAAAGATTCATTTCACACGAACGGAAGTTTAAAAAGAAAGAAAATTCATCTCTATATATATTTTTGTCAGTGTGTCTATCACACAACTTACAAATACAACTCCTCACATTTTTTGTGCTTATGCATATCGTGCTTTAAATTTCGTTGAACCCGATTTTTTTCTGTGCGAGTAGTGAAAAAAAAAAATGCGCGCAAATCTGATTCAAAATAAAAACAGTTCCAGCAGTCATCATCTTTTAAACGGCAAGCACCAGAAACAGTATCACAGACATCACTATGGCATACCATTTGGAATTAAGATACAGATGCGACTTTATATGGAAGGTGACCATCTGTGTATTGTTCAGTTAAAATTAAAAATTTTTTTTTATGTTTCTCGTCAATCATGAATTCATTCGTTTTTCGTATTTAAGGTATTTTTGATTGTATTTTTCTTATATGTATATTGTATATTTATTTTATTTTTTTACTTATTTAATTTTAGTTTTTATCTTATTTACTTTTTTTTAATATTTAAAAATGGTCACCCTAAGTACAGAGGAATCCCTGTCTATTGCTGTACTGTATTTAATTTGATGCAAGAGAATGCAAATGCCCGTAAGGACTGCAAGGACAAAAAATATAAAAATAAAATAATTGCAGTTGTGATGGAAAAAAAAATTAAAACATTAAAAAATTATCCCGATTGTCTTGTTGGGTTTCGGTTAATGGTGGAACGTATCGTTATAGACACAAAATTACAAAAAAAAAAAAATCACAATGTGTTGTGGGCGCCTTGGGTGTCTATGGTTGTTTTTTGTATGCGTTTTTTTATGTTGCTAGCGTAATTATTATGTCTTTGAAATTCATTCGTTTCGTTACTCTGACTAGGTTGTTTTTGTGTGGTTATTTTCATACTTGGTTAAATATTTTTTTAATGCTAATGCAACATAGCAACAGTGTGTTGGCAGAATGGACAAAAGTGAGATGACAAAGTGATAAGATTTTTGAAATAGCTTGGCATACATTATGTATATAAGTATTTCCAAAATATAGAGTGAATTTGGAGAGCAAACTAAAAGAGGATTTTAAATGCAGTAGGTAGGTTAGGGATTTAAGTTGAAAATTTTATAATAAAAATAATTGGCGGTAAATGTTTACTTTACTTTTTTGTTGATTCTAGGCTGGATATCTTGGATTGTCATCGTGAACCAATCAAACTGTTTTGTGAAGGGGTTTTTCAATTTCGTGCATTACTAATTTTGCATTTAAAATTAAACACAGTCTAGTCGAGACATCAAGCTAAAATTTATTCCAGGTGTAATACACATGTGGTAGACTAAAAGTTCGACTCATAATTTTGATGATACTTTTTTAATAATAATTTTCAAACATGAACTTTACCATAGCGAAAATGTAAACGATCATTAAAAAACGTTTAGGAATGCATTCCATAAAATTAAAATAAAAAATTGCTATTGAAAACCCAATTACATGAACATTTAATAACTAAATTACAAAATTAGGGTTGTAGGACCAGAAGGGTCAATAGTGATTAATTTTTTTCCAAAATAACATAAGGATAAAATTTTATAAATATGTACTGAAAACAATTGACAATCCAGTCATTAATAGTAAACTATATATTCAGTTAGCCTTTTAAAACCGACTCTGAAAAGACTGCAATCATTGGAATTTTTAATGGATATATGTACATATGTAATTTGATATAATTTGAAACCTGAATAAGAAGAGTATTCAACAAAATATCATGCAAGTCATTAATATATACTAGGAAAAGAAGTGGACTAATGTGACTTCCTTGTGGAACACCTGATAATACAAAAACTGCATTTGAAAGAAAAAAATTAATATCTACTAAGATAAAAAAAAAACTGGAGTGAAAATCTTATCTTTCCAACTTGCTTTTCAAAATACCAAATTTCAATCTCTCAAGCCCTTTTGAGAAACAATTCATCAAGGCAATTAAGAGTAACTATAAGCTAGGGTTTAAATAATTATATATGACAGTGGCTCAGATAACACACCACTCAAGAAGAATCGGAGTAATTTTTACTTCAATATGTAAACCTAGTATAGATCCATCTTTTGACACATTGCAAGATTCTTTTGATTTAAGCGATTAAACTATAATAGCGAAGAACGCATACGATTCTTCAAAACATATTCAAAAAAATATTTTAAAAACAAAGTAATTTTTCTCGTGTCCGGTTTTGGTATAATTTTTTTTTCAATTCCTTTCGGAACTAAAGCTATCAAAAAACCACTTGCGAGAATATACTTTGGAAACAAAAAAAAAATCACAAGCAATATTTCAGTTTAAATATTGTTTAACAAAAATTAAAAAACAAACGTTACAAACCTAGCCTATGTGTTTTTTTTTTAATGATTGATTACCACCTTATAAGT
The DNA here is from genome assembly GCA_958431115.1 of Syrphus vitripennis. Classification (NCBI taxonomy): domain Eukaryota; kingdom Metazoa; phylum Arthropoda; class Insecta; order Diptera; family Syrphidae; genus Syrphus; species Syrphus vitripennis. Next base: position 101,120,298 of record OY288110.1, on the reverse strand, counting down.
CTATACACCCTGTCAAACAATTTTATCATATCGCTGCTGGTATCAATTCCAATTTTGTTCTTAAATTAAATTACCATACTATGTTGGATTGCCAGACAAATAATTTCTAATTACAAATAATGACACTTCATCCAAGTTCGAATTTCCCTATACGACAATGTCTGATGTTTGCATAAAATTATCATTCTCAAGGTAGATATGCGTGAGTATAGCAAATTAAGTTGAAGAGTTTTTGAAAAACCTGTTCGAAGGACATTTAAAAGGATGATGGGGATAACCTCTACACGTTTTCATGTTCACAATATACCAAGTAATTTAACACAAGCCCCAACCAACACCACCTCACCCCACCCCACCACAACATATAGTAAAACCATTATAGGTAGTAGTTATAGCTCGCATTCCAGTATAGACGCTTTTTGCTTTAATCTTGATTTTGGTTCTATGAGAATTTTACTTGATGCACGCAGTTATCATTTTTAGAATGCGATGATATGATATAACCTTCAGCCATTGTAGATGACATTTGTGCCAAAAACAAGATATCCTTGCTCGAACACGCACCAACCATAATATGCCAACCGAAGCGGCGAGAGAAAACACTTTTTGCAAATAGAATGTAAACCTTGCATTAAGTGGTTTTCAGTTTGACAACGCGACACGGGAGCAATTATCTTTTGCTTTGGGCGCTCGATGAGATATCATCAAAGCAGATCCTTCGGAAACAGATTATTATGTAGATGTGCAATCGCAGGTACACGAGGTAAATTCACGTAAAAGCTATATACAGGGTTTTATGTTACAATCATCAGCCCGCCACCTCCATCGCTCCAGATCATAATTATTTCCGTTTGGCTTCGACGAGAAAATAGAAATGAAATTCTTGCTCATTTACACATTGAAAGCTTTTCAACCTACCCCACAATATCATCATCAATAACTCAATTGTTGGACTTCATTTTGGAATGTACCTCAAAGCAATTATTAGAGCTGTTGATGTCGTTTTCAAGGAAATTAATAGTTGGACTGGGTGTCATAGCTTTGGGGGGAGGGTAGAGTACCCTACCTATGTGGAATCAAAGACACACATAGAATACATTGTTGCAATAATAATAATTTGTTATTGAAATGAAGGTGGTGAGTGTTAAAGTAATACCAAAGATTCAATTTAATTTTAATTAATTCTTCAACAAAGACATTTTTGAAAATTTTTAAATTGTTGCAACATTTTGTGGGAAAGAAGATGTCTGGAAGAACACATTTTTGAGGATCAACTATAAATAATTTCAACAAATTATTAAGTAATTTAAATAAGATGGAAAAGGTTTTTGCAGTTTTTTGACATTACATTTGAAGAACACCTTCTGAACACCTAAGTTTTTAAGAGAGAATTCAAATTGAGTTTTTGAACAAAAAACTAATTAAATTTTAAAAAGATTTTCTTATCATTTTAGGAAGGAATCCACTTAAAATGTAAGTACATCAATAATACGAAATCTTTACTGTTCGGTAAAGTTAACATATTTATTAAAAGTAATGCCTTTTATTGCTAATGCAAAGCTTAAGTTTGTGGTTTAACGTAAAAATTTTACTAGCGGTCTTTCTATAAATGCGACATTTTTCTTTGATGAAAACCGTTGACAAATATAATTGCGTTTATTAAATTTTTTTTTAGATGATGTATTAACTGTAAGTGTGTAATTACGACATAATATTTACAGGTAACCAGCACATATTTATATGCCAAATGAGTAATGAGTACGTAAAATAATTATATACGAATAATTTGTAACCATTACATGAGCATGTGCCCATCACAAAAAAAAAAGAAAAGCTGAGGTGTGATGGTCTCTTGTTTTTTAATATTTTTCTAATGACATGTAATGAATACATATGATATGTTATCAATACATTATCTATGGATCAATTTCAGTCGAACATACAATGATCAGAAACCGCACTTGCAACTCAAATGTAAATTGTAGTTGTGACAGCAAATTGTGCTGAGTACAATAACCGTGCATGAATTTCATATTGCAATGTATTGAGTACAGACGACTTGAAGTGGCATACATTTTATGAAATTAGTGAGCAGAATTGTTGACCTTCTGATAAATTTATATGATAAATACAGATAGATTCATGTATTGATTACAACTGACCACGAGTACCTATTTTGTGTTATAAAAATGACGTTTTTTGGTCATTAATTTGTAAAAAATATTTTTCATTTCAAATTTTGTGTTGTTTCAGTTTTTTATAATACGAAACTTCGCAAAATAAAAGAGCAGTTTTCAATTAACACAAAATTTCACTCCTACATATTTTATAAAAATGCATTAAAATTACTTTTGATTCATTACTTATTTTGAAACAAAAAAAATGTATTTTGAAAAACAGGAGTTTACTGTGGAAAAAATATTAGAAAACTAAATATGATTTCACAATTTTTTAACATTCATCATTTTGTAAACCATAGTTTTTTCAACTATTTTGAATATATTTTTTTTTTAATCAACTATGTATTTTGAACAAAAAAATTGTATAGGTCATAGGGCAAATTTTGGATTTGTTAGAAAAATCAATCTCGAAATATCAATTAGACATTCATAGACGCTGTTTTGCGGTTGAGTATTATTTTAACTTTAAAAACCCGATTTTTTTTGCATGAAGTCACGGTCTAATGTTAATTCAAAATTTGAAACAGCTGTTTGGGCACAAAAATATCTAATTCTTAGCGAATCAGCTAAATAAAACAAAAACAAAAAATGCTGGTCCAGCTCCTTCCTAATGTACTGACATATTAGTAGACACATGCTTTCTGGGTGCTACGGACTTCAAAATGAAATGCTTCCGGTAAAAATAACATGCAATTAGTAGACATAATAATGGCAGTATATAACGCTGCGAGAGCTTGGGCACAAACAATGCTAGCATGCCCACGGAGGCGTTGTACCGTATCCGCCCCAACAAAACCTAATGTATTAAAATATCAGAATGAGTTAATAAACCTACTCGTTACAATTAAAGTTTGCCCCTAAGGCTCAATACATATGAAGCAACACGAAACAACTTTTATATCTTTCCTGCTACAAATCAGACTTCTCAAACGAAATAAGGTACAACTCCTGTCAAAATGTGTGATGATGATGAGTTAAATCTCAATCTTTTGTTTTGTTTTATTGCCACGAGGCCGACAAAAAAAAAAAAAAAAAAAAAAACAATTTACGAAAACTGGACAGACAGGAATAATAGGGACTCTTGACTTGAGTAGGTCTACTCGCATAATTTAAATTGCCCAATAAATCCATTACCTACCATTGCTTATTATCTTAGCCAATCCTGTGTAGTATATACGCGCACAAGGAAAATCAAAACTAACTTTTTTTTAAAAAAAGGAATTCTTAAAGATGCGGCTATAAAGAACTTGCGAACTTTAGGTGCTCTTTGATTACTTTGTGGTGTTGCCTGTGCCGGAATCGTATTTGTATCTTTTTGATTATATACAAATTCACTTGAATTCAATTTGTTCTTTGTTAAGTTGTTTTTGTTGATGAGTAAAATAAAAAAAAAATAAAAATTTACGACGACGTGATGTTACGTGACCCTAAACCAACCCCCGAAGCTTTTTAACACTATAGCCAGGTTCAGAAGTACCTACTTGTGTATAAAACCTGAAATATTTAAAACAATTCTCAAATCTGACTTTAATGGCTATATTCTTTTTTGCTTTGTAGGTAAGAAATATATAAACTGAAATTTATTGCTTTGCAGCATTTCCTTCAATTTTTTTTTTTTTTTTTTTTTGTAAAGTCCTGAGGAAATGCATCAGTTGAAATTTCTTTAGGACGTCATAAGTTTACTTTTTTTTTAAATTGAAAAAGTAGGTAAATAATAATAGCTACCTAACTAGATGCAGTTTTTAAAAGAATTTAATACTTTTTGTTTTTGCTTTTGCAAATAGAAATAAAAACTTTATTTTCTGCTTCGTTGATTTTTATATCCCAAACGAGGTTTTAAAAGAAAGTATAGGTATACGAGTGTACTAAACGCTGAACATTGAAAGTCAGAGAAATTTTGATGATGTTTATTCCATCAACCAACCACACACAAGCTGGTGCAACATTTTAAGTAAGCAGTTATACTCGTACACTGAGAAAAAAATATTTGGTAAATAAAAAAATTAGTTTATGTTTGAAATTTTTATAGGGATCGATCATGGTTTGGTAAAAAAAAAAGATTTAAAATTTTTGATGTTGCTTTGTATGGTTGGTAAATTAAAAAACGAAACTAACTTCACCGATGGAAAAATTATTGACTAGATAATTTCTTGTTAATTTCTCGTTAGTTAATTTTTATTAAATATCTCCTTTCCTGTAAGTACCAAAATAATTTGTAATATTTCTTACAAGATAAAAAAGATGAAATTAATAAATTTTTCAAGTATTTTAGAAACTAGTCCAAATTTTTTGTTGAAATAAAAAAAATGTTTACGATTCTTTTTTTTAACTTTTACACAATTCAATTTTTTTTAAACTTTAATTTATTGCAATACAGAAAAAGTTGTATTACAGAATTGTAAAAAATTAAAGCCCTACACACTTTGATCACAAATGGTGAAATTTTCCAAACTTTTTTTAAAAATTTAATTTTTTTTTGCGTTGACTTTTATAACTTTTTCAATACTAACAACATCGAAAGAATTATTTAAAGAAAAAAAATTGATTTTCCACCAAATTTTTCGGAGAACAATAATTAAGATGGCGCAGAATTATACAAATGCAAATGAAGTAAATAAAAATTAGCACCAGCCTCGATTTAGAATTTTAAGAAAATTTTAAGCCAATTCATACTAATTTTACAGTTTAAGTCTTTTTTTCGAAGAAATTATTTTTCTTTTTTCGAATACATTTTTTTTTGGTTTATTTTTCGCCAAGTGTAATGTTACTTAAACTTTAATAACTACCACTTACTCTCAGTATAGCTCTTTCGGGGGTATTTCAATCCTTTCTTCACAGAACAATATCTTTTGCTCCGGGTGTTGCAGTGTTTATTTCTTTGTTTTTGTTAATTTTAAAATTAATGTGAATTTTCTTCTTTTATTTTTTAAACCGGAAACCAAGCGCAGGTTGATTGCCGATTTAACATCAGAGAAAACTTTTCTTCGTATTTACCTTACAGTATATTTTCTTTGTTCTTTTTTTTTATAGACCTATTCTTTTCTTTATCACAATTTTTTTGTTGTTGTTTTAAATTTATTTTTTATCACAAATTTCACTTTCTTTACAAATAACTTTTACCATTTTCTTTGGTCTATTAAATGTAGGTATGTATCGCACAACTGATTTTGAAACAATTGTAACCCGGTAGGCTTTAATGAGCTTTGCAATTAAATCTCACCATTTAGCTTAGCGAAGAAATGTTAGACTGGTGGTGGAGTTGCTGATAAGGGGGTGGTTATAGCTGGTGGTGTTAAAAGACCTTATTTAACTACATAAAACACCCCCACAGGCGAATTTGCTTTCTGTAATATATATATGTACATAGATGATATTGTAAGGCTTTTATATCCTTTTGCCATTCTGAGATTTCAATAAACCAATTGAGTTTCGTATGCCAGATGTGATGCTGTCAACGAGATTACATTGTACCTTCGTTTGAGACTAAAATGTATATTCATTGGTTGGTTATTAATTAGTGGTCTATTAAAATGGTGGAGATTTTATAAATTATATTTAATTTAAGCCTTCAAGAAATTCAAAGATCTATTTAATTGGCTTTTAAATTGGACTTAGCGAGTTCGATAAATAAGTCTTATATGTGCATTTAAAAGATATATACATATATACATATAAGATATACCCATGCATATAATATATACATAAATAATAATACCTAATTTATTTAATTTGTTTGAATCTGTAGTTCTAGAAAGCTTGCAATCAATTAAGATAAAATATTCTCAGTGTTTTTTTTTTAATTCTAACCCAAAAATCAATTTTCCTTTCAAATATGTTTTAACAGCCTTTAAATTATCAAATTATCATCCAGAAAATTGAATTTTGTGGCATCATCAAATTAGTAACTGACACAATAATAATATATCGAAAGATAAATCAAGGGCAATCAACTCCTCTATGTGGGGCCTTTGAATTTATGGGCTACATATATATTTTAAGAATAACATTTCTCAGTTCAATGTTAAATGAAAGCAACAATAAAAAAATCTCGTGTTTTCTGAGTCAATAATTTGCAAAAAAAAAATCTGAACTTTAGTAAATATATCGAAAGTTGCAGCTAATCGACACGCACGTATAATTTAAAAATCAACCATAAGAGTTCTTTCGTGTGCTATTCTGAGCAAAAGAAAAATCCTTGTTTTACCTTTTGTTGGCACTTTTTTTTTCAAATGGATTAGGATGTTTTTTTTTTATAATTCTACGTGCATGAGTTTGATTGAGGTAGCAAAAAAAAAAACACACATACACACTTCACTGGAGAAACTTTTTATTTTGATTTGTAACCTGAGCAAACATTTTCAGGGACGACAGCACCTTTTTAAATTTTCATGTAATTTCAAAGAATAATTCAATATTTTTTTTTAAAGCATTTTATTGAAGCAGTATCGAGATCAACAATCATTGGTACTTAACTTATTTGTTAGTTAGTAAGGTATAACTGTAATTTTGAAAAACAAAAATATTTGTGGACGAAAATTTTCATCGACAAACATTTTTTATTTTCTACATTTAGAACTACGCTTTTTTCTAGTATAATTAATATCAAAATAAAATTCCAATTGCAAATTCCTTGAAACCCAAAAAAATGCTTTCAAACAAAAATCATCTGCCTGGCGGATGAATATTCCGGAGCAACGGAGTTGCGTGAGCGGAGTAGTCGCCACAAATAGTGAGCTAAAGGTTCAAAAAAAAAAGACACGAACACCATAGATGCGTGTCGATGATAGAAACTCACAAATTCGTTCCTTTCTTTCATTCAAGTGGAATTGCTGTGCAAGAAAGATTTTTTTCAGATAATTTTGAGGAATTCGAAATGTTTTTCTTTCTAGCGCTAACTTTTAATTTTTGAAAAAAAAATTAAACTGATTCTGGACATCTGTTGGACATCTTAGCAGTAACACGCAAAAACAAGCATATAAGCAGAAAAAAAAAGTTGGATATGAACCAAGACCGAATTTGAAAAAGGCTCTTATTTAAGTTGGCTTGGTAAGGGAGTATAAGTATGTACCTACATTTTTTTGGTTGTTCTAATTATGGACCAAGTTTTAAAATGCGGGGTTGCCACCGTCTTGGTTTAGAGGTATGTATGTCAAAAATTTCTTAACCCATCGGTAAAATATTATTATAAAGGGTGTTTTTTCAGAGGTATAGAACCTAAAGTTGGCAACTTTTTTTTTAACTGGCGGCCATCTTAACAATTAAGTGATTTGTTTTTAGTTTCGTTTGGCAATAAAACATGCATCCAAGTTGTGCAAATTTATTCCGATCCCGGTTTTCCTTAGAGAATTATTCTGTTTAGAAATGAAGTTCACTTTTGGTTGAATGGCTACGTCAATAAACAAAACTGTCGTATTTTGGGTGAAGATAATCCTTAGAGCATGTTGAGGCACCGTTATATCCAATTAAAAAAACTGACTGACTGTGGACTGGTGGAATCAGTGGTCCGTACTTCTTTTCCAAGATGATGCGATTAAACGCCGCTAGACTATTTTTTGTGGGGACATATGAAGTCACTAGTCTACGCCGATAAGTCCGATGGTCCACTTGGAGTCACAAATATTGGAAAAAGTGATCGAAAATTGGACCTCCAGAATAAATTACGTCCGAGCCAACCGTAGATGTCACATGGCAGAAATTATATTTGAATTATAATGCCAGAGATTATCTTCCGAATAATGTCGATTTCATCTTTGTTTTCTTCCATTTTAAAGTTCACTCAAAAAAAAAAAAAAAAAACACTTTCCAAAAAATAGAAAATTTATAACCACTCCATATCATACTGATTTATTACAAATTATTTCTTGAACGTTGAAATCCACCCCTGGCCAACATTAGAAGTCATGGACATATGGTCAAGTCATATCTTTAAACCCATTTTTCATCTTTTTCACATTTTTTTTTTCTGCGCCAACCTGAATACAATTTATCGATTTGTTCTGGTGTCATCACTTTTGAATCTTTGAGCTCTCTTTCATTGTGCGATTTTATTTATTTTTGTAGCAATCAATTTGAATGATGATTCTTTATTTAGGGTTTATTATTTTTTTTTTCTTTAAGTTGGAAAAAAAACTTAAAACCCATTGATGAATTTCTATTTGTGTTGCAATTTTCATAATGGGGTGAAACACAAGTTCAGGTAAACAGTAGCCGATTTGAACCTTGGAGAATAATAATAATAATCAATTTATAAAAATAGTATCGAACATTTATGACATCTGGAAGACAAATTGATAAAACATTGAAAACTAGTAAATGTGACAGGTGGTCAATTTTTTTTTTAGAATTTAACACTTCACCCAATTCAAGAATGAAAACATAATTATACCTAAGGCTTTCCAACAATATATTAATTTAGGTAAATTGAGCCAAATGACCTTACTTAATCAGTTGAATTGATAATTTGGAGGGAAAATCAGTGAATGAACATGCAAATGAAGGGTGCGGAGTACAAAAATGTGGGACTCTCTGTAAGAAACTTGCCAGCATAATTCACTGCTAGTAACTCCCATAGCACACTAACAATAAGACAAATAAACATGGTGGTGGAATGATGAAGCCAAAGAGACTAGGAGTTGGAGTAATTAAGAGATGTTGAAAGAAAGAAGCAAAGAAGAAGCGTGTCCACTTTAAGCAGGGAGCACGAAGAGGATGTACCGGGAGCTGGAGGGAATATTGTGCTCAGGAGTTTCGTTCACCAAAATTCATTAATAACGCTCAAGGCCAACCCTTGTGGATGACGACAAAATTCTTCACAGATGGCAAAAGTATCGTGAAGGGCTTTTGAGTGAATACTTTTCAATAGCTGCAGCTAACAAGGAAGAATTCACCGACACCAAAGTCGAAAAAATTAGTGCTGCGGCGAATAACTCCAAAAAGAGAAAAACAAATATGCCCGACGAGATAGCTTCTGAATTCTAGAAAAAGATGGCAGACATTATATCTAGAAGACACATGATTTTCACTTCTTAAAGTTATAGCGTCTACAACTACATTCTTCCATTTTCAATCTACATCGTTCCGTCAAGCTGTAGACACACTCCATGAAAATCACTGAGCTGGCCGTCTACGAAAAATAATACTAATGACCAGTTGTAATTTGTTTTGGGCAAATCAACTACAGATGCAATCCAGAATATAAGAATCAGAATGGAAAAGTATCGAGATTTCTCAAGAGACTTGCATATTATATTGGTTGATTTCGAAAAAGCATTTGATAATCAATCACATGAACCGATATGGGTTGCTTGCGGATGATCATGGACATGTACGCTGTACGCGCAAGTTAAAACAAAGGTAAGATGTCCTGCAGAAACCATCAAAGAGTTCCCAATTAGAGTAGGTGTACACCAGGGAATTGTCTTTAGTAATTTTCTTTTTATTACAGTCCTTGATTTTCTGCTTGAGGATAAGGTGACGTACTGTAAAGTTAATCAGTAATTCTTTAGTGATGCAGCTATCATAAGTGAAGATCCTCTATACTTACATGTGAGGGAAATGGATACCCTATTGGCTTCCCAAGTGCGAAAAGTGTAAATATCTTGGATATGTGGTCAATACCGAAGCCCTTAGCGGCAACTGTTCGTCCAGGATTTACAAACGGTTCACAAAATTTGACAACGTACTGTATAAGGAGTATGAGAGTAAATTGGCGGCAGCTGAAGTAAAGATGTTTCGCATAATAGCCGGAGTGACAAAGTGTAAACGAATAAGAAACAAAAAATCCGAGGAAGCCTTTACCATCTTGGACAAAATACAGAATGTCCAACTAAGCTGGATTTGTCAAATAAAAAGAAGATATCCAGAAAACCCTGTTCCATAGGCAATTGCTCACGACCTTCCCACACTATTGCGGAAAACCAGGCCCAAAAACTCCGGGATCAAAAAAAACCACGACACCTATATTAAGGTGGCCTGTCGAACTTTCTTGAGGTCAACTCGGTTAACCCTACAAGTTGACTCTCAGGTTGAAGCGGAAGAAGTCTACTTCGGGTCATCTCAACTAAATTAATATTATTTCTGCTTTCAATTCCATCTTGAATATTATTTATTTTTTTATATTCGAAAAAAGACATAAATTTGAAAATAAAAAACATTTAAGAAAATCCCTCCGAGATGTTTAATGTTTCGTTAAAATTTTGTAAATGGAACAACACAAGAAAAAAAAACAGAAATTACAAGCATTAAAAGTTTCTTGATTAATATTTTTTTCGTATGGTTCCCAGCTTTTTATCCTTCTTCACCATAAAGTTAAATTGTGTGTTAAGACACATTTTTTCTCTCTTTCACATGTGTGCTATGTAAGTACATAATATATTATATGATGTTTGTTTTTACTGGACCTAATTTGACAATGATGATAACATAATAACTTAACGCATGGATCAATTTCAATACAACATGGAGACCCTCATAAATTGATTAAAACTAATCCACAATTTTCAACATGCACACACAAAACACAAATTATTTTCAAAACTGGCATATTTTATCATTTTCCCCAAAGACCATGAGCATTAGGTATTTTGGGTTTGTTATACTTTACGAATATTTATGTAATATTGAATACATGAACAGAACATCATCATTGGGTTCATCCTTGAAATAATAATAATCAACCCCCATATTGTTTATTCAGGATTATTCATTTATGTCCTAGAAGAAGAGAAAAACGAAAAAAATATCATGCTGTGTTCGAAGCCATTATCTACAGTGTGCTTCGCGTCATTGCCTTCAACACATTGAATCAGATCTTAATCGTTTGTTTTTTTGGATGAAATGAGGGAGCGATGAGATAGAGAAACACCTTTATAACATATAATATTTCATTGGCTTTAATGTGTTACTGTTTCGTTTAATAACACAAAACGATTTAAATCGTTGATCAGATATGGCAGACATTGTAATACATAATAATTGATTTAATCGAATAACTTCTTCTTAACAAATATAATTGGGGTCAGTGTCAGAGATAGAGACATTAAGAATGAAGGGCACTAGTGTATTAGGACCGAATCTCAATGAGATAGAGGGTGACAAAGATTTGGTTTCCACGGCCGGACATAAGAAAACAATCAAATCAATAAATTTAAATATAATGTTTGTAGATCTAAGCAGCTTTTGAAATTATTTCAATTCTTATCAATCGTAGAAAAGACCTTGTGTATGTGTAGTTTGTGACTAAAAAGATAAAAGACGACAAAGAGCTTCAACAATAGTTTTTTTCATGTGTTAAACTATGTCTCGTAAGTGCGCAGGGCTGTCACGTCTGAGTTAGATTCCCAGGCTCGTCCATCTAAAAACAGAAATGTTTTTTTTTAACGGACTTCTGCTTTTTGATTCTACAAGATTATCATCCGCAAGAAAAGAGTGCATCTCTCTCACCCGTTCAGGTGGGATATAAAATTTGGATCCTTTCCATTCCTCCAATAACACACACACAGGAATGGTTGGTAAGCCACTCAGTCCCTAGTTCTTCAATTATTTATTTAATTGATTAAAAAAATGGTGGGGGAGGCGAATTACACAATTTTTTTATAAGCTTTAGACTAAGAGGAACAATAAAATTTAAAGTCCAGTCTGTTTCGGTTTTGAAATTAATGAGAAGTAGATAGATTTCAATTTGGAGATCCTGGATTTTTTAAAGATATTGCGTTTTGACGGTGCTTGGTCTTTTATTTTTGATCAGTTTTTAAATTGAAAAACTTTATGCTCAACTGGGACTCGGACAAAGACCAAGCTCCTTCATAGCAATATGCACTACGCATTGCGCTACTAAGGTCACGTCATCAAGTTCATCTCAGATTAGGTGTTATTGTTTGACAATCCTATATGAAAAATATAGGATTTTTTTCCTTCCTCTTCGATGGGTTGAACCCCAATTTATTTGTGTTCTTTAGCATCGTACACATTAGTATCAGAAAATCCTTTTCAACCTTCATATTAAAGGCTTCTACTTTTTTTTAATTTAAAGATGTCTCATGCCTATCTTTTCCAAAAAAGAATGTATTATAGGTTTTTGATAGCTTGTTCTTTGGTTAAGTTTTCTACTTAAGTATTTTATTATTGAAAATCTCATTCCTTACTAAAACTGCACTGAACTATTGAAACTGAATTTTTGAAACTCTTATCGTGGGTAGTTAATGTTTGCTTAATCAGAAGACATTACCTTGTCAAGTGACATTTGTTTGACGTCTTTTAAGTTGATAATTTCAGGTACCAAAATAAAAAATTTGTGTGATACATTTCTCTTAGCATAGGTATGTCAGTTATTGTGAAAAAATTCATTTGTCAAATTACTACTCGTAATTTAGAAAATATAGTCATTAGCATATACATACCATTCTCAGTACAAAATTGTTTCAATTATATAAGAACTTTCCCGGTAACGACAGACAAACACCTCAGTTTAATTGTAACATAATAATCCCTTATATGAAAAGCCACAACATAAGGTCTTACGTACCAACTGCTACTGACATAAAGACGTCGTTATTATCATCATCCACAAAAACAAAAAACAAAAAAAAAACAAAAACAAATTATCACTAAATAACCAAATGCCTATACAACAACACACATCCTACATAGGTATAAACAAGGTATAAACATTGAACATCCTTAAATCAAACGCACACTCAATTTCTGCTTAATGAACGACTAACTTTTACCTCACAAATCATTCAATGTTGCACAAACAGAAACATATGTACATTGTTGAACATAACGCCAGAAGCACAAAATTACTGATATTTTACACACAAAAACCATCAGGGTATGGTCTTCGGCTGGAAGAAAAATGGAATTTAAAATTAAAAAAAAAAGTCCTTTTTCTCTGATGAATTTTGTAACAAGAGGAACAGCAACTTAAGTGAAACGGCAGCATACAAAGTATGAACATAATACAACGCAATATTGTATGTAAACAGTGCATTTGACAGTTCATTCAAAGTCTCGGTTTATTTAAATGACATTTCAATCTGAGTGTCATCAGAGCTTTTCAAATTACCGCAACTTTCAATTTATACACAAAAGTTAAAGATGCGATGACATACACTTTTATTTCAATGTAATTTCAATAGATGACAATTTTCAGAATTGAAGCAAAACAACAAGTTGTCAGGCAGGAGGTATATTCTCCTGTTTGGACACCAAAGAGGATTAGGTATTTTTTTGTGTTTGACAGAAAATGCTTGCCCTGAAAATGGTACATTATGCAAGTACTGAATTACATCAATTAAGAGCAGGGATGTCCACTAGACAGGTCCGAGACGGGTCTTTTGAAGTCTCGTCAAAAAAAAAAAAAACAATTAGTCTGGTCTCGATCTCGTACAAATAGGTTAGGTTAGGTTAGGTTAGTTGTCTGACAGCAGATCTTATTCATTAGACTTAAGATATTATTATCTGTTGCTTTCGATATTTCTGCGTACAAGTCTTTACTCAGTTTCGTTTCGGTACCGCTTCAACTTTTTGTATTTTTTTTTCTAGTGAGAAACATTGAAATATAACAATAACAATGTAACATTGGATGCCACTGCCACGCCTACTTTAATTACTACTTCTTCACCAAATTTCATACTTCTACAGCATCGGAAGTGCTCCATTAAATTGATAAAATTTTTGGGAAAGTGGGGGGGATGCCACGCCCACTAAAAAGAAAATCTCAAGTTAAAAATTTTTATTTCGTCGAAGCTTACTAAATTTAATCACTCTACAACAATCGAAAGTACTCTATACAGGGTGAGTCATGAGCAATGCGACAAAATGCTAGGGCGTGTAGGTTGCGTTGAGACAAGAAAAAAATCGTATGGGAGGGGGGGGTCTATTCCCCCCCGTTTAGCCGGGAGGGGCAATTTTCGAAAAAATTGACTTAAAATGAAAAAAAAATTATATTAAATCAACGGCTTCATTCAAAATGCTATGCGATACCTTTTTGAAAAGCTAACAACTTTTTCTTTCATTCTGTGTTTAAATAAATCTATTCTAAGAAATAGTTTTTGAAATATTAATTTTCAAAGTCAAAATTTTGAAAAAAAATGGAAAAAAAATATTCAAATTAATTTTTTTCAAAATTTTACGTAATTAAGTGCTTATTTTAATTTCAAAATTAAGTGCTGTTATTAATTTTAATTCAAAATCAGAAAACCGGATGCAAAAAATTTATGTCGTTCTCAAGAAATTAAAAGAATTCTAAAGCTAAAAATACAAAATTAATGATCGCTAAACTTTTTAAAACAAGAAAATGATGATTTGCTTTAAAAAGTCCTTTTATTTTTACTATATTTTTTATTGGAAGGACTTATAAATAAAGCAAATCATCATTTTCTTGTTTTAAAAAGTTTAGCGATCATTAATTTTTTATTTTTAGCTTTAGAATTCTTTTAATTTCTTGAGAACGATATAAATTTTTTGCATCCGGTTTTCTGATTTTGAATTAGAATTAATAACAGCACTTAATTTTGAAATTAAAATTAGCACTTAATTACGTAAAATTTTGAAAAAAATTAATTTGAATATTTTTTTTCCATTTTTTTTCAAAATTTTGACTTTGAAAATTAATATTTCAAAAACTATTTCTTAGAATAGATTTATTTAAATACAGAATGAAAGAAAAAGTTGTTAGCTTTTCAAAAAGGTATCGCATAGCATTTTGAATGAAGCCGTTGATTTTAAATAATTATTTTTCCATTTTAAGTCAATTTTTTCGAAAATTGCCCCTCCCGGCTAAACGGGGGGGAATAGACCCCCCCCTCCCATACGATTTTTTTCTTGTCTCAACGCAACCTACACGCCCTAGCATTTTGTCGCATTGCTCATGACTCACCCTGTATAATTGATGTCAATTCTGAGAAAGTGGGTGGATACCACGCCTCCTACATTAAAAACTCTAAATTCTCGATTTGTTCTTTTGTATATGTACAGTGTGCCCTGCCAAATTACCAAATTACAACGTACTAAAGCAACCGGAAGTGCTCCATAAAATAGACAACAATTGTGATGGGCGGATACCACACCTCTAGTATGGAAAAACTCTATTTTTTCAATAAAATTTATTGCAAAAGTGACACCCTGCACAAAATTAAGGGCTAAGGGTGTGATAACATGAGCATTTTCTCTTTAAAAATTAATAGCCCCAGTAGTAACGCAACAATTAGGGAAAAAATAAACACAAGGAACATTCATATGATAATGAAAAGGGACGAAAAAAAAGGTAAATGTTGGAAACCCACCAAGTATGTGTTTTTGTTGATTGTTAATAGATACCGTTTTATTATACATTATCTCCTATGAAGTGAGAAACTAATTAATTAGACCAAAAGAAAGGTATATCGTTTCGACACAGTCAATACTGTGATAATGAAAAAACCATTTCCGAGCCAATTTAATTCTCTTTTGGTTTAGAAACGAACCAAAATACCATTGTTTCAAAGAAAATCTGTCTAAAACCCATCATCATCGTTATAATTATTATGATGATGGTCGAAATAACACCAAACTATACCTCTTTGTTTGATATGGCTACTTAAATGCAAAAACCCTTATCATAAATATTGCAATTTATTTTAAAATAGAGCCATCGCTCCATCAAGGTTTGAATGACAACAATTATCCTTCTGAATTCTCTATCAAAATCCTATGCAGTCGTTGTTGCACCACAGTTGTTACAGTAAGATGTATCCTTTGGTAGATGTGGAATGTTTTCACAATGTCCATTTTCACCAATTCCAATTTTAAACTCTAAAAACGCTTGGCCGGCGCCGCCGGAGGTATTCTATCAAAGTCACATTCACTGATGGGTCCACATTGGATTTATTTCGTATGAATCTGGGGGAAGGCAACTCATACAAAATTGTTCTTTAAGCCAACTTATAACTGAAAATACAATTTATTGTTTGTTGTTGTTTATGTGAAATAGAGTGTTTCGTTGCCACTGTATATTGCTACCAAAAATGTGCACATATACAATAACTCACAAACAAATTGAATTAAATAGCTGGAAAGGATATTTTCGAAACAGTTGAAGTTTTGCAGGAAAATCCTTGTATAGGCATAGACCACATCCCATATCCACACTTTCAAATATCTATTTAAACAATTCCAAAGATATTTATACATGGAAACTTTTAACATAGGTTAAATGAGAGAAATACAAAAAAAAAAGAACAGCAACAAAAAGGAAAGACAAAGATTTGTCAATATAAACATTCATATATCATGTGAAGGATACACCCCTCATACAGAAGATGACATATCCGAAACTGTTTTGACAAGTGATGACGGACAAGTTTCTAGCAGTGTAGGTACACGAAAACTTTTTCAAGTTTCACAAAAGAATTAACAATTTATTTATATCCTCTTTGACTTGTCTTCGTCGCATATAAAACAATTTTCACATCAATACATAATTAACTTGACATTTCGTTGTTTTTCAATACTTCGTAGTCGCTGCTGGTGTCAATTTTTTGGATTTTCTTTTCAGCCAGGGCTGGAGTATTTAAGAATCGTTTTTTGTGACACTCAGAATTTAAAGGTGAACCATTTACCACATTTAAGCATTTAAAAACTTGAGCAGATTAACATTTAAGAAAACAGTAGGTATCAGAGTTGTGAAAAATTGCAATCTTTTGGGAATGTCATCTTTAGGAAATAATTAAAAGATTGCATTCATTCTGCTACTTCAAACTATGAACTCAGCATTCTATTAACTTAGAGAGATTGCAATCGCCGACTCCCATTCATATCTCAAAAAGATCGCAAACTTTTAAGGACTTTATGGATTTTTCGAATTTTTCGCATTCTTTTCCATTCCTTTTGCTTTCTTTAAATTTGTTGCATATGCACAAAGTTGATACATGAAGTGGACTAAATTGTGGAACGCATTAATTTTTCATTTCACGTATGGTGAGACTGTCCTATATGACCTATCACCATATTTTCTAACGGTCGTAAGATTCGCAACTGTCAAACATTTTTGTTGAGTGTAGAACACTGTAGAACGCATTTGTTTTTTAATTCCCAGAAAGTTAAAATTGGTCCTCATCATATTCCTCATCATGGTCAAATATTTTCAAATTGCAAAACAATAGAATTACATGAAAAATTTGGAACGCATTTATTTTTTATTTAGTAGAAGGCAAGTGAAAGAGGAGTGAAGTTTCTAAACTTATTTCACATCTGCTGAAGAGTTTCAAAGTTGCAACAAAAATTGAAGCAAATCGATTTTATGGAATGCATTTTCTTTTTATTAAACAGAAGGTGGGGAAAGAGATGTGAAAATTTTAAAATAAAAAAAATCTATCAAGCGAGAAAAATTGTCGAACCTGCATAATGTAATTCTTGTGTTTGATTAAAAGCTAAGTACATATACAAAATAGTAACCTAATGGTAGAAGCTGTTGAATATACATAAATTATACCCCGGTCAATTTATTGTTATTTTTTTTTTTTTTTTTGAAAAACACATAAGTTCAATAAAGACAAAAAATGTAAAGGAAAATTTTAATAGTTCGACCTTTTTGTGTTAAATTATTTCTCTTCATTCCAAAAAAGACACCCCACATTTTTTAAGGGCCCACATCCTAACTTAGTGCCACCTTGATAATAAACACTATGACGATGTTGAAAAAAAAAAAATGCCTTTAGGGGTGAGTCAATTTGTGGCATACAATAAAACCTAAATTATGTGGTTAACCCAATATGAGAACTTTCTATCAAAGTTATCCTTCTCCTTATATTCTTTTTTCTGTGTCGTCCCCAATGTGCTTTATAAAGATGATGGTTCAAAAAAAAGGACAATTTTTTATTTTATTTTCTGTGAAAACAAAATTTATATTACCAACGAACGAACGGAGGGAAAGTCTAATACTATTACTGCAGTCAAACAAATAATAGAAAAGCCTCAGTAATGGAGTTCTCTCCCTTAGCAAAAAAAAAAAGGTAGAATTCACAAGGAGCAACAAAAAAAACATATAACATGAAAAAGTATTCGGTATACTTCGTCAACATAGAACACTCAGAGACACACACTACACACACAAAAAAGGATTTCTTCCCTCTCCCTAGCAGTGAGGATAGAATAAAAAAAATCAAAGGAACAATATGAAGAATTTTTTTCCGACAAGGCAAGGAAAGGGGTGAAGAAAAAAATATCTTGAAAAAAAAATGTTTCTGATAAATCGAAAAAAGTGTAACGAGAATGTGTTACGTTGGCATTTATGCTAGCAGTGCATCTTTTATCTTTTATCTAGGATCATAGTTTCAGATACTATCGAAGCGAGGACTTTTTGAGAGAAATAGTAAAATAATAAAAAAAAAATGCAGTTGCGATATAGTCAAATCTACAATCCTGGAGTGAAAGGTAGGTAAGTAAAAAATCATTCGAGTGCAAACCTCAAAAATTTTATTTTTACAGGAGAACGTCCATCTTGATGGTTGATCGCACAAAATAGATTGAAATTTTTTAATTAAAAAATTTAGTGTAGAAATTTTTTGTTTTAGTTTTTTTTAAGGTCTAATGATTCTTGCAAAATAAAGATAACACTTTGTTTCACTATTTTCGATGCTGTGATTCAAACACAAAAACAAAATAAATAGACTGCTTCGTGAATTGTTATAAATCCCGTAGGTTAGTTTAAAATATATTTTTTTACTTACTATTCTTCATTTTTTAAAACCAATAATATTTGGGTGCTTACCTGAAAATAGAAGAAATAAATAAAATTTATTATTAAATTGTATAAGCGAATAACAAAATTTCACATAATTTATTCATAAAAAATAAATAACAAATTAAATAATATATATTTTATTGATAATAGAATTTAAAAAAAAATACGTATACGCCACAGTATACATTAGGTGTACAGAGTTAATCCTTACAAATGGTTACTAATGTTATTGACAAGAATTTTATTAAATACCATTTTAATTGCTTTACACAATTTAATTTTTGGATATGAGAAATTGATATTTTTTCTTCATTTCATGGCTTTTATGACAATTCGCTTGATTTTTCGATTTTTCAAACACTTTTTTGTTAGATTTTCTTGCTTAAATATTTATAAAGGGGAAATTCATTCAAGGGTTTTGATAAATAATTGTGTTTACATATGTGGGACCTGAATGCGTTATCTTAACAATGCTAATTTTAGTTTTTGATTTCCTCATGGAAGTTTCGACGGGTAAATAGAAGCAGAAAGACCTCTTACTTTTGATCGGAATCCGTCAAATGACAATTATGACAAAATCGAAAATAAAAAATCCGATTCTATGCCGAATACCGTTAGTAACGGTAGTTGGTTGTATGACAGGCACCGTTATTTTTGAAGTTAAAAAAACACATTTCGCTTCTAATGCATAATCAGTAGCCTTAAGTTCCAAATTGAAAAAAAGTACCTACTCTATTTCCAGTTTTTTTTTCGAATCCAATTTGTTTACAATAGGTTGTTAGTTATAAAAAAAAATACTTAAGATGAAAATGCACATGGATCCATTTTTGGCAAATTGATTTGAGTAAGTATGCAGAATAATTAAGAAAACAATTTACAGACATTGGTCTTTAATTCAAACCTCTATATAGATGGTATCCCGAATAATTGAGTGGCCGGAAACACAGATTACAAATATATATCCATATAAAACAAAAAAAAAAATATTGAAATTTCAAATGCGAACTATGATTTTGGACTTATGTACATATGTGCTCTTGAACTATCTAAGCTTTTGAGCAAATATGCGCATTAGAATTCAAAAATGTTCAAAATTTGGGGCCTATGAAATAAAATTTTCGAGAATATTGTGCGTGTGCAAAAATAAAACGCCAAATTTTTAAAAATTTTAAGTTTTACATTGTTATAAGAGCCGAATGATAAACCAAAACTCGAAATTTTGAATTAGTTTAAAAAAAAAATTGAAATTCATTGAACCAAATGTCATGTCACATTTCGAAAATCCGAACTTATTTTGAAGCGGGGTAGTAATAAATTGTAAGTTCACTTAAATAGTCAACTTTTTATCAAATAACAATATTTTTTCTCTTTGAAATATCATTTTTCAACTTTGGTTGAGTGCGAATTTTAAGTGATATTTCCGACAAAACACAAACTCTTTGGTTTAAGCAAAAAATAATTCCTTTTAAATTTAAACGGCTTTAAGTTAAAAAAAAAGCAAACCCCCCTATTTGAAAGCAATTTCGTTTAATGTTTTACATTTTTTAATTCACTTATTACCCTTCCATAGTGATCCTTTATTTTTTTTTTTTTGTTATCAAGAAAGAAGATGAAAAAAAAAATCATTGTTAGAGGATTTTAAATATTCAAGAATATATAACATCAACAAGAAACAACATTTGCCTTTGCATTCCCAACGAGAGTAAATAATTTTTACGCTTCTTTACATGCCGAAGCAGAAGAAGAATAAGAACAAGAAGAAGGGAATAATTTCTGGTAGAACATTTCAGTCTCGGTGGGGTATTAATGTGGAATTCCCACCGAATAAAAAAAAAAAACCTCTACCTCCACACTCAACGCCCTTTCCATTTAACAACAAAAAAAGGGAGCATGAGTACTTCTTAAGAAAGTTTAGTATACTTTATCCTTCTTCCTTGAGAGCATGTGGGAGGAGAATGTTTAGTTTATTTCCTCCTTAAATGGTTTTTATTTTTGCTTTTTTTTTTGTTATTTATTTTTGCAACAAAAAAATATGTTTCATGTTGAGATTATTGTATTGTAATGGCAGAAATATGTGCCTACGCAAAGCACACAGCGGAAGTGAAGTAGCACATGTATGACAAAAGGGGAGATGAGATCCAGGATGTTATTTCCTTGGCATCCTTGGTTATTCACTCTCCAAGGAGTTGAATACGACGACAACGATGATGGTGATATGATGGTGACACAAACTAGATGAAGATTGGGGAGGTCATTCATACTTCCTTTTCTACACTTTTCCGTTCATCGTTTTATACAACGGAGGATTATTGAGGATATTGATGGGTTATGATTTCACTTTGTATCGCCGCTTACGCCGTTTCGCTGCTATACAAGTCCCTTGTCAACAATGTGTTACCGTTTATAGTAAAAATAGATGATGCCGATATACAGATTCTGATTGGTCATTTTGATTTTTGTGCAAACTTTGCAGAAAAAAAATTCACACGAGTCACTAAAAAAAAAAGGGATGAAATCAGAAAAGATAAAAAAGTATGGAAAATTGATGTGTAGGATGACATGAGGATTTGTGTGCGGGTGTCAAAGGGTGAGAGGGAGAGGGAGAGTGAAAAAAGAAGGCTATTTTTGGAATTCATTGATGTGGACAAAAGGATTTTAATTTTGGCGAGGGAAAATATTGATAAAACAACAGATGGACATAAACCAAAAATTCATCAGTTTTTTTTTTTTTTGGTTTCGTTTATTTCGGAGACAATTGAAAAGGGAAACAGAATCGGATGATGCCAATGAAGTGAAAGTGTATCAAAATGTGAAAAATTGTATTCTAGTTTTTTTTTACTTAATTGGTTTATCATTTCCACAAGCTTTGAAATCGGTTTTTTTTTCGTGAAGAGAAAAATGCAAAGCCAAAGTTTTTTTTGTCATGGAAAATGGTTCTTCCGCTAGAGAATCCTTTGCGTAAGTTGCGGATTCAAACTTGTTTTTTTTTTTAATTTTATGTTTTTAAGAAGGAACGAAAGTTATTTACTGACAAACTTAAAAGAATGAGTTTCATTTTTATTACTAAAATGGTAAGTTCACCGAGGATCCACAAATATGTCATTTATTTAAAAGACAAAATAAGATAAAATTTTTACCAACAAGTGGAGCCATAGGGAAGTGGAGTGGGGGAAATTGTGGTCCCACTCGTGATGGTCTGTGGACCAGCCCTTAAAGATGATTAAGATAATTAGATGCACAGAAACACCATTTTGAAAATGAATATGATAATTTTAAAATCAATACCAAAGTTAAATTGAATTTTGGAAGGGTGCCAAATGTCATAAGCAAGGTTAATCTTCTTAACAAAAAGTGACACACCCTAGCGTGTATATTAGATCGAAACAAGAAAGAAATCGAAAAGAAAGGAAAAGCACCCCAATTTTGCGATTTTCAAAAAAAAATTTAATTTTGGAAAAAATTCAATAGATTTTTTAATTACTTTTCTTTTAAAGTTTTTAACTCTTTTTAAGTCTTTGGTCATGTTTTACGGAAAAACTGTTGGTTGAACAAATACCTGCAAATCATAAAAAAAAACTTACTAAAAAACTACAAACCCCATTTAATTGAAAGTCGCGATAAAGGGTGGAAAAATTTATCCAGATAAATTTTTAAGTTTTACTCAGCTCAAAACCGCCCTTAATTTACCGTTTTTCATAGTATTTCACAGTATTTAATTTTAACCATTAATTATTCTGGGTAACCCTATAAATTTCATGATGTGAGCATTACAAATGCTATGGATGTACAAAATGTACTGTTTGCATACATTTCACCCTTACTACTAAACTAACTGTATTTTCCACTAAAATATTTACCATTTTTTAATAGAATGATGTTATCATCATCACAAATCTGCTCACAAAATGCGTTTCATATTACATTACATACATTACATTTCGTCTAAAAGCATTACTTTAACAAAAATTTAATATTCCATCTGAATAAACCGTAAAATAAAATTCTTTTACACTGCAATACATCAAATAAAAGAAAATGTTTTTCTTTTACATACGTACATAGATATGTATTCGTATTTAATAGAAATAGATTTATAAGGTTTTGTTAAATATCTGATTGACAGATTCGATTCGATTTATTCGATGAAATAAGATAAAACTAAATTTGGGACGTTACATTAATATAAATTGTGTTTTTCTTTTTTTTTTTGTTATTGGGGTAAAGTTTATCTGTCTATGGGGTGGATTAAATTTAAATTGAATTTTTTTTTCTTTTTTCAATTTCTAACCTAATTTATGACTGGCTAATGGTGTTCAATACGATAGCAAAAAAAAAAAAAAAACTCTTATCGGAGGGCGGCTCTTTAAAAAATAGTATTCCTTGAGGGTTGTTCTGCACCACCGAACCAACCAGTTAAAACTCAAAAGTTCAGTCACATCTAATAACATATTCCTTTGCATCTATGTAAACACAAAGGTGAATTTTATTTATTTCACTTAGCTCTTGGGTTCTCCCCTACAGCGAACAATAGAAACTGGCGTACCTATCGTAAATAATGCACTCTTAAAACACTTTCTTGATAAACTTCAAAAAACCTTCAAGATTTAATTGAAGTTTCCAAACAAATTCAATTAACTTTTGTAATATTCTCACCGCCAAAACACAAAATCACCATTATGTGTTTGGAATTGCAGAGAGTTGGCAAAGTACCTATCAATTCTCTCTTCCAGTCAACTTATCATTTAAAATGCACAAGAATTAATGACTCTTGCGTGTGTAAAATAATAAAAACAAAAAAAAAACATATTCAAATTCACACACAGATGATTTCAAATAAAATGCGTTTTTGAAAATATTAAAATTCGCTTTGGATGGTGAAAAGGATGATGCATTTTTGATTCAGAAACTCATCAAAGTAAACGCATGCAGCAGACATACATACATATATCTACATAATGCTCATTCACTCTTTATACGAGAAAGACGAGAAGTAGCTGACAAACGAAAACTTTAACGACGAGAACATAAAAACCTTGCAATTTAATGGCGCACAACTGCACAGGAAGTCACATAAAATTTTAAAATTTATTATTATATCATCAGAATGAGAGTAAGAGGGAGAGAGTTTTTCTAAGCTTGCTCGACCGACAAACACCAAGGCTAAGACACATGAGCACACTGAATAGTGAAGTTGAAGTCCTGCAAAGTAGTGAAGAGTGGGAGAGATACATATATCTAATAATAAAAGACGAAAAGCATAAATAGTACATAAAAACTACCCAACTGCTTGAACGAACACTATAAAGAAACGAAACATACTACAATCCATTATTATAGAGTTTAACAGCTATTGCACTTTATATCTTGAGATACTACATAACAGACGTCTCCCAGTCTCTTTTCTCACTCAAAACTCTCCCGTTCTCCACATCATTTCATACAAAAGTGAGTTCAATAAAACTTTTGTTATAATAATTGTGCAGGATAGCAAAGGTACCTTACCTACTTGTATTTCAAAGCGTTGTTCGTTTGTCGGTTGTTTTTGACTTCGCCTTCATCCTCGTCGAGACATCTACCTACTACCTACCTACTATTCACATCCCCAGATCCAGAACCTTGGAAAACAAAATTAAGTTGTATAAAAGTTGCTACTTGGTTTTACGATCAAGGTACAGGGGCAACGTATTATATAGGTATAATGATATTTGACGGTAAACATTATCCTGATGCAAATAAACGTTAAAATCCTTGGACGTTTATTAAATCTTTTAAAAAAAAAAAAAGTAACAAAAACAAAAATCTTTATTACGTTTGCTTTTTTTATAAAAAGCCCCTGTGTGTATGTTCATAAAGTTTCATGATGAATTTGCATTCGAATAAAAGATGGGGGAACAATTCTTTTCATAGAATTATGATTTTTTAAAAACTAAAATGACAGATGAATCGCACAATTGTACTTTTAAATTGTTTGTGATTTATAGGGTATGCATAAAATAATGAACTGAAAATGTATTCAACAAGAAAAAAAAAGATTATGTGAAAAATTGTTAGTAGATTTTTTTCATATGATCCATGTAAGATAAACTGAATTTTGAGAACATTTCGGGAAAATTTGCGAAAAATTGAATAAAATTTTGCGAACAACTGAGCTTTTGTTCAGAATTGAATTAAATTGTGCGCAGAATTGAACAAATTTTTGGAAAATTTTAATGAATTTGCGAATCATTGAATAAAATTGTAAAACTGAATAAAAAAATGAAAAATTGAGTAAAATTTGAAAAAACTAAGTAAAATTTTAAAAATTGAAAAAAAAATCTTAAAAAATTTAGTACCTTTGAAAAAAAAAACAGTAAAATGTTATAAATAAGAAATTAAGTTTGCAAAAATTTGGGCAACATTTTAAAAATATTTGCAAAAAAAAATTGGGCAACATTTTTTTCAAATTGTGGGAGGCGGCGGATGACGTTTAAATTGGGTATTCAACTATTGCGACCGCAAAGAGCAAAAATAATTAAAATCCGAAATGCTACATATTTGTTGAATAAGAAATAGGAAGTGTACCTATCTTTTCACGTTCAACTTAGACCATTGGATTTGAAAAAAAAACTTAAAAATCTACTTAAAATACCGTAAAATTTTTAAAAATCAATTAATTTTATTTTTCAATATCGTTGGGTTGATTTTTGAAAAATTCAATAATTTATGATAAGCTATTCGATTGCAAAAAAAAATGTAGAATTGGAAGAATTTGCAAAAAAAATCGCAAAAAAAAATTAGAGAATTGTCGAAAAAAAACATTGAACCTAAGAGAAAAATATTCCAAAATAAGCGTTAGATTTTCAAAATTTGAAAAAAGGAAAAAAATTGAAAATTTGTTGAAGTTTGCAAAAAAAATTGGCAACATTTCCGCAAAATAAAAAAAGAGTGCGAAGTAAGGAAAATTTACAGAAAAATTGGAAATATTTTTGAAGAACTGGGAAAGTTTATGAATTTCCAAAAATGCCTTTTTTAAAATGGTTATACTTCCTTGAAAACTTAATTTTATAATGCTAACATTATTTAATTTGTTTAAAATCTCTTAAAGAAAAAAGTGCAACTCATATGAAATGCATGTAGCAGTTCTATTTTTGTTTCTTTTAACTACTAAGTATTATACATTCATATAAATCTTTTTTAATCCTTTTCTAACAAGTGTTTTGGCATGAAAATATATCAAATTCCAAATAAGCTCGTTTAAAAATCACCACCTTGCCTTCTTAAGCCTTTTTGAACAACAAAAAATTCCCCTTGCAATTTGAGGCTATTAGAAATGTTACGAAAGGATTATATATGTACATATACATATGTCATGCATACATTTTTTTTATGGTCTTTAGGGCTTGTCGTTGATGAGTCACTCAGTTTAGTATAATTACATGAATCAGTCCAATTATCCTTTTTTATTTCAATCTACAATATGTTCGTAATATTATTTGATATATTTTGATTGCTCTCATATTTTTTTGAGTTTTTTTTTTAATTTGCTTTTGACTTATTTTGGCTGTCTTATTTGACCCGTCCTCCATTAATATATTGCGTGCTTCCTTACTGAAGAAAAAAAAAAATTGCACCATGTTTATGTCAGGTCCTTAATGACACTAGAACTATAGATGGACTCAAACAAATTGGCATGTTTGAGTACATAGTTCAAAAGCATTACAAGAAAAAAAAAAAAAAACAACAACAACAACAAAAAAAAACTTACGAGGAAGGATAACAAAACTCATTCATTTTATTCTTGAAACATCAAATTTCAACCATAAAATGGTAAACCGCATCAAGCATCCAGACTTTTAAATGTTTTTTATTAGTTCCTATTTTTTTTTTTTTTTTTCATTTTGTTTCTTTCTTTCAGAACTTCTACTGTGCGGATGTCAGAAGAATGTCGGACTTCATAGTTGCACTAAAAGAATAAACCATCGTTAAACCACACGTCAATAAAAAAAAAAAAAATAACATAATAATAAAAGAAAACAACAAAAACTAGAAAGAAAACGCATTCATATTCGAATGCATGGAAAAGTAATAAAAAAATATCCTTCGACTGAAGGTTGTGTTTTTGTTCCGTTATTTTTATTCATTTGAACACGATTTGAAAAATTTCTTTGTTTAAATGAAAACTCGTAAAAGAAACAAAATTTAATCAAAAATTTTGCAGTTTTTTTTTTGCGTGATGCATTTTCCAATTGACGTGCATATTTTTTTTTTATTCAATACATCGTCACGGTCTGTTTTTTTTTTGTATAATAATTTGGTAATTTATTTTTCAGTCACGTAATGTTACAAATGTCGGAAAATTTGTCTTGTGCAATTTGGTAACATTTATGTAGTTTCGAAAGTTTTTTTTTACCAAAGTTCTTGGGAGAATATTTTTAAATTAATTGTCAGCTTGTTTCTTAAAATACTTAATGTAGGTAATTTTTGTGTTTTAATATTACATAGAATTTCTAATGGAAAGTTTATTTGTTTGTAAATTTTTTTAATCACGTATTTGAATCATGTCATCTGGTAAATTCAATAAATCTTTACACTTTGAGAACTCTAATCATTATCTACAGCTGTTAGTATTTTAATTAAAAGTGAAAAATATTTTCTTTATTCACTTACAAAATAAAATGGTCAAATTTAATTAAAAAACTATTAACAACAAAAAAGATCAAACTTTTTTTTAAATTAAAGAAATCGATTTACTGCAGAAGAAAAAGTGTGGAATTTTTTTGAAAACTATGCAATAATTTAATTAATAAATTAAATCCATCGAAAGTCGAGTAAATTTTATGCAATACAAAAGCTTCTGTAAAGAAGTTGTAGGTAGTTTATCTTTCCCTACTTCATGTTTTTGGGGAAGCGAAATCCGAATTATTCAAATCAATCTTGAAAACAAATGGTTTGAAGGACAAAATAAAATTAAGTTTAGAAAAGTAGATACATAGTTGACTTATCTATCAGCTTTAAAAAAAATAAAACCCATATAATCAAGTCTTCTCCAAAATCTTTACACTGAAATTTTTTTTTTATGGAAGCAATATAAACTTTTTTGGATAAAAACAAAGTTGCTTCAATAAAAATATTGATAAGATTCTGATTTGGGCGTTTTTTCTCTTCTACTTCCAAATTTTTTTTTCTAAAAAAAAAAATCAGTAAAGCAGAGTCGTCGAAGTAAAAACGTTAAGAAACAAGAAGGGGAAATTTTCTTGAATCGCGAGAATAAAAAAAAAATGGTTGAAAAAAATGATTTCTGTCAAAAAAATTAGTTAAAACATTGAATTGAAGTTGGAAAAAATATAAATTGGGGTGAAAAAAAAATCGCAAGTGTTTCATTACCATTTTATTTTTAATGAAAGATTTTTATTAGGTATCAATATTTTTGTAATGCAATGTAATTTTTTAGGTAAAAATTTTTACAACACTGGTTGAAAGTTCATCTCGGAAAAGAAATAATTAAATTGGTTCGGCTTTACTTGTGCACCTACATATGCATGTATTTTTACTGAAATCCACAAACAATTTTGGAATGGTCTCTATATATTTATTATCCCATAAATGCAAAAACTTTACAGGTAACAATGTTATCTCCACAGGAACTAATCAAATTTATTAACATATAGAAAATCCTCTTACAAAACTGTATATGTTCACATTTCGACCCTTAGAAACACAATTCCATATATATACCATACATTGTGTTCTGTGAGAGTTTTAAGATATTCCGGCTAACCATGCTACCGACCCAATTCGACAATTTCAAAATTTAATCTAATCTAATTTTGTGCTGGCGGGAAGTTTTATTAGTAAAGTATCTTTTACATTTCCAAAACATTTGTCTTTATTAATTTTATTATCGACAGACTATAATAATTCCTTGCAGACATGCACTCTCTCTCTCTCTGCGAAGAAGAAGAAAAAGTCTGTTTCGAATGTGAAACGTCTCCTTCTCAACATAACAAAACAAAACAATTCGGGATGCACAATAATACAAAACTTTTATCCCCAATATAACTTCATCGAGTCTAAAGACAAGTTCTAGAAACCACTGTGTATAGTTTGTAAATTGGGGGTATATGAAGAATACTTCTCTGTGTTTTGTACAAACTACGTTTTTAATGAAATTACCATCCATGTTCTATTTGCTATATCCACCAGTCCAGTTTGCTATATCGAAATAGTTTTATCCTTCGCACAATATTCATATACCTACATAAACAAAACATTTTGCCTCAATTTACACCCAAAAGTATTATTTGCAACATCTCCAGATAAATGTATCTTCTGCTCGATGGATGCACCTTGAGATAGAATATTATCACACAGTCGTAAATACCTTTTTCTCGAAACAGAATACAAAAGTCTTCATAGCTCAGACGTGTCTTACATTTTGATAGAATTGCTTTGAATTTTCAGAAAACTACTCGCATCCGGCAATATCCCCCTTGAATGCGCTTGAAAATCTCTTTTCTGTTTATCGAGTGTTTTAAAATAAGTGTGAGAGTGTAATCGGTGTTGTCACTCAATATTCCACCTTTGCAACCCTCTTGTAGGTATGCTCTCTAGAACTCTTAATTTTGTATAAATTTAAGTAAAGGAACCCCCATATATTTTTTATCTGATGGAACACATCCTTATGAAGTACGTATCAGCAATGTCCATTTATCTTAAATCCCAAATGAATAATAAATGAAAAGACAATATATATTTTTTTTTTGTTCTTGTCCTAGAAACCCCTTTGAACCACTAAAAATACTCTTTGCAGGAAATTTATTCAAAAATACATAATGATGCTGATGGTGATGCTGATGCCTTTTTGACAAACAGCAGCCCATCAGAATAGTTGAACCCCACAGGAAAATAGACAAAAGTTAAAGAATTCCTGGAAATCGGGTAACATTCACCTCGATCTTTAACTCTAATGTATCCCTGTTTTACTAACTTTGACTTTCTGTTTCCTTTACGGTTACCACTGCGGTAGGTGTTTTAAGGCCAGTTTAAGGTTTTCAAACATAACTTTCAGAGGATCTTGATCAATTGATTTACAACTCAAATAATAGATTCTTTTTATGAAATTTTTTATTAGCATGCAAATTTGAGGAAATACAAGTTGAAATAATCATCGATTAAAGTAAACCCATGGTGAATATACTAGCTCATTACTTTACAAACTTATAAATGTTTTGGGAATTAGCAGTGGGGTAAATTAAATCTCTGGTTATTCACGTATTTCCTTAACAAAATCGATTAATCGATTTTTATCACAAATCTTTCTTCGGAGAATTTCAAGGTCATCTGCGGAAGACCTCTGATTGACGCTGCTAAATCACAGATTTCTTTCTAGCTATTAATCCTTATAAGTCACAAATCTTTTAGTTAAGAAACGATTTCTTTGAAAAATCACGGATTGCTTGGGCAAATATTTATTTAAAGCTCCCGAATTTAAGATTTCTTTGTTAATCATAGGTTTTCCTGATATACCAGAGTTAATCACAGTTTTCTCTAAAGAAAAAAACAAGGATATCTTCAATAAATCTCAGGTTTACTCACGTAAATTCTAGATTTCTCTAGTAAATCTCAAGTTAACATATTTAATTGGAGTTTTAACAAGTAAGCCACAGATTTTCTCCAAAAAAAATCAGGTTAACCAAATTAATCGGTAAAGCTTAAGCCATTAGTTAGAGACAGGATATCACAGATATTTCTGTTTAACCACTAATTTCTCTGGTTAACCGTAGTAATGTTACAGATGTTTCTAGTTGATTGATACCTGTCGGATTTCTTCAAAAAATCTCATTCTTATAGGTAGTCACTATTGCTATAAATTCTGATATATGTAGATCTCTCTGAGGTAGATCTCTGATTAACGTTTTGCTAAATCAGAATTTTCTCTGATAAACCACGGATTACTCCAGAAAAGCAATGATTTTACTTCAAAGCAATAGCAGTTCGCCCCAGTAAATGACGGAATTTTCGAGGAATCGTACTTTAACATTTGTTAATCAAAGATTTCCCATACAAATTTCAAATAATTATTTAGGTAAATTCTAGTTTTTTTTTGTGGAATTGCAGATTTTTTTAAGAGTTTTATTCTCTTTTTATTTAATCACGCATTTCCCAGAAAAATCTATGATTAATATAATTATTCAGATTTTTCGGGCAAATTGAGAATTTATCAGATAAACTTTAGTTAATCATAGATTATTTTAATATTTCACTAATTTCACTCCCATAGGCAACCATGTTATTTCCTTTTCTTTCCTTATCTCTCAAAAACCCTATTTTATAAAACCATTATGCATGGAAATGCGAGGAACTATAAGAACGATGATAGTGCCAAGTACTCGTATATATACATACATAGGTATTAAAGACAGAAGGAAAGACAATAGATGGATGGAAAACTTGAAATTCCTTTCATATATGGCTCTTATACTTTACCCTCTAAAGCATAAACCCCATCTCCTATTCATTCCGGCAAAAAAAACCCTTTTCCTTTTTATCTTTCCTACTACTCGACTGTATACAATTGCCCTAATCTAGTAAAGAAGACAAAATTTTCATTTCAAGTTTTCTGCATGTGGTATGCCATTTTGAGGCAAATAGGACGCACAAAAGCGGAATTCCTAAAGAAAGAAAAAAAAGTAGTCCTTTTCGGTCTAGAATTTTTTTCTCTTTTTTATATTTCTATGTAAATATGAACATGTGCTGAATACTTTGAGAAAAAGTTAATATTGAAAAAAGCTTTGACAGTCTCATTTCAATATGAACAAGAAAAAAAAACAATCGCGGTGTAATCAAAAATCCTAATGTTTGTAAAGTTTTAGAAATATTACTTATACTAGCTGGTTAGCAATTACTCTCATTGGATTTTTTTTATGACGTATTTACTTTCAAATATTTTGAATCGAAGCTGTTTAACTGAGAAATTAGAGTAGAGTTAAAAAAAAACACCGAAAATAATTGTCAGATTTTTTTTTATTTTTAATTGATTCTAAATTATTTAAGGTTTACTTGAGAACTTACCTTTCTACTTTAAAAAAAAAAAAAAAAAAAACAAGTTTCAGAACTTTAAAAAAAAAAGAGTTTCAGAACTTTAAAAAAAAACATTAAATTAATTAAAATAAGGACAAATTCTCAATAATTCAAAGGTAATTTTTAATGTGTAAATCTTTAAATAGGAAACCATTAACAGAAACTACAACTATTTCCCCAAAACCCATTAACATCACAGACAAAAAAAAGTCTCTTGGGAATACAACATTCTCAAATAAAATGATTTCAAAGGTCCGCTCCTTCAATTTCTTTTAGGGCTCTAAACAAATATTCACAGACAATGTTTGCGGTTTCGTTTCTAATTTGTTTTACGTAAAAAAAACATACAAAAGTATTACGAAAACAATTTTGTGTTAAATCAAAAAAGCCACAGAAAATACAAACACAAAATAAAAAGGGTTATTTTCTTGTTTTTTTTTTTAATGGTTAATCCTGGTTGAAAAGCAAAAAATCCCTTATTTAACAGCCCAGGTTAAAACAAAACAAAAACATCCTGTGAAATTTCAGGCCAACCTTTCTTAACATTATTTTTAAAATAAAACAAAACAAGTTAAAAAAAAAAAGTTAAGATTATGCGTGTTTGGTATATCAAATATCGTACATGTTCTCTTTTGGGATTAATATGGCATGGTGTCATGCAGTGGACAAGCAGCGTGACTCAAGAAAAAAAAAAAATGGTAGACAGATATTCATAACAAGCGTTACACTTTATAATAATTAGAAGAAAAAAGTGTTGAAGTGTTAAAGTGTTTTTTTTTTGTCTCTATTCTTATAGTCTAGAGGGTACTTCTTTATAAAATTACAAAACAATGTGACTCTAGGGAGAGTAAGAACGTGTCAATTTTCAAAATTAAAGCTTCTTCCAATGAGGAAATATATTATTCGAAGGATACAAAAATGTTTGTGCCTTTTATGAGAAATTTAAGATTTTTGAAAATATTTTTTTTTTACATTATTTGTATTAAAAATAACGTTAATAATGTCTTAATGGAACTTTGTTAACTGATTCATATTATGCTTTGCTGATGCAAAAACACACACAAAGTTTTATAAAAATCCTCGTGGTCGTTTTAGAGATATTTGAGTTTTTTAAAACTGGGGTTTCTCAACATTTATATAGAAGGTACCGTTAATAATGTCTTGATTTATAATAAGCCTTATTAAATCAAAAGTGTCAGTACCGTTTAGGAGAAATTTTCGATTTTTGAAAACGGGTTTTCAACCTTTGTATAGAAGGTACCGTTATTTTCGAAAATAAATCAAATTTTGGTTCAAATTATTTAAGTAAAACATTACACACCAAGTTTCAAGAAAACCCACTAATCCGTTAAGGTTGTAACTTAACAAACAGACAGACAGATAGAATTGCGAGACACAATTTTTTCGATGACCCTATCATAGCAATGTTAAGTTTGATCAAAATCCCGAGTTCGATTTTTCCACGTATCCAAAATTTGCCCTAAAGTACCTATCGTCGCAAGTTAAAATTAAAACGAATACTATTATGCCAACTCGAAAGTAGTACCTATATAAAATTGATATTCGTACAAAAAAAAAAAACATTCGTATGAAAAGTAATTTTATTTTTATTTGGAAACACAGTGTTATAGACAAATGCATAGGTATCACTGACATTTCATTTAATTTATTAAATAGCACGTTAAACTCGACTGACATTCGATCTTCAAAAGCCTTTTCTAACTTTATCGAACTCCAAATACCTATTTGATTTGAATTTTTTTTTTTAATTTTTTTTTTCATACGAGTACTTCATTCATTTTTGTATCAGTTTATTACAAAAGTAGTTTTTTTTTTCCTTTTATAGGTATACATAAATTTTTTTCTAATTTCCCAAAAAAAAATGATAGTGTTGACGAATAAATAGTCACTGAAGTGTATTTGCACTTTTTTCGATGCAGCATCTGCTGGAACGGAAATAAAAATGATGTATGCTTTGGTGTGTCTAGAGTAGTTTTTTTTCTTCCATAACTACATTTAACTCCATCATAACACTTTTGAAATGATATCCTTTGAAAATATGCAAAAAAAAAAAAAAAAAAAAAAAAAAAATGACAAACATTGTGCCATTCTGTAAATCATTCAATCGACATGGCCCAGTGCATAAACCATTTTTCCTATATCTAAACTTTTTTGTGATTTCTCAATGGAAGCTTTAAGAACTTTTGTATATTTATAAATTAAATGTTTAACATCCCACAACACACAAAAGGAGGAGATTCCTTTTCCTCATTTTAAAGAACAAAAACAAAAAGGAAACAAAAAGTTAAAATGAAGAATTCTCATGCAAATTTCAATTCCCCAAACACTGTTTTTGTTTTTGTTTTTTGTTGTTGTGTAAAGTAGATAGATTGTCTGTGTTTTGTTTAAAAATGTGCTGTTTTGTTTTTTTGAAAAATAAGTGAAGTTATTTTAAAGCTGTACCAATGTACCCGTAAATATACAAAAAAAAGGTATAAGATAGATAGGACTACATTGTTCTACCTAACAAAAAAAAAAAAACACTATGTACTCGTATATAGTAATGGCAGCCTGACTAACAGCTTCATGCCAATGGTTTAGCCGTTATTCATGTTTCTAAACACATACTTGGCATTGTATGTGCATATAATGTCATAAAATACATTCACTGATGCGGATAATATCGACTGGGCAGGCAAGAAGAAACTTGGTTATATTGTAATCCTCTGGCAACCATGCATCTAAACATCTATGCATTCTATTTTTTATACCTATTTAGTTTGCACAACATCTGATTAATGAAAATTTGGAAGCAGTTTATCAAGAGAGGGATTTTAAAGTAGATACATATACTTTTGAACTGTTTTATGTTGATAAAAAAACATTATGCTTAAATTGTCTAGGTGGTACACTTAAAATTTTATTTAAATTTTCTGGAACCCTTTTAGTGTAATAAAAAAAAGCCTTTTAGGAGTTCGCTAAGCCCTGAGATTTTCTGGGCTCTATCTTTGCTTGGATATTTTTTGCCATATTTTTATACTTGTTATCGATAGTTTGTATGAAAAATTAATTTTTATCCAAATGGCGTCGTTTAAGTCCGGATTTTTTTTTTTAAACACCTACTAAAGATATTATAAAGTTTAACTTAAGCATAAAAGGTGAATCAATAAACGAAAGGTGATGGATTAGTTTATATACATATTTTATCGACTATCGATAGTCTGTATGAAAATTCTATTTTTTCTGTGGTATCATCGTCAAAATCATGGAAATATCAAATACACATTTCGATTTTTCAATTTCATACGAACAATATTTTTCCCCATCATTTTTCACAATACTGATATACCTTTACATGATTCCTTTCGCCAAAATTTACAAAAAAAAATATAATCGGTATACAGTACAGCGTGCCTTTACTCGAAAACCGTTGTAATTCGGTTTAAAAAATTACTAAATTCGGAGTGGTCATGACCATACTCAGTTTGAATAATGATCACTGGGTCAAACTGTATATATTCTGTGAAAAAATCAACACGGTGCATTTATTGACCAAAAAAATAGTTCGCGTCCGATAAAATAATAAATTCGTAAGATAGTAAAATACAATACCGATGCAGAGTGAAATTGATGTACGTGAAGTCAGCGACGCCATTTTCTAATTTATGTGCACAAATTGTGTTGCCAGATTTCGAAAAAAAATATTTCAAAACTGTAAATTTTACGAATAAAAATTTTGTTAAACATTCAAAGTTTGCACTGAAAACATAAGGGTAGGTATCTTTTATTTATGAATTTTCAAAAACCCAAACTTGTGCTACTGATGTACTGAGGTTGTTCTGCAATTTTCGCCATTTTTAAAATATGTTTGACAAGGTGTTCTTAAGAGGCGTGATCGGACTTGCCATTAACCAATAGAAGTATGTCCGACCACCGGTTTCATTAGAAGGGCAGTCAAACCTCTCATTTGACACACCAATAATATAAATCCATTTACAGGAAAGGTGTATTTACCCCAAAAGCAATTGTTCGTCCAGCGGTTTTTTGTATATGTTTAACTAGAAATAAAGAACTCAATTTGAGGGTGAGACAGTCCATGATGAACCAGGGCCTAAGTGACTTACAACTCTCAACATTCTTGTGTGCGTGGTTATTGCAGGAATAAAGGGGACCTATACAATTTTATACCTAATCCGAACAGGTAGGGTCAGAAGCACTCTATATTCTTGACAAGTAATAATTTTGGAGTATTTATCAATTAGTAAAAGGAAAATGTTTTGAAAAACCGCAAGTTTGAAAAAAAAAATTAATTCGTAAAGTTTTCGAATTAGCAAAATTTTTACGACACATGGAAGCACAAGTTAATCACATTACAAACAGTTTAGCTAAAAAAAAAATTGTACCTTTCCAAGCACTTTAGTTCGATAAAACAAAAAAAAAGCCGACAGATGGCATTATAAGTAAGATACATAACAACCCCACCTTCAATTTTGAAGAATCGAAAATGGCGTTGCTTCACGCACACATATAAAATTTTCATTAAAAAATTATAAATTGGAATAATTTTGGTAACAATTTTATGCTTCATTAACTTTTTAAATACAACGCATAATCTCTGCTGTGGGTTAGATCCGATTGTCGATATGTCATTCAGATTGCCCTAATTTTGTTTATCCAAAAAGACTCAACTTTAAAGAGTGATATAGAAATTTGAAATTTAACCCGAACTTCTGTTCACACTCCAATTCATCATTATTTAATGCCATTATATTTACAATAACATACGGAACATGCATATTGTTCATTTGTATCTTTTCTCTGCACATTCATATTCACATCAGCTAGCTATATTTTGCACTAGGTTATGTGCATACTTCAATTATGTAGATACTGTTGAGGACAAGTACATACATTGCATATCTGCGGGGGCATTAAAAATAAATGGCTGACCATGATGATGATAGGCAGAGAGAAATCGGCAGGAGGGGTGTTTAAATTTTATTGTGTTGTTGTTCATTTTTTAATCAGGATTTATGTGGGAGATTCGAGAACGTTGAGATTCAATGGACGAAAAATTTAGGATGTGCAAAAATCACCGCACTATCGCTATTGCTTGCGTTTGCGTCCGATATATTTGCATTAAATTATGGTTGCTGCTCTGTTTGGTGAGGTAAACTAGTGCGTGGTATTTTGCGGGGCTGGACGAAAAGATTGGTGGTGGTGATGCTGATGATGTTAAGGTTTAGTTCACGAGACCTGGAAAATGTGCTGAATAGTTTTGAAAAGTGCATTCTGTACGAATTGTTCTTTTTTTTTGTATTTTGTTTTGTTTCGTTATTTTATACTTTTTTGGCAGGAGTATATTTCTGTGAAGTTGGTAATTATTTGGCGTTGTTAAAAAAAAAAGTTAAAGGGTTTACTATAGGAACGACCCAACGAATAAACAGGTTGAGGTAGGACAATAGGTAGATTGGTTAGTTATAGTTATATCTATCAACAGTTATTTCCCTTAGGATTTTCATGAGAGTTATGTGTTTTTGAATAATTTAGCGAATTATTAAGTTCATGGAGTGTGTGTAGAATAGCATAATTAATTTGGTTTTTGGAGAGTGTGTGGTAGTTTTCGTTGTTTCTCACTCTCTTAGGAAAAAACACACAAACCAACAATTTCTGTGGTGATAGGTATATATGTATTTATATTTATAAATCCTGTACACATATTGTATGTGGTATGGTTGTATCTTTGATTTTAGAAAACTGTTCAGAATGAATGCGGGTTAAATAAAATATTTAAAGAGATGTTTTAAAACAGTACTGGGAACTAAATAAAATTATTCATGTTTTTTGTTGGAGGGTTTGTCTAAAGTTTTACCAGCGTTAAAGAATAGAAAAAAAACGAGCGGTAATTTGTTTAAATTTTCATTTAGAATATGGGAATGTTTTTTTTTTATTGAATTTGGCCGAATAAATTTAATAAATATTTGACATCATTTTGAAGAATCCATTGCTGTCTCCGTCTTCTGATATTTTCTGCGATTTTTTTTTTATTTCATTTGGATCTCACGACACAAAAAATTATTTCCTAACGAACTGAGTCCTAATGAACAAAAAAAAAAAAACTAAATTTAAAAATATAATATCGTACCCTAAATGAAAAAACTAGGTAACTCGATTTTCAATTTATTAAATTTCGCAATGTAAACCTCATTATTTGCATTTTGTTCAATATTATTTTGGCCTAGCAAAATATACAATATTTATGAGGAGTTAAGAAGAAAATCAGTTTCCAGCCCCCTCAGGTAGATATGTAAGAATATTGTTATCTTTAAATTTTTTGAGTTACCTAGTTATTGCACTCAGTGGGCGATATAAAATAATATGAAATAAGTACTTCGAAAAGACCTCTAACTTTAAAAATGTCCGTGTCTTGTTTTTTTCGTTAACTCACTTTTTGGGGACACTGCAACTCCGTTGCTCCGCTTATCGAATTTTCAACTGCCATTTTTTTTTGTTTTTATCGAAAGTTTTTGGGGGTTCGAATGAATTTTTAAACAAAAATACTAAATGTCGAAATGAAAGTTTTAAAAATTCGTCAACAAATTTTTTTTATTGAAAATAAATGTTATCAAAAAAAAAAATGCCGAACAAAATTTTGATCAAAAAATATATTACTGTCAAAAAGTTAGCGAAACGAAATTGGTTAGTAACAATGTTATGTCAGGGAATAACAAAAGGGCATTTTTTTTGAACCGCGGGGATAAAAATTGATGAAAAAAGGGTTGTGAAAAAAAATTTGTCGAAAATTTTTTTATCCTGAAAGAAAAAATTTGAAAAATAAATAATAGTGAAAAAAAATTATCAAACAAAAAATTTAATTTAGTTTTTATTAAATTGTAAAAAAATATGGTTAAAATTAAAATTGTGAAACCAAACTGAACCGCAAGAATCATTTCTTATTCAAGAAACTAATTGTGAAAAAAAGTTTTGTCGCAAAAAAATGTAATTTTCAACAAAAAAAAAATTAAATGCACGACTGCATCGGGTGAACTGGTCAAAATGTCATTAGAAAAAAATATGAAAAATCATAGGTACATTTGTATATACATAAATGGAGATCTATCGAAAGCGTTAAAAATTAAAGAAACAATCAATATTTAAATTTTTTATTGATAACTGTGGGTGGTAAAAAAATGAATAGGTGGTCAAAAGTGATAATTTAAATGATCTGACAAAATCTTTAAAAAAATCTTTTAAAATGCGGACCTTTAACGTGAAATCAAATAATAAATCTAAATTTCAATCGAATTCAAAAAAGAATTATGATAAAATTAGAGCTTTAATATTTCTATTACACAAAAAGCTATCCGACTGAAAAGATTTCAATCCGAAGATACAACGTGTGTTATTGTTTTTTAATAATATTCATCCATGAATTAAATTTCATTTCATTATTTTGAAACAATATAAATTTTTTGTTAGAATTCTGCACGCAATGTTTAAGCTAGGCAAATATATTTATTAAAATAACACTATCATTTTATGAGATCTCATTTTTGCCCTGCAATTAAGAATTCAAATGTGAAATTGAACATGGTTGATAAATAACAATTAAACATACTGCTTTCAGAAGAACATTTTTTTTTGTTCAACACGATAAATTATTTAAAAAAAAAACACGCAGATATTTATGTTTGTGTTTAATTATTTCAATGATTTTGAAATAATTGTGTAGAAAAATTGTATTTC
Source organism: Syrphus vitripennis (assembly GCA_958431115.1). Classification (NCBI taxonomy): domain Eukaryota; kingdom Metazoa; phylum Arthropoda; class Insecta; order Diptera; family Syrphidae; genus Syrphus; species Syrphus vitripennis. Next base: position 101,080,590 of record OY288110.1, on the reverse strand, counting down.
GTAAACAGAAAAAAAAAAATATTAAATTTTAGAGACTGTTCAATATTTTTTTTTTTTTTTTTTTGAAATAGTGATTTATTATAATAGACAAAACTTGAAAACAAAAAATATCAATTTTTCTATTTCTACGTCGAAACAAAAATACGAAGGTATAACTAAATATAACATTTTGATGTTAACTTGCAACATGGAATATTATTTGTTAATAAATTTTACTTTGTATCAAATATTCCAAATAAATTAAATTATCATATTAATAACCAATGCACAAAATTATGCAACGAATTTTTCTTTTATTTACATGTTTATTGCAACAATTTTTTTGAAAACAAAAAAAAAATGAAAATTGCTAATTTTTTAAAGAACGTAAATATAATAAACAAAAAATTGATTGAAAATAAAATAGCATCAACCTATAACCAACACAAAGTAATAAGCCGAACCAAAATTTCCATATTTAAAAACAAAACAGAAAAATAAAAAACACTCAAAAATATGCAATATGTTTTACTTTTACAATTTGCATATGTTTACAATGCAACAGACTACGACGACAACGACGATGGACGACAACAGTGACGAAAAACGTTACGGTCAATAGAATTCACACTCTCCAGGATGAAACCACATAAATCTCTTTTACTAATTTTATGAACCGAGGCTTGTGCCTTCATTCGTCATATTCATATACAGGATAAAAGGACTGACCGAAATCGATCACAAACACCACGTCCGTTCGTTGGTTCGTTCGTTCGGGGTTCGTTGGTTCTCATCATCAACAAAAACACGGACGGACGTCGAAAACATGCCACAAAGGTTTTGCCTTTATTGCCACCAAATCTAATAAGCATTGCAATTTGAATTTTCATACTTCAAAAGTGAACTTAATAACATCTCTGTTTCTCTCTGCATAATGTAGAAAGAGAGAGAGAGAGAGACTCTAGCATATCACATCTCCCTGATGCAAATCTACTTGTGTATTATGATATTTGAATATGATGAACCTTGCGACACTTTGTTGAAATATTAAACTTAGATCTTTGAAATCTAATATGCGTTTAATTCAACGGAACGGATGGACGGTGCCTCTTTCACAATCCGCTTTCAGTGACATATGATCCGATTAAATCACACAATGCCAAAGGACATCTTGTGACACGTATGCTCTATAATAAACATTCCTCCACCACATAGTGTGGGTGCTGATGCTTGAACTATGGAGAGATGTGGTTTTTGATGATGGCGTATACTCGTCGGATTTTAACATGAAGAACACTCATGTCTTGAAGTGGACATTTCACCCAAATGTACTTATCAGTCGGATTTCGCATAACTACGAACCACGTATATCGTCCATTGAATTGCCAATAATAGAGAGAAAGAGAGAGAGAGAGAGTTCTTGGGTTGATGTTTGAACTTTGGCATTGTTGTTTTGTTTGTGAACGTGAGTGTGGGCGTTCATGAGCTTACTATTTCGCAACATTTATATTGGACCGGAGTTGGATATTTAAGGTGAATTAAATTAAAAATACAATTAAATCATTGTGTAACAAGGTTCAGCCAAATTGTGGCATATGTAGTTATTATGGGTGTTTAAAAATCCCCATAATGATTGACTTTAATGGACAATAGCACACGAGTTAGAGTGTTATGCTTTTGAGTACGACTTTGTACGACTTTAACGTGGTTTTTAAGTCAATTGGGCAACCTGCATCGTTCCTGATCGGGAGACTACTGATTGCTCCAATAGCGCAGCAATCAGTACCGATGAAGTGCTTGGTTAACTTTCTCTGGGGAATTATTTGCATCTTCTTCTTCATCATTTACCGGCGATGGCCATTTTTTCGAGTGGGACACACTCTAATGCTTCACCCTAAGGCTCCACTTGTTGAATGCACCGATTTTGTATTGTTCCATGTCTGAGGCCAACTAAATGTTCTTGACACTGTCTTTCTTCCGTGTTGTATTCTCAGGGATTCTTCTTTTATATGACAGTACCGGTCAAGCTGTATTTTGTCCAAGATGGCAGATGTTTCCTGCCACTTCATCCACACTACGCTTACGCGATGGTTTATGTCGTCATCACAAAATCCTTCGCTATTGATCACAGACCCAAGATATCTAATTTTTTCGCACTTGGGAAGCGGACAGCATAGGTATTCGGTCCTTTTCACGCTATTGCTATATCAATTTCCATCCAAAATATCCACAAAGGATATTTATTTACGATGGCTCCATTTTCAGCAAAGAATAACCATCACCTTATCCTCAAATACAAATCGAGGACTGCGATAAAAAGCAAAGGACTGAAGACACTTTCCTAGGGCACACCTACTTTTATTGGCAACTTTTTGGTGATACCTGTGTATCATCTTGCCTTTCTTTAATATAAAAAAAAAACGATGCGCGCGACCTGTCTTCTGTCTATAAATAATCTGAATTATTTTGTACGCATAGAAGAGAATCATTCCAAGTCTATAGCTTAAGGCTTAATGAAAAAAAAAATACATCAAGTCATGGATCAAAAGTTACTCGATAATAAAACATTTATGTATATTTTCTTTTGCTCATTTATTTGTTTTGTTTTTGCTCATTATTTTGTTTTGCTTGAAACAACAACAAAAAAATAAGAAAATCTTTATCAGTTGATTTATTACCAATTTTTGAAATCATTTAGCTCCAATATTAGTTGGTTGAATAATCACCACAGTCCTTTGACTTTCTTTTCTCAAACAAACATACATAAATGAAGGAGCAATCATGTTGAAAATGTGCTCACAATAACAAAAACAGCATCGGAAACCAACAACCATTGAACATTATATATAGAGCACGTGCCACATTAATCTTTTTAAATAGTTCTATCTAAAAGTTATTAATATTCGATGTCTGATTCATTGTTTGTCGTTTCATATCAAAATTCCGGAAGGACCTAAGAACGTAGGTAAGTTTACTTTCCCGCATTTTTCTACAAAACTTTTTCACAATCCACCTACATTTAATTAAGCTGCAAAAGTAGAGAATCCGTAGAAAATAAAGAGAAAACATTCCAAGAAAATCCTATATACTCGCATTTTCTTTTTTTCATTCGTTCCATTAGCTTCTTTCTTAGATGAAGTTCTTTAAGGACTTTGTGCTTTTAGTTTCATGTGTTTCATGGAACTCATGTTCGTTGGAAAAATCTGAGAAAGTCATTGCCTTTTTTTTGTATATTTTCTTTGGAAATTGTTTTTTTTTTTCGATATAAATTCATTAATGGTGGAAATACTTTTTATACACTACGTGTCAACTTATGTAGTACACCTGATGTCAATTGAAAAATCTGTAAAATTCTGGAAATTTATTTAGGAACCGAAGAATCTTAGTTACAGGGAAGAAATGAAAAGAACAAAAGAAAAACGTCGTTTACAATAATATGCGCGATTGTTGTTTTTTTCCGTAATCCTGAAAACTAAAAAGTTATTTCAGTTATTTGACCATGGTTTTTTTTTTGTTCATTCTCTAACAACAAACCTATGAAACAGGAAGCAGGAAGCGGCGAAAACATTTTAAAACAAAGAATACATTATAAGTGTCTGTGCGAAATAAAATTAAGTTTTCCATTTAACTCCTCATATATGTAGTAGCATAAGGCATTTCAAAATAACACAACATGACTTTTAGTCATATGGGACTCATTGCTATCATGACCGCAACAACTTTGATGTTGCTTTATACCCAAAAACAACAACAACAACAACATGTGTGCATAATATTATTTGCAACTTGAGAAACAAACGAAACGTATATACCAACGATTGACATGGATGATGTTCGATGTTCAGTTGGTTGATTCCTTTTATATCCATACGTCCCATGTGGTTGTATTTTATCTTTAGCAAAGTTGTTCCTTTCTCGTCTAAAGTAGATAATATGTTGAGATACTTGTTTGTGGTTAAGTAGAAACTATTTGCCTATTTGCCTATCAAAATACAATAAAACAAAAAAAAAAAAAACCAACAGACAGATTCTTGTGAACAATTGATTCGAGGAACACTATAGGTAATTTCTACAATATGCAGAATCCCTAGGGTTAGGCTGAAGTATTTATTTTATAACATGCCGACTTTCAAAATAAAATTAAAAAAAAAGTTTGATCTTAGATAAAAATATAAACTTCTGCGGAGAATTGCAAAAGGGTCGTTTTCAATTTAAGAAATTTTAATTAAGTATTAAAACCAAATGTAAAATATTATAGCATAGCCTAATACAGTGAAGGAAAAAAAATATTTTATGCATAATAGAGTTGTCTCTCTAGAACACAGCTTTTTCCGATTTGACTGTTAATATCCAGCTCAGTCCCGCTAGCAGTAAACAGTAATTCGAAAACATTGAACAAACATCTAATATCTCAACTGGTTGCACAGAAATATTTACTTGAACAGATGAGGAAGTTCCAAGTTCCTTTTTTTGCCGTATTGAACTTAAGTCCAACCATTTCTTCCTTTTTTCTCTAGTCCAGGTGTTTTAAGTATGATTGCAGAGTACACTGAATTCCACACATCACTAATTACCAACAGGAAGAATATTGGTGACAGTATACAACCTTGCCTTGCCCCACTTTGGATTTATTTGGGATCTAACACCTGTGCAAAACAAGCCACATAAATTCCCAATTGACACTGTCGAACGCTTTTTCGAATTCGATGAACAATAGATAAGGTCATGATTGGTATTCAACGGACTGTTTAATAAAGATCAACAAGGTTTTAATTTGGTCCACATTAGGAACATCCAGTGCGCATTACTGCTTGTTCGCCGTTAAGTGTGCTTTCGAGGTGGTCTTTTATTCGCTCCATGACTAATACATACTATCTTGTCTATTGCGGGTAGCACTCAAATTCCTCTTGAAATACATCAGTTCTAAGCAAAGTGTCCTAAAATGGAGTAAAATTTGTTTTTCTGGCGCTAATGCCCAAACGTATTGAAATGTCCTTTCAAAGTTTTGACCTTACACAAGTTGAAACCGTAAGCTTTTAAATAAAAAGTACTGCGAAAATGGCGATTTCATGATCCGTAAGAATTGTGAATTCTTTTTAGCCGAAGATTGTAAAAATTAGGAGATACATAAAAATTATAAAAAATACCAAAAAATTGATTTTTTTTTACCAAGTAGTTAAAGAATCATCATCATCATCGGCTCGACAACCGGGGTCCGGTCCTGGCCTCCTTCAACAAGTCTCCCCACCTATCCCGCTCTTGAGCCGACGCCATCCAGTTGCGCACCCCAAGGCTTCGGGCGTCCTGGTCTACGCCATCTCTCCAGCGCAAGCATGGTCTACCACGCTGCCATCTACCATAGAATGTAGAAGGACTTTCCGAGCCGGTTCCTCTTCACTCATGCGAGTCAGGAGCAGATTATTCCTACGGTAGGTAGCTCAACTATTTGCCTCAAATATTCTATACCACTTAAATTCGTTTTCACCAATTCCACCATAAAACTTTGCTCTCATTCGACTTTAATAGTCGCTTTGATGAAACACCATTCAAAGTGTACATAAACAAAACTTCTATTTATATTTGCTTATACATACTTTACATCATCTCTTGTTCATATTTGAACTGGAATAAGCTTGACAGTATGTATATATAGCATTATGATCAGGATTATGACATCAGGAACTGTAACATTAAACACACATTATTGCCACACATATAATTTTTCGGTTCAATTCACCTCAATCTGGCTTAAATTCAACATCCACAAACAACAATCTATCTCTATCTATCTCTCTCTCTCTTGCTCTTGCTCTTATCGTTTTCATTCCCTAACTCAAATATCTTAACATTAAAGCCATCAGAATTTTGTTCTATATTAGATTTTCATTCTTTTTTTTTTGCGACGTCCTTTTATGGAATTTAATGTCGACAACCTAACCAAAGCTAACTCCCCAAGGAGGAGAGTGGGGAGTGAGGGAGAACAACAGCTATATCACCCCTTGGATCCTTGATCCTATATTATAGACCAATATTATATATATAGCAAACATAGTAACATATACAATATTCAAAGCGCAAGTCAACTAAAGTGGGAAAATTAAGGAGGTAATTGCGAGCGGATTTGGCTGACGGTAGTTGATATGATGATGCGGGAAGAAATTAGAAAAACAGTAAAACAAGATGAAACAACTTCTCTATCCTCCCATATTTAAATCATGAGCAAAACTGAATTTCGCCTAAAGTAACTGGTAGCACAACAGTATACGAGTATGTATAACCATATCATCTAACTGTACACAGAATAGGCTTATTACCAAATGTGATTCCAACTTATAGTTACAAATTCGAACTGAAGTTACAAATGAGTTGTATGCCCTGCCTGATGGTTTCGATGGTAGAATTTCTTTTCTGGAGCTTGTTTTGGTCCTGGTATACTATATGGCTGGTTTAAGTATACAGATACTGGTAAGCTGTCCTGTTGTGGAATTGAAATCGTAAACTGATTCTGGCACGAGTTCGTTCTGTATGGGATAGTGTGGGCACAACGTCAACCAGGCGGAAGAGTTTACGATTACGTTTGCTATTCCCTTCGTCTCGTCGTCGTTCTACCAGGAACGAGTCCTACACAGTTTTAGGAAATGCGAAATGGAATGGGCTTTGTACAACAGCTGCACCCTACCCTACGTGGGTCTAGGTACATAATATAGAAGATGTATAGAATAAAAGATTGGAAAGGAGATGTTAGATTAACGAGACTTCGGATCGGATTTACTTATATATTTTTAGTTTAGCTTAAGTTCTTTATTAAGATTCTTGAGCTAAATTTTATTTTAGACATGGAATTTGAGGAAAATCTGATTATTTATTTGTTATAAGGAGGGTTTGAAGATTTGCTGACAAGCGAGATACAATTGACGTTCTTTATCTCTTTGCCTAATAACGTTCTTAAATTCTGTTATTTATTTATTAAATATTTGATTGAAGTGAAATTCCATTTAGTAATAGGAAACACCTTAAATTGTCAGAGTATGTTTAATTGAGAGAAATTGAGTTTTACAAGAAATTTGAGTAATCTGATTTGATAATTTTACAAAATGTTAATTTATATATTTTACTTACAAATTGGATTTATTCTTTTAGAAGATTTAGAACTTACCTGAAAAGATATAAAAAAAAATAATAAATTAGTAAAAGATCAGGTAAATAAAATATTCATATGTTTACTGTAAGCAACTTAGATAGAGAGAAATAAGGTGTGAAAGTAGGACCGTCTAAAGAATTAACAAAGACCTTAAAGGTGTCCGCAGATCAAAACTCTGTCGAATAACAGCTAGTCTCGGTTGAGGACCAGCTCAAAACTCAAAAGGTGGAAAGAGCACTTTTCTGACGTTTCAAATATTTTTTCGCCAAGGAATTGATTCGTCCGAAATAACAATTTCCTGAATACAGTGCGTACCTTCAAGTAGATAATAAATATCTAACACAATCAATGCACTAAAGAACAACAAAGCGGTTGGACTTGATGGTATTCCAGTTTACGAGCAGCGCCAACAACATCGAGCGAGGTACTTCATCCACTCATTCAGATAGCCTGGGAGAAAAAAAGCTTTCCCGAAAATTGGAAAAAGGGATTAATTGTCAAGCTGAAGAGGAAATAAACAGCACCAGTCTTGGATTTTCTCGTATGTTCAAGTAAATAGTTGAATAGTTGGAGCGATCGAACCGGACACCAACAATCGAATATGGAGAAATATCTATATGAGCTATGAGATTTTCTTGCCCCACTGTTTCTCCAATGATGAAATTCATAAGAAAACAAGTCAGGAACCCATTGACTTTATCATATTAAGACGAACGGGGAAGTGGACAGCCAGACGATCGGGCCGACCTAGAAGCGCTTAGCCAAGAACGGTCGAAGAGGAATCAGCGCAACTAGGGAAAGAGGTGGAGACAGCTAAAATACATCTCCTGAAACCGTAAACCATGGAGGTTAAAAAAAATTTCATTTGGGAGAAAAAACCAGTAATGATCAAAGTTGTTAGGCAATTAAATTTTGAACAGCTTTTGCGAAGCAAGTTTTTGTCTACAATTGAAAATAAACGAGTTCTTTATGGGAAGATTTAATTATGGTTATGAACTCCCCTAACCAATAAAATATTATTAAAAAAAATATACACCCCAACTATGTTTCTATGCTAAGTATATGTTCAACAACAAGTCTTCGCATTTTTAATTCCACAAAACTAAATCAAAATTCATACAAATCACTTTTTTGAATCTTAATTCTTCAAATGTCCTTTAAAAAATTTTATTACTTAAAAAAAAAGACACATCGACGGGAAATGCAATGTTAACATTTCTCATAGCAGTCTGATCTATTGATTCAACTTTATTGCATTTAGTTGCAATCAAGTCTAGAACATTAAGGAGCACTAAAAACTTTCTTCTTTTTCTTAATATAAATTTAATGTTGTTTGGCTGTAGAAAAATACAAGTCGAAAACAGGAAAGTTTTATCGCCTGTGATTTGTATCTATCGTCAGTTAAACTCATCCATAAAACCGCACCCCTTCAGAAAGACACACAGTGGCACTTTTGTTGAAATCCTTTAACTGCAACATACAGGACGAAAAATATAAAAAGAAAAAAAAAAAAAACTAAATGAAATGCAATGAAGTAGGATGCTATAAAATAGCTCCATTTTATAACCAAATTTAAATCATGCTATGTGTCATTGATATAATATCACACATAAACACAAAGGACATACGGATGGATTTTTGCTTCTTTTCATTTTTAAGAAAACGAAAAGTCCTTCTTCGAGGCTCGCAGAAGACAAAGGTTTTAATTATGCTCATGGCGTGCATTGAGGCGTGTTGTCGTAAAATGCTCTCCTCACGCTTTAGTATTAACAATCATTCTTAACGGTTGCAGTGAACACGTCATTTAATGAAACAACCAACAACGATGTCATATAAAAAAAATCCTGTCTACAGATCGTAAAAATAAAAATCCATTTATTTCTTTAGCCTTATGAAAAATTTTTGTGCGATTCAACTTCCTTCCGTAGTCTTTTGAAAAGAGGCGGCATTCCTTAAGGATGAAGTACATCATTTCCATACAAAATTTTCTTGTCATTGCAAAGACTTCAGAATTTTTGTGTGTGTGTGTATCCCTCCCAACTCCAAGGAAGGACACAAAACTATGGTTGGCATGGTTTTTTGTGGAAATGACAGGAGGATGACAGGTTACAATTAAATTGCAAAAATGCCGCCAACTTTTAATTTAATTTTATCAAACATGCAACAATAAACTGAATTTGCAATCAGGCATACGTACAGGACCATGAAACACCCATCCCCCATTTAACCCCTTTTTTAATTATATACAACCAATACAATAATTTCTAAAACTGAAGTGAATTTAAGTATTTTAAAAAGTTTAAACGATATAAAATTTCACTGCCATAACCTCAAATCCAACGCACTTACAAAATAGAAAAGTACATGAAAAGTTTTTTGCTATCGTATACATTTGCAGTTGGATTTTGTTGCAATTGCAAAGTGTTTGGGTATCTGATGGTGTGCGCATCCGTTTGACTAGTTAAATCCAAAATAGAGCTCTACACCTGCTGTTTGTTCTGATTACCCAGAGTAAGGATTCTTGTCCAACTTACACAGCCAACTGGATATGGTTGTAATCTACTTTTATGGCAATTTGTTCCTGATTACTTTAACAACAAATCCCCCTTTACCCACCAATGTGGGTATTGCAGGGGTCTTTTTCACAACAACGAAAAATGGTATAAAAAAAATAAAACGTTGCATGTGTTTTTTTTTTATTAAATCAGGATATGAAAGTGCTGGATTGCCCATAACAACATGAAGGCCAATCTGTTTAAATGGATCTATCATAATTTTTTTTATTTATACTATCTTAATTTTATACCTAAGTACAAAATTGAGATGTATTTTAATGATTTTTTTTTTCAAAAAAAAAAAAAAAAAAAAAAAAAAAACTTGGTTGGAAAATAATTGTCTTAAATGTTGTGTTATATTTTTTTTTTCTTTATTTTCTAAAAAATATATACATACATATATCTATGATTTTTTTTTTATTTTTCTACAATCTTCGAAATTGACAAAAAACTGGAATAAAAAAAACAATAACGATTATATTTCAGTTCCATGTTTTTAATATTAATTTGTTAAAATCCATATGAAATTATGTCTTTTTCAGTTTTGACAGAATATTTCGAAACTTTTTTTATACCACAAAAACCACTTCCAGTCTATTCCATTTTTTTTTTTCAATAATCTTTGTTTTAAACTTATTGTTTTTATTTCTGTTATTATGTTATAATTATTTATTTAAGATTTCTCTTTTAATTTTTATTCATTTCTTTTAAATTTTTATATTTTTTTTTTTAATTTTTATTTATTTTTTTTAAATTTTATTTTATTTTTTTTAATTTTATTTTATTTTTTTTTTTTTAATTTTATTTTATTTATTTTTTTTTAATTTTGTTTTATTTTATTTTTTACTTTACTGAAGAAGAGAAGAAAAGATTCTGAAAAATAAATATAACTTTCAAAAAATGCGTTACATTAAATTAAATCTAAAGAAATTAATTTATTTAAACAATTTACTCTGTTCAACATTTGTTGTGTTCATTCACAGAATGAATCCGAATCCGAACAAAATCGCTCTATTGCCTCCGGTTTTGGAGAATATTAAAAATAAAGAGATTTTTTTCGCAATTTGAGGGATTAAGGTGCTATGCAACGTCATATCCAAGTTTAGAGTATTTTTTAAGGGTTTTGCTTAGTTCTTCATGGGGTAGAGTTTTCGAAGAATTTTCTTTTAATAGTTTTTTTTTTACTCTTATTCAATTATTTTTAAGGATTTTTAAAGTTACTTTGCCTCTCTATAAAATACAATTGACCTTATTTTATCTCTTTTATTTAACTAATTTAATGTTTGAAGAAATATTGAAAAGATGAAAGCTAAATTTTGAAGAAGAGAATTTGAAATTGCACCAACAAACATTTTAAATTTTAAACAGGATTTGTTCAAATACGCAACCTGACGGAGCTCAAATTGGTACATCTCATATTTATACTCAAAAGTTTTAACCTCCTAAACATTACAACACATCGTAGACAAAAGAATAAAGTGTTCCCCAAGGACCTGAAGTTTGTTTGGTGTGGTGAGTAAATATAATCCGAACCTGCATAGAGCCGATATACCAACAACTTTTTTATCTGACACACATATTTTTATTGCCAAATGCAGAAGAGTTTTTCATTATTTTATTTATATTTTTGTTTTTGTTTTATTCAACGTCGAATAAATTCAGGACTTTAATTCATAACTCTTCCGGCTGGATAAGCGTAACATGTTTTCACACAGGAAAACACAATTCTCAGCATTTTTTTTTTCTCTCTCTCTCTTCTACCAAACCATTTTACCCGCATGGAACCCCTCCTTCCGGCCACGAGTGTTAAAACGAAAGCACTCCCGTGCTGTTTCTGACAGTTGTTTTTCGATTCCAACAACCCAACCGATACCACGCCCATTCATTCTTTTTCTCCGAAAAGTGGCTATAAAAATTAATAACCACCGAGAATCCACACAGCAGCAAGTATATTCATTCACAGCAAGAATCTTTGATTTCAATTTGCAAAGTTAAGCGAATAAAAGTGCGTTCTTGGAATTCCATTCTAGTGGGATCTGATTATTCAATTATATATGTATATAACTTTCAGTGACAATCCTTTTGAGCGCTCATGAAAAAAAAAAACAACTCCGTTTTGTAATATTAAGCGAACACAATGAAATTTAATGTCGAATTCAAAAGTTCAAAGTTCAGAAATTACAGATTGCATGAGTAACATTTATAAACTAGGTTATGAAGAAAGTACAAAGTATTTCAAAAGAAAAACCTATTCGTTCTTCGTTGAATATAATAATAGTTCCCGCGTATTTTTATGTAAACAAATCGCGAAACAAATAACGGTGTAAGTAGTCAATTACCCCGAAGGAAATCTTTAATTAAAATGTTTTTTCCTGTTGGGAAGAGGCAAGTAATGCTCCAGACGGAGCGGAGTAAGTCCTCATCGCATTGTCGACGGTTGTCGTCGTCCTCATCGTCGTTGTCCCTATGATAGGTTGTTGACGCTGAAGGGATAATGAAGGATTAAAAGTGGCACTCATCATCGAAGCCGTGTTCGTAGAACACTTTTAGAATAAGGGTTGTTGAATGAGGAAGAGAATGCTAAACATCATAAATAGTAAAGGGAAGTTGAATTGTTTTGTTGGAGATGGAGATGGAGAGAGAAAGAAAGGGTTGATAAATAATAATTGTGTTCTTTTGTTTTGTATTAAAAGTCGGTTTTTTGAATTTTTGTTTTGGGCTGGGAATTAGCCATCCCTACACTCTTGACACATTTATATTTTCTTCTTCAACTAGAAAATATGTTTGTACATAATTAAAGAATTTGTAAATGTTTTAAGGCACAGTAGAACTTTTAAGTCAAGAGGAGGGAACTTGACTGCGGAGGATATTGATAATGGGATAAAATGCAAAAAGGAATTTTACTTAGTTAAACTTTTGATTATTACAGATTGTGGGTAGAAATTATTTATAAAATAACATTAACACTTGAGTAATTGTTTCAAAGAAGAAATATCAAAACAAACTATGTATTTTGATTCAAATGACTTTGAAACTATTTTTAGACACACATTTAGGAGGGTTTAAGGCTTGAAGTTCATTTTATAGAATAATTATGTTTTTGTTTAAAGATTTGCTTTGGGATTTGGGGAATTAAAATGGCCCTTTTTATGTTCTCGAGGAAATGAGATGAGATAAGACCGAGACAAATATCAATTCTAAAGGGACCAATTTTTTGTTACTGAGATTACTTAGGGTCTCGATGGTCTTTCCCGTAAAGCAAAACCATTAAGACTAAATGAAGATATTAGGCATTCTATAGAACTAAATTGCTCTAAAATGCTTGGTCGATACTTGACGAGATACGAATCTGAAATTTTTGTACTTTGGAAGATCAATACGAGACTTTGCCATCATCATTATTGTTCTAATAATTATTGTTCGCAATCCTATGATTGATCATTTGTTTGTTAAAGAAGCTTGAAATTTGAAAAGCAATAATTTTATTGAAGAAAAAGGACGAAGTTTCAATTCAGTTTAAGTGCAGTTAAGTTCAGTTCCAGCTACATTTCAGTTTTGGTTCAGTCCAGTTTAAGTTCCGCTCAGTTTTAGTTCAGTTCAATTTCGGTTCAGTTACAGTTCAGTTCAATTTTTGAGCAAAGTTGTATTAAATTTCTCCAAAGGAATATGTCGCGAGTTAACTCGCCAATTTTTATAACTGAAAAAATCATTTCACTTTTTTTACAACCGTTTTGCAACAGACTTTTTTATATATATGTATACCTATGCCAATAAGACCTAAGGTCTTTTGAAATGGAACCTGAATTACAAGGCAAAATAAAAGGAACAAAAGTATTTATATTTTTTATTGAAATTATGTTTTTTGCTATCTAACTTAATTCCAGGGGTGAATTGGGAGGATAGAGAAAAGAATAATGCCTAAGGTGGGGCTCCAACCCACACTTCTCAGTTGGCAGTCGAGCAGTACATCAACTTTAGGATTGCCACCATGCCTTATTTAAAATCTTTAAATGAGTTTGTGCACTTTCCTAGGTGTGTAGCTTAAAAGTATCTAAGTACACCTCTTACAAAATCATATCAATTCCAAGATATCTGTTCATTATTTTTTGCCATTTGATACCAATAAAACTGCAATAAAATGATTTCAAAAAGAAGTCTTTTCAATTTACTCAATTTACAAAAATGCACACAAAACAAAAACAGACTTTGAGTTCCAATTGCTAATTAAATTTGTAGCTATTTTTATATTCTGAAATCCTTTGCAGTTTTCAAAACAATACATCCATCATATACTTTTAATTAATTGTGCACCACCCTCGAAGGATATTTCTTGCAAAGTGCATTTTCATTGTTCATCATTTTTTTTTTTTTTTTTCTTTTTTTGATTCTTTGCAGTTTTAAGCTCTTAAGTCTCAGTTGGTGGATGATTAAATATTCTCTTTCTCTCCGTATTCGTTTCTTCTTTTTTCAATGAAATAAGTTTTATAGAAAAAAAATTGAATAAAATAATTTCCTTCACTTTCTAGGCTATAACAAAATATGATTTGAACCATTGTTCTCTTAAAAGCCTTGTCTAAGGTCCTGAGGTAGGTATTGTACTTATATAGATTATACTCTCCGTATACGCTATCTTCTGCATTTGGCATAGTAAGTTGTCGCATTTGAAACGTAATCTCAATAAAACATTCCGTAAATCCTTTCCACACAGTATTACGCTCAAGGCAGCAACAAAAAAAAAAGGAGCGTGTAAGTAGTGATTTCACATGTGTATAGAAGGATGCAGGTTCTTGTCTTACTCGCAGTAGTGCCACAGTACCCTGCTTTTCGGAATTTGTTGTTGATGTTTTTTCTTTAACTTATTTAAATGTGCATTCTATGCAAAAAGAAGAAATTTATTTTGATGATGGAATTTTGCTATCACAAAAAAGGATACTTGGTCCAGTTACATTTAGAGTCTTCTATACCTTGTACCTAGCTCTCTGCTTATCAGTTTCGGTTGCAATATGCAGCAGCATGAGAATGGAGTTCCAACTTGCGTTGTTCTTTTTTTTCCATTTTAATCTTTATTCTTTCTATTCAATATGGAATAGAGAAAGGGAATTAAGTCCTTTTTCATCATTTCTTTTTTCTTTCTTTGATTCTTATCCTCTCCCATGTGGGGCAGCAGAAACGTTCCGAGAAAAGGACTTAAAATTTTTGTTGGTAGTTAATACTCGAAATGTCGGTGATGTATGGCTGTGGGTTTACTTTTTTTTTTGTGTTGTTATTCCTCCAAAACTTAAAGTCTGCTTTAAAAGGACTTCCTTGCAAATGATTTATCCATAGAACTTTAAAACCGAAGAACTTAAAGCATGAATTTGATCTAATTTCTTAGTTTAAGTGACTTCTTTTTCGAGATTAAGGTTAAATAAACTCATCAGTGGTTGTTGTTGTTGTTGGTTTGGTTTTAATTTTTTGTGTCCGTCTATTTCGGAGGAGGTATATATATATAACCTTTTTATTTTATTTTTAAGGGACAAAAGTCCCGATTGTATTGTTTTCCTTTTGCTTTTTTCAAGTGTGTGTTTTGTTTGCTTTTTTTTTGGCGGATTTAGAAGAGACTTTGGTGTTTTATGGTCTTTGGGGAAAGGGAGTATTTTTTTTGTTTTAAATTCAAATGAATACATAACTGGTATGTCTATGGTTACTTGATTTTTATGTTAGACCATGTGGTGCACGAGTTTGCACAGAAAGTACAAAATGGTGATCCTTTATTAATTAAAATGTACTCTATCTTGAGTGGGATTTTCTTTTTATGTTGAGAGGATGCTAGCAGAGTTTTTATGTTAACATACAATATCCGTATTTGTCTAGTTGAAGATACTTCAATTTGTTGTTTTTTTTTTTATGAATTTCATTATTTTTTGTTTTTTACAGGTTACGGAGGTAAGCATTCTTCGTAAGTGAAACAAATTTTGTTTTACCGAAACCAATGCTGCGCTTCGGATAAGGAGTAACGATAAGTTGACGACTTTTAATAATTGCACTGGACAAAGATTGGATTCTTGAATATGAGGACGCTTCTCGGTGGCGGTATTGACGGTTTCTTAAATGCCAAATCCTATTAGTTAGAAAGTGAATTCATGCGTCATAGGATGCACAATCCTAGTGAAATTAGATGGTTAGGCTCGGGTAGGTTTAAGTCTCCAATTCGTAACCATGTACTTCTCTATTCAGGAAAGGGCACCTGGAAGTTCTCGGGCATTAGATTGGTACATTCTAACACAGCTCTCAAAAACTTTCTTGGAAGACTTTAGGTGTCAGGTTTCTGTAATCAAAGTCCCAGGCTATTGTACGTCGACAGGCCGATAAGCAACTTTCAACCAAATTGACGACTTCGCAGCCTTCAGGACGTCGGAAACAGAGGAGGTGCAGATATATGAATGTCACAGGACCACTATCTGATCTGCTATTGTATAATTACGTACAGCTATAGTTCGGAGATCCCGAGAAAACAACATAATGTCTAAGTTTAATACTGATAGAATAAAAAACCTTTCACAAGGATTGACAGCAATCATTCTATCTAAAATCATTGATATGTGATGAAAAATGAATTCATATCCAACCAATATTCCCTGGTTATCCGAAGAGACTTGGAAAGTTATCGAAGAAAGGAAACACATTAAAGCTCCCTTCACATCTACATACTTCCGCAACAGGTGGAAACGGGCTATATTCTCCATATCGCATGAACATTGGTAACAGACAGCGACGGATCACTGCTAGTTTCGATTCAGGACCACCGGGGTGGTCGGAAGCAGCAGTGGGAAGGAAGCAGCACTTTTCTGCGCCCATTGATTCGTCCGAAGTAATATTTTCCCGAATACGCCCTGTACCCCTGAGTAGAAAAGAAATCTTGAACGCAGTCAAGGCAAATAGGAACTGATCTTGGCTTGCTTTGCGCAAGAGGGGCATCCCAGATAATTGATTGCTATAATAAATGTCACCACCACCATAATAAAGTTATCAACATTTTTAGAGTACTGAAAGTTTGATATTTAGGCAGCTCTTTTGAGCTCAAAGTATCACATGTTAAGAATTTTCTTTTTTTCAGCTACCATCACAGCCTCTTCATGTATTTCGAAATGACTACAAAAATTCATAACGTCTTAGAAGTACCTAAGTAAGATTTTTTTTTTAAATAATGAATGCAGCAGTTATTAACAATTATTTATGATAAAATTTGCATTTGCAACTGCAGCAGTAATAATTGTTGTTCTTTAATGTTTTTTTTTTTTTGTATTGAATTACACTAATGGATTCGATATTTTTACTCTAATTAAAATGAACATCAAAAAATCAGTACTAAAACATCTATACTTTAAAATCTTTTCACGAATATATAAATAGAAAAAAGTCTATAAGGTAGGGGCCGTTAGAAAAATTAATATTAAAGCCAGCCAAGAAGAATATTGAAATTTCAGATTTCTAGAAGAAATTTTTCATCTAAAGCAAAAGACCTCGAAGAGAAGGCAATATAAATGCATACAGTTTATTGGAAACTAAAATTTTTTTCTCAGTCTCTCCACTCCTCTTTTTTTACCAAAAAAAAAAAAACTTTAAAATACCTTTTGCTTCAAAGATTCCTTCATCCATATACATACGAAAAAAAAACCCGAGAAAGTAATAAAAAAAATATTTTTCCTAGACTCCTTCACTGCAATGCATCCACACAGAATCAGAGTTTTTTTTTTTTTGCTGGGCACTTTCCTGCCAACAAGATCTAAGACCGTAAAGTACCATTTACGATGAAGGAATTTTTGTGTGCAGATTTTTTTTTTTTTTTTTCGACACAAAAAATAAGGTAAAACGAACAAGGATAAGGAATTCTGTTTTTATAATATATTCTCGTAGAACGTGTAGTAATATATAGAAATATATAGTTCACACATTACACCTTATAACCTACGAGTAAAAAATAGTTAACGAGGGTTGACACCCCCAACAAAATGAAAAATTTGTAAAAAAAAAAATGTAGAAATCTTCTCTACCTATACACACAGGACGTAACAGCGCAACAAGGACGAAAACAAAACATTCAAACAATAACTAAAACGAAGAAAAAATGGAAAGGATTCACAAAAATACTCCTTGTAAGCTTGATTTTATTTCAATCATGAAATTAAAATCTATTCCATTTCTTTAACCCACTCAAAATAAAAAAAAATACGAAATCCTCAAAAAAATTATTATGTTCTCCACAAAACATTAAATATTCAATGCGCGGGAAAATCTGTGTATCCCTTCTGAAGAACAAAATATTCAAAGGATTCAAACAAAACTCTTTGCCTTTAACTACCCTACATATCCCAACTGCCTTCATCTCCTATACCGCGTTCTGTAGAGAATAAATATTTCACTATATACTCAGCTGGAGATGAGAAAATTGCTTCCGGAATTATGGAACTTCATAAAGAAACTTCTCTCGGTATTCGGCGGTATAACTATACCTACATACATTCAAGTGAATGATAGTTTGCTGACTTTGTAGAAGAATATACATAAGGGCGTCAAGAAGTTTGTATCTTACATTTGCTTAACAGGATTTATAAGCATATACCCCCACCCCACACACACCCCTATCTATGTTCCTTGGTTGCTCTTTCCTTTCACTTAGTTTTTAATAATCCTTAATAATCTAAAAGCATTTATGTATTCAAAATTGGATGATAATTTATCCTCGAGATATATTGCTTTTTCATCGCGTCCATCGTCGTCGTCATTTTCAGTATATATCGTTATTTCACTCAAAAACAGCAGTCTCGTCAGAAAACTTTAAAAACATGTGTTTTTTTTTTATTCATACTTTCATGCTTACAGAATTTATTTATACAGAATATATATGTAGCTACAAAAAAAAACATAAACATAAAGAAAACAAGCAAAAAAGTATCTTCTTGAACGAAACGCCATGACAACGAACAAAACAAAAAAATTAAATAACTTTCCACGACAAGATGTACATTCGTGTATGCATAAACCAACTGTTGACTAAAGAAACTTTAATGGAATAGAAAAAAAAATAAAAATTAAAAAAAAAAACTTTGGCTTTGGAGGAACAGTTAACAAAAGGTTTTTTCAATCCTCTACGGAAATGGGGTGAGACAGAAATAATACAATGTGGGCCGATGTCGTCGAAAGCCCTCAATTTGTAGGTCAATCCGAACACCATGTAAATGAAGCTATTGTAACGGTGGGTTTAAACATCTTGAACGAAGCATGAAACAGATGAAACAAAAAAAAACAATTGAAACATGGAACAATATTGAAAAGTTGGAGGGAAAGTCATGGTGCAGGAAAGGATTTAATTTTCGTTTGAATTATTTAAGAAACTGACTGAATGCGGTTGTTTGAAAATAGACTTTTCCTATCAGATATCGATTGAAGAAGACAACACTTGCTTAATAACACAAACGGATCTGCGCTAGTTTCGGATGAGCTAGTCCTCAAAAGATGGAAGGAACACTTTGTTATTGTTTTAAACCGCGTATGATCCCTCTGAAGGAAGAATTTCTCGAAAACGCACTGAAGCAAGTAAAGAAGATATCCTTTGCGGTTTACCACTTTACCTGCTGCTCATCGATTTTGGAAAAGCAAGGCCAATGATACTGTTCCACTCAGCTTTGTTGAATGCAAACGGAGGAACTCAGTGCACTCTGCAACTTAGCAACGCTTGCTTACTTTCTCAGAGGATCTCCATCAAATGAAAACAAGTCTGGAGAGAGAAGCTGGAGTCATTGGGCTAAAGATCAAGATATCGTAAAAACAAAAAATTGGAAAAGCTAGACCCAGCTACGACTGTTCCACAGCAATGTTCCGTGCTTCATTCTGGATGAACTTTAGTAAACAGATGTAAGCGACAATTCCTGATCCAACCTTATTTCCAAAGATGAACTTTATGCGAGAACAGGTCAGGAACCCATTGACTTCGTCACTTCGACGTAAGAGATATAGTGGATTATTGGTCATACGCTACGAAAAGGTAACGAATACATAGTGAGTACAGCAATGGAAGTCTCTCACATAGGCGAACAAAGGAGCAGGCATGGGGGCTACTGGGTAAGAGTTGGAGAGAGCCCAAGTACAAGGTCGTTCATTTCGTGGCTTTAAGTAGTTTTGGGATTTGACACATGTCGAACTTAGCTGTTATCTGAAGTGTCATAATATTAGTTAAATGTTTGTTATTCATGATAATGGATCATCGCTTAGAAATCGAACAATGTGTTAAAAATTATTTATAGTTACTACAAAAGTGGTAATTCAAATGTAGCCACTAATCGCGTCGTCATAATCGACACATTTCGCAAGCAACCGGCTTAAATGTGAAGTTGTGCGTTGCTGCTATCGTAAGATATGTGCATCATCGTAATGCACGTTCAGTCGAAAATATTGCTGCTGTAAATGCAAATGTTGCTGATGATCCCAATTTAACACAAGGGGTTATGGATTTACACAACGTACAATACAACTAACAATATTCACCCATTGAATAGTTTTAAAAATTCTAATAAATCTAATTGCAAGTATTTAAGAAAACTTAACACATTTATAATTTGGAAGCAAAACTTAAAAAAATCATCAGTCACACAGTTTATGAGAATATCGAGAATCATTTCTTGTTACGAATCCAAAACTTGCCTTGCTATGGTATCTACCAATTGTTCTAGTAAAAACTGCATAATTGCAATGCAATATTGTTCTATGTAGATATACATATTTTATTTCTAATCTTTTGTTTTATTTTTTTTTATGCAATGCGTATATTTTTAATAATATTTAAGAAAGTAATGTTTTAAGCATAAGTAAAACTTTCCTGAACCTAACCCTAATATCACTATAAATCACTCAACACATCCCTCATATCTACACACTACACAGTTAAAATATAAATACCACTTCAATTTCAAACTAATTGCTTAATTGCTCTTATCTGAGTTTAAAATTATTTTGTGACTTTTTGCGACCCTCACATCCTTTTAATTAGATAACTTTATTCCGAGGCATTTTGTAACATGAATACATAAAATATCAATGTGAGTACCCTTAGCTACATAAATAAATCTTTAGAAACTTGCGATGTCGCTGATGCTTTACAATCAACAATCGATATACATATATATATCTCTATAACATTATTGAAGTTCGAGGTATCATGTTACCACTTAAATCCGTCCTCATGAGAATCTATGCTTTGTCGAATATCAAGAGCATGCCGCATTGGGCTTAAGTTTTTTTTTTTCTTATCTGAAACTCATAACAACACTGCGATAAAAAATCAAACACAAGGGATTTATAATAAAAAAAATGAATAGTAAAACACGACATTAGTTGTGGAATAACGTATAGGATTCATATTCGAATATGTTAACAACGAACTGTAAAAAAAAAAAACAATAAACAAATAGCTGGAGCAATTAAAAATCGGAGCATATAGAAACAGATATCTAAAAAAAAAAACTTTTGTTCGTACTCGTTCACACTTTAATAATCTCATAATGTTGATGCTAAATTAATTCCAAGAAATGGAATGGTTGAAGATTTCAACATTATTTTTGAAACAGTCTGGCTATTAAAATTTTTTTTATATAAAATAATAAATACGCCAATTGTGATCTTATGTAGAATGTTTATACATATATGTATGTATATCAAAACCATTGATATCATGAAAAATTGTTTCTTAGGAAACCAAAAAAAAAAATGTGCGAAAAGGTAGTGAAAATTTTTAAATTTCAAATTGTTTAAATATGGTCTTGGAGAACAATTCACTGGTCCGATACGTTAAATTATGCACGAGCTGTGTGAAATGTTGCACCGTCTTGTTGAAATCATAGCTCCTTCACATCATGGTTGTTCAATTAAGGAAAGAAAGTCATTAATCATGGCTGTATAGCGGTCCCCACTGACTGTAACGTTTCGTTCAGTAACGTGATTCCATCAGCCCATAAAGCACACCAAACAGTCAGTTTTTTTTTTTTTGGATGCAATGGTGTCTCAACATACACTTGAGGATTATCTTTACCTCAAATATGGCAGTTTTGTTTATTGAACCAAATGTGAGCTTTATCGATAAACAAAATCGATCGGGATAAATTTAAAACATTTGAATTGCCAAACTACCCAAACCAAACTAAAATCACTTAACCAGCTATTAAAGAAATCAAAAATGGCCGCAAGTTAGGCGCCATGTTAAAGTTCTATTCCTCTAAAAAAGGATTGGAAATAACTTTAAAAATGTCTAAGATATCTCAAGAACGGTTGATTTTTGAAAATATTTCACCCACATTATGCACTCATTTAACACCAATTTCAATAACATGATCTATGAAAATAACGGTTCATGGTATCAACGGTTTTGCAGCAACTTCGTACAATTTAACCCAGCCTAATATATACATGTATATTATTATCCGTTTGTATCCGTTGAACATTTATATGAACATAATTGAATGATGCCTGATGTTATAATCAATTATTTTCCGGACCAGGTAGTAGAAACTTTCATATTTTTTTTTTTCTTACTACAAAAATGCACGTTGGGTATAATAACATTTGAAATCTTCTTAAAATGTCTTCTTAATGTTCCTTGCATTTCGCCAAAGTCCTTGTTCAATGTCGTAGTTGCATTGATGATTATTATTTTTTTTTTGTTTTTTTTTTTTTTGAAAAATAATAAAAGTTTAGATAGAAGGAAGCAATGTACTTATAGTTTTAACATCTTAAAAGTCGTAATAAGCAGAATAAAAGGATGTCTACGACAAATTTTGTTAAGTACAATAATTCTCTTTAACTGCACATCCCCAAAACATTTTTGATTATTTGATTCTAAGTACCTACAGTACAGTTACTAAGGACCAATATAATAAGTTTATTACTTCTTTTAGTCTCTATCAGACGGGTTTTTTAAGTCTGAATAATAAAATAAATTGCAACTTAACAACTTTTGCAAAGTTAAAACCAGTCTCGGTATAATATCAAATGGTTTTTATAGCTAGATTTTATATTCATTTTGGCAATGAAGATTTCAAGGACACCTGGGTCCTCAGGAAAGTTATGATGAGGAGTTGATGTCTATCAAGGTGGAGATTTTTATTTGCGATAATCTTTTCCTCTTTTGGAATGATTGTAGAAGTGGCCAAACTGAAAAATCACATTGAAGTATTGAAGTTGGGTTTATTCCAAAAAAAGGAACGTGAACGTGGGTTGTAGGTTTCGCATTGATGTATCAAAAAGTCTCTAAATATTTATATTTATATTCAATTTAAGTAGCCAAACCAAAATAAATCTACTTCAATTTGAAATCTTTTCATGCTTTTAAGCGACAAATAAAACTCAGGAATAAAAGAACAATTTAATATTTAATCTAGTTATATTTAAATTCTCAAATAGAAAATCTGCGAAAAAATATAAATAAAATCACATTTTATGTTCGCCTTTATATTTTTAATTATGACATTTATACTCTTCGACTCACAGATCAAAACTTTATTAAATAGCAATTAATGTTTCCTTTGGGAAAAAATCTTAATCCTCTTCTTTTTGAAACCAACAAAATGAACACAAGCTTTGTGCGACTCTATAAAGACATTTTCATAATAAAAACTGCAGCATGCCTGTGGTCTTATAGTTTGAGAAAGAATTATTTAATTGATGTTGAAATTTAAATTTTCGATAATGTTGAAAACACTGTCTTAGTTAGGCAGCTATTGAGACGAACACAATCAACAACTTTTGAATTGAATTGATTTAAAGAAATTTTTTTTTTTAATTTAATAAGATTTCCGTATTATTTTAAGAAGAATACCATTTAAAATCCAAATTTCAAGTAAATACTTTAACGTTGGAATTTTCTATTTTGAATTGTCCATAGGTCAATATACAAGATACAAGAGACTATTGAACATGCATGCAGTATTTTGGAACCCCCTAATCCGAATCAGTGTTGCTTCGAAAACATCGATGCATTGAAAACATAGATGTCTTTTTATAATAATTTTTTTTTTTTTTTGAAAATGGTTTAAAGAAAGGAGACAGGAAATGTATCAAAATAATTTAACATAAGGCAAAAAGAGACGGATACATAACACAGCTGTCAGATCGTTTTATTATTACAGAGTAACCTATATAGGTTATTAGTGATAATAATTAAAATAAACAATTGGCAACGCTAAATCGCGGTATACGAAGAAAGACGATGAGGAATTTATGATTGAAAATTAATTACTGATTAAAATTAAACCTATCACAGAACTCTTTGCATTTATTAAAAAGTTTTTGGTATTTGCAATTATTAATAACTTTTAATAAGGACGAACAATTTAAACCTCATAAATCATAACTTTATTCAACTACGATAGTTCTTTTAACCTTAAAAAAAATGCGAATCGATTTCGACCGAGATCGCAGATTTTAATAAAGTTTCATTTCGTGCTAATAACATCAAACTTGTGAGAAATTACAAAATTATTAGTCAAAATACGCGAAAAAAAAAACTACTCGACATTCAAGGATATTCTATTCGGTTTCATTTGAAATATATATGTGTACATACATAATATACCAATGGCCCATATATCTTACAAAGACAAAGAGTTCAAACAATAGACTCTAGGAACTCCAAAAGAAAAAAAAAAGCGGCATTTGTAAAGAACAAATGGATACCTACGTCTTAAAAACTATCATTATAAAAAATCAATTAAAAAATTCAATTCACAAAAAAGAATTTTTAAGTCGGTTAAAGACCAGCGGCTTTTTCTTCTCCTTCTTCTTAAGCCTTCTCAAAAAAAAAAAAAAAAAACAGACAAAAGATATAACAAGATGACAGAAGACGGTAAGTCTTCAGACAAATCAAATCCATTCAAAAAAAAGTTTTCAAGTTTTACTTTTATGAGGTAAAAGTATAAATTTAATAAGCATAGGTTTATTGTTTTTTAATCCTTTATTTATTGCAATTTTATTTTATTCCTTGACTCTTAAATTCTTAAGAAAAAAACAAAACGATTCCATTACTTAAAAGAATTTACTCAAATTTATATATTCTGCATTAGATATACATATGTACATATTTCAAATTTTAAATCACTTCAAGTTTTTTTTTATTGTATGTCTTCCAGAACTAACTTTTATATTATGACATGAAACTCGAGGAAAATGCATCATGTTCAAGTTAACATTTTTTTCTCTAAATGAACATTTCTTTTTATTGAACTACTCTGACGAAAATACTGGCACTGGTACCGAGGACAAAAATATAGCTTTTTTATTTCTCAATTCTCTTCTGGTTTATGACTTGCCTGATTGATGTGTTACAAGAGTGTCCCTTTTTCAAAAAGAAAACCGCTACTGTACCTACATATGTACGTCATCGTCACATAAAACTTAACTTGTTTCCATAAAACTATACTAAATTTTCGTCAAGCTATAACTGTAGCAAGATTTCATTCTTGTTTTTTTTGTAAATTTTTTTTTTTTGCGAAGCAAGAAGCATGCTGTTGATCATCATTGTTCTCGACTTCCAGCTTCCTTATACTTAATTTTATATTCGTTTTGAAATAAGGAACAGAACAAAAGTAAAAAAAAATTGAAAATGTTTACAACAGTCCAACATTGGCATTTATCCTCGAAAGAAAATTTAAAATTCATCTTAACACCGAGATGAAGATTTGAGAGTTTTTTTATGAGGTTCTAATTTAAAGATATTCTTGGCTACGGCTAAACCATTAAAAAGCTTTTTAACTTTTTTATCAAAAAAAAAAAAATTGCGGTAAATAAATAATTTGGGTTAAAAATATATGAGTTACTTATCATATACGCACAACTCTACTTAGGTTACAAAAAGCCTCTCATGCATTTTATGTTGAATGTACGTAAATATCGTATCTTAACCAAAAATGTGGTTAAAGGCAAAAATTATAAATTATAATATTCATTAGTTCCACTGTAATGCATTTGACACTACAATGTGGTTTTGCTTTCAATGTTGTGCGCGCCTGCCATTTCAGCACATTTTTGACAACTTTATTCATACTTAATGTACGATAATATGATATACACGTCAACGACAGCCAGCTGCAGTGTCAAAAACTTTACTGCATCTTCTGTGATGGCACTTGTATTTGCAGCAACATAATATCAAGTTTAACAAAAAAAAAAAAAAATACTTGATAATATTTTAATGCACAAAAGTAGGTTTGGTATTTTAATCTTTTATATCGGCTTGAATGTAAGATTTTTCTTAATTTTATACATTTTATTTTTATTTCAAAAAAAAAAAAAAAAAACTAGAAAACAAGAAAATGTCCGTCCGTGAAAAAAAAACGACCTTGAATCATGCTTGGATGGATTCGAAGATAAATGTTCATAATATGCGAAATATAACTTGCTGTCCATCATGCGTGGATTATACTTAACACGACCGATTCTCTTGCATGTTGTTGAAGGAAAAAGAATTACAAAAAGCAAGATCGAATGCTTGGTACATTGTGAAATGATTGACATAATGATAAGGTGACAAATTCCGTGCGAGTTGACTTTGCTTAAACTGCTAATAAGAGTTGATTTCATAATAAGTTCGATGAACTAGATAGAACAACAACTTGTGATAAATTTAAAGTTGGGATTATAAACAACTATTTCACTGGTTTTTCAGAATTTTATTTTCCATTTCGTTTTGAATTTGCAATTATTTAAGTTTAATATTTTTTTTTGGATTTTATTGCATTTAATTTTCTATTTTGGTTTTTGTACAAATGAGAAAATTCAAAACCACAAATCCGGTTCTATGACAGGTACCTTCAGTAACGGTTTTTTTGAATGGATGATTTCAATTACTTCCAAAACCTCAATACAAAATTACTTTCCCTCCTGAATTATAGAATTATTAAAAAATCTTAATTTTTCAAGTTTGAAGAAAATCCCTCCATTAGTTTATGTTGTACGTCGAGGTCGAAACAGACACACAGTTTTGCAAAACCCACTTATTTTAGCGTTCTCTATCATATATCATATATTATGTACATCATATCATATAAAATAAAATAAAATAAAATAAAATAAAATAAAATAAAATAAAATAAAATAAAATAAAATAAAATAAAATAAAATAAAATAAAATAAAATAAAATAAAATAAAATAAAATAAAAAAAAAACTGAAATAAAATATCTTTAAGCTGAAACTTTTCAAACAACGTCGGCCTGGTCAATAAACAAAAAAAAATACCGGGATAAACAATAAATAAATGAAAAAATAAAAAAGATACCAATTTTGGCTAGTAGTTATTAGAAAAGTTAACTTTTCAACTTTTTAAGGACCTTTAGCTATTTAAAAAAAAAAAGCATAAACTGGTGTAACAAAGGTAAACGTTCTTGATGAGCTAAAAAAAAAACGTACATATTTTGAATTTCTCTCTTGCCAAAGAATACAAAAATTTTAGTTGAACCCCTACTCATCCATTAACCATCATAAAAATCGCAGCTCAAACGTACAAACCGCCTACGGAAGACGTGGTGAAGCAGAATTTTTATATTTTCTCTTTAATCGTTTAACACACACATATTTAATTTACAACCATCGAAAATCCCTCAAGCGATCGGCAAAGTATCATAATCAACTCCATCTCAATGAAGAAGACCATTAATAAAAAAGTATAAATTTAATTTGGATAAGTCTCAATTAATTTTTGTGTGGCAGCGGCAGGTTGTTGTGTATCCTTCTTTGAAAAAAAAAAGAAAAACAGATTAACCAACTGGTTATTATTTTTTTTTTTTCAAATTGAAAGAAGCAAGATTATGAAAACTGATATGATGAGGCAGAGCATGGCTGGCCACAAGGTTGCATATTCACATCATTGTTACTCAAATTGAATCATTATGATTTGATTTGTGCGTGAAAATGAGATAAAAGGAAACAACCAAGTTTAAACTAAACAAGATACAAAATAACAAAGAATTGTTTTTTTTTTTTTTACAAACTGTGATATTGATACTGATAATAATATCATCAAACGAGTTAAGAGATTATGTTTTGAAAAATTCTTTTTTGTATTATCCGTAACCTTTGAACAAAAAGAAAAAAAAACCACTTGAATTTTAATAATAGACTTTAACCGATTTGAAGAATTATCAATTTGTACATTGAAATACCAAAGTCTTTAAGAATCGTGTTCACTATTTATTTCAATGCCCATTATTCACTGCGAATTGTACGAGTCCAATGTGCGGGTATATTGCATTATTTCTTGATTTTCTGCATTTACCAAGATTTTGTCGTGAGAAAATAAAATTCGCTAAACATGGGGTCGTCTTTGTCGTTGCTTATTCAGGAATAAAATCCTTTCGATAAATTGATTCATAAATTGCATTGCTTATTAAATGTCATAGGTTCAATCTTCAAAACAAATTTCACGAAAACAAAATACAAATTTTTACACCTGCATTTAACTTTAATTTTTGTTGAAAGAACTCAGTGCTCTGTGAATTAGTTTGAACAAAAAAAAAACGATATCAAATTTTCAAGTCCTTTCTAAGGACACATTGCACCGCAGGCATGCAGTTTTGTTTTGTTGTAGCACTTGATTCACAAACAAGGTATCTGACACATTTGGCAACTCTACACAGGAAATGTTTTATCAAGTCTCGTATCTTACTGAATTTCCAGTTAAGAAAAATAACTGTTTAATGTCATTTAACACCTGGCCAGTAAACCCTAACAAAAAAGTATTGTCAGGCAGGCAGTGCACTAAATACGCCTTCCAAGTTACAGTATTTTCCTATAGGAATTGCCACCAATTGTATGTAAATAGATTCTACGACAAAGTTATTTGACTCCGAAAAATACTCAACTCGCTTGTTCTATGGAAAGCAGTAACCAAAGAATTTCTTGACTGGGACTACAAATCTCCCACTCCACTGCTTCACTCGACTTCAGTAAACCTTGACCACGCTTTGTCACTGCTGTCATGCGAAGCATATCTATTTTAGCTGCTGACGAAACACTCAGACATGGATTCAGATTATCTTAAATCTTAAATTTAGACTGATTAATATGACGTTTAAAATTTAAAATGATATTTCTTACGATTAATTTAAAATTGCTTATCGCACCTATACGCCTTCCAATGACTAATCTAAAGGTTAAAAACAACAACTGCGCCAAAGTTTATTCCGAAAAAATTGAAATGATAAGTACATACTAACAAGATTTAATTAGAAAAGCATAAAAGCACAAAGAGCAGTTCGATTTAAAAGATCAAAACGTAAGAAAAACCTTGAGCAAACACAATACCTTTGTAAGAATCGGTATACATATATAAGTTGATTTTAATGTTTACTATTTGTAAATATAAAAATTATTCAGGTGTAGTTCCATTTTCAAGAAAAAGTGCTACGACATAAAAAAGAAAACTAAGCTCGTATACGTAAATGATTGTTTCCATAGTGGAAGCATTGAAGTAAAAATAGCATAAGCAAAATCACAAAAACTGTTCTCGCTAATCCGAGAAAGCCTTCAGTCAAAAATACTATATTGGACAAAGTACTCCATGGCCAACTTAGCTGGTACTATCTTGTAAAAACGACTTTCAAACAATATCGCAGAAGAAAGACAGCAGCAAAAATTCTTGAATTTCTTCTCGATGAGCAATTTGTTTAAACAGTTACTAACCAGGTTTACTGAATGTTCAGATTTTTCCCAGAAAGGAGGTAAGACTAGTCTATTAATAGGTCAAAGATCATAGGGGTAAGAAGACTAATAGGTTCTGAACAACTGCTTTAAACGAACTCACTTAGTTGCGAATTGAATTTCCGTATTTCCGATTACTTATATAATATCCTTGGTGTTTTATGAGTTGCCGACGGCAATATTAAAAACAATTAAAATAAAACCTATTGGCCAAGTAATAATTCTAATGCGAATGTCATCAATATTAAAATTTAAGAATAGCTATAATTTGTAGCTAAGTTAGCAGTCAAGCATTACTTTAAGTGAGAAATAAAAGTCATATCGGCACAAAATTAAAAAACATACATAACTGTGATTTCCACAAATAATAACCTTATTTTCTTTTATTATAATTATTTTAATAACAAAGAAGAGTGGTAATGCTTACAATGGATTTACTTTGTCTACAATCACAAAACATTTTTTAGCATAAAATCAATTTTACACAACCTCCTGAATGCATAAAGAGTTTTTACAAAAAAAAAGAGTCCATCAATCATTTTCAGCAGATATAGTTGTAAGTGCTTATCCTG
Source organism: Syrphus vitripennis (assembly GCA_958431115.1). NCBI lineage: Eukaryota > Metazoa > Arthropoda > Insecta > Diptera > Syrphidae > Syrphus > Syrphus vitripennis. The sequence continues at coordinate 101,050,622 of OY288110.1, read as the reverse complement.
AACAAAAAAAAAAACAGAAAGAAAACAACAAACTGTCTTCGGTCTTATCTTTGATGTTTTTCCAAAGCAAATCAAAAAAGGGGAGTATGTATATTCATAATTCTTACGAACCAAGATAAATGATCTACTTTGAGTCCTTTTTACACCTTCCTCAATTAAAACTTCATTTATAGCTATTTTTATAAGAATGAAACTATAGTTTGTCTTATAAGACAAAAAAAAAACAAGACCAAAACCAAAAAAAAAATCATGGCAGACATAGGTTCAAAGCCAATCTTATATCTATGTATGTAAAACAAAATAACTTATGTGTCTATTCATCTATGGTTTGTTCATTAATGTTAGTGACAAATTATCTCATTGGCTTAAAGAACAACATTGTTTCATTCTTTACTTGAAAAGTATGACTTTACATTATCTGTTGTTATCTTGTTTTCAGCAAATTCAGAGGGAAAATGTAACTCACAACGGTTTGGTTAAGATTTATTGCCTTTAAAAAATGTACTAATTTTCATTTTTAGTTATAGGCGGCCCAAGTACTAAAAATCCAGTACATTGCGATTTAATCCTGAAAATATGCAATTATGCGACAGTGAAACTCAAAGGTTCTTCCTGGAATTGCAAATAATTCTTGAGTATTGTTTTCATTTGGGAAAAAAGGAGCTCCTCATAAAATAAATTCAGATACCTAAATTATTAAAAAAAAACCTCAGATTTAGTGTTAATAAACATACCCATAGTAGCCTTTTTATCGTCTCACGCAATAAATGGCTTTTTTGATCACTTATGTTTGAGCCATTTATAATAGAACGTGGTTATGTGATTAGTTGCATTAGTTTTAAGAAAGTTTCTTTCTAAACAACTAACCTAACTCTAAATCTAACTGGCTTAACTACATAGTTTTAAACGATATGGTTCTACAATGATTATCTCATTGTATTAAAAAAAATTAAAACTATGCAAACGTTAAGACGGCAAACATTAACAGGCCTTAGTCCATAATCTACATTTTTTTCCCGACGGAAATGTATTAATTAATGAATGCGACCAAAAAATCCGAAGAAGATAAAACTCCAAATTTAGATTTTATTGATAAGTAGCTCCATATACTTTGAAACTTATTTAATTTGATTTGAAATGAGGTGTCAAATCAAACTTAAAATCTGTCGACCAGATTGAAGAACTATTTTACCCTAGCTAACTTTTCGAGTATGGATGGCTTAAGTTAACAGATCCTTTCCGACACCAAAAATCAATTTCATTGCTTTTTCAACTTGGTCTAATAATTTGGCCACATACCCTAAATATCTTCTTGACAATGTAATATGTAGTATATGTAGTAAAATAATAAAACAGAACCATGTTTTTTTATACACACATTTATTTTATGTATATGAATTTATTATAGCGTTTGAAAAAGAAAAAAAAAATAATTCTCCTTGGTAATAATTGTGTGTACTTAAAAATAAATAAAAACTTATGTATTTAAGTGTAAATATATACATGCATTGGATTTATGTATTTCTTTGTTTTTTTTTTTTGTTTAGTAAAAAATATTTCCTCTTAATTATGTGTTTAATAATTAAAATTACTGATTAGATTTTTTGTTTTAATTGAAAAAATAATTTGGACTTTTAATTGCGGCATTGAAACATCTTGAAGCCTGTATCTTTGTATGGTCTTCGTAGATGACAAAAACATCTGCACGCATGAGGTTGTATTGAAGAAGGCAGTTGAAATGCATTCCAGCCTAGCCTTGAGCCAAATATATATCTACGGTCCAGATTTTCTAGTCTAAAAGGAAGCCTTTTCCATTTTGATGTCCAATCTAGAAAAATCAACAGGATGGACCATATATACAATTTATACATAAACAAATGATAAGAATATTTTTTTAAAACAAATAAATTCTTAACTTTAATTGTGCCATACAATTTTTTTGTTTTATAATTTATGATCAGAGAATCTATCGTATGTTGATGTACAAAACTCTGCCAGAGTTAAAACGGGATTTCAAGATTTGAAGTGTATTATCTATCAATTTCAACAATTGTTAACTATCAGCGGAAATAGTGATTAATAAATTGTTTGCTATATATCAATTTTTTGACAAAAGGCTTGAAACTATGAAAAAAAAACACTGTCACTAGCACTCAGGGTAGTGGTGAAAACGCTGCGGATTATATTAAAAGCGATACTCTCAGTTCGCAACAGATTCGATATTTCTCAGTTGGCAAGAGCTTTAATTTGTATTGCTCCCGGAAACTAAAATAATTTCTTAAGCTTTTTGTGTTGATGTCTAGAACTACAAAGGTATTCCTATTTTTTATTTTAGAATCGCATTGGAAACCAGAAAAAATAAAATACAACAGCTTTGATTTGGATTGTTTCCAAAAACCAAAAATTGCAACAAAAAAAAATTATGTTTTGAGTCTAGAACTAACAAATTATTTCTTTTTAAGTCTCAGAATCGCATTTGAAACCGATCCGACGGCCTTTCTAGAATAGGCCAACTTTATGTAGCTTTTGTCATTCAACTACACATATTATTCCGCTCTATCGAGGTATCCGTCGGAACAGACAATTTCCCGATTTCATACGAATCGGAAAACTTTTGTATAGAATAGCACTGTCGGAAAAATACCTCGCAGCAAAATTGGAGAACTTCCCGCTCCGATGCCGACGGATACATCACTAAGGCCGATTATTTTTTTATTATTTATTTTTACTATACACATTTGAAAATAGTTCAAACATTAAAACCCAAAATAGTTCCCACAGTAAAAACAATAATATCACTATCACTAGCGCTGGACCATCAAGACTCCAATAGAAACGAAAAATCAGCACTAGGCAACTCCTAGTAAATGTAAAATTTATTTTATAAATCTATTTTATTATATTTTTTGAATAACATGAATTTCATACAAAAAAAAACACACAACAAAAAAAATTAAAATTATATTAAGAACCACAAAGGCCAGTTACTTATAAAATATTTATTAAACTAAATTAATTTTAAGAAGAATAAGTAATTTTAGGTAATCCAAATTAGGTGAAGGTCTATTTTGTCCTTCCTTAACCCGACTTATATGTAGGCATTTGAGGTTGATTCTGAAATAATGGTTTCCTTTTGTCAATAAAATTGAATTAAAAAAAAAAACGCGGTGAATTCTTTGATTTTTTTTGTTTATTTTTTAATGACCATATCGGTTGAAGGTTGAAGATCGACTGGGGACTGACTGACTGACTGAGTATAGATGGAAAGAAGAATATAAAAGAATGGGTATATGTAATGGTTTTGAATGCTTCTCCTTAAGTGGCTGTGGTGGTGAGGCTTATAATTGAGTACAGGGATTATAATACAGAAGAGATACTAAAAAGAAACAGCGGTAGAAGTTTATTTTGTTTTTTTTAATCTTTTTTTAATTTTCTATTTTCATTTTAAATTATAAATATAAAAATGAAACTTATTAAAAATAATCATTGAACCAGTCAATGTGCATGATGTCGTACTTCTTTTGTTTGAATTTGCTTTAAAAATAGACAAGCCAACTCAACAAGCACCAGAAAAAATAGCTGTAGAGTACTTCAGATAAGAAGTTCTGATTGACACCTAAATGATAATGATGAAAGGCATTTCATCCATTTACAATAAATCACTTTAACAGATCACACTCAGTTCGCAATGGGAGGGAAGAATTTAAAAAAAAAAAATAAAAACAATTATCACCAGATACCTTTTCTCAATGTTCGTAAATTGGATACTATATTGTGTGAAGACGAGATTTTTCTTATAGTTTTAATGACCATAAACGAGCGAGTTAAATGGAATGCCGCCCTAAATCAGATCGTGCGAAAGAACTAAGCCGACACATAAGGATTATCAGCAAGTCGAAGATCTGCGAAACAAATTGGCCCCAAGCTAGATATATGGCTTGGTAGTGTATTTCACCTTTTGTTGCACATATTTGTAAATGGCGTAAAAAATATACTTGATGACTTTAAACGAGTTAAGATTAAGTCTTTGTTATTTTATTTAAGTTAAAAATGCTTGTCATCTTAAGTTTTACCGTATAAAACTAACTTCATATGACAATTTCAAACTACATACATATGTATTTATAAATATCTTGAGGATAGAATTTGAAAAAGAAACTCGTATTTTTGTAATGATTAACAAATTCAAAAGTTATAGGATGCAAAACTTTACCCTCTTAATTGAATTTAAAAAATGATTTTTTTCAAAATTTCATACAAATTTTGTAAATTTTTAATGACGATCTTAAATTAAATAAAGAATGACTTAGTAAATCATTAGGTAGGTAGCCATTTAAAAAAAAAAAAACTACTTCAGCGTTCACTTAAATAAAATATTACTCTTCAATTACGGTCATTTCGAGTATTACATTTAAACGTTATTCGAAGTGGTTTACACTATATTTGTCCTTGCATATTAAAGCACGTAAGGGCGTTTATATATTTAAGACAAGGGGTGTTAAAGCACGGAGATGATGAAATTTCTCTTGAGTCAGGCTAAAAATACATAAAAATTACCAGCGTAAAAAATTTCTTAAAAATTAATTATATGAATTTTTTTAAGTTTAGTTTATTATTTACTTGTTTACTTAAGTTTATATAATAAGCTTTGCTAGAATATGCAACTATATACAATATATTTTACTATTACGTAAAATATTAGCACAGCATTTGAGATAATAGCCTTGGATTAATTTTTACTCACATGCACATACATACATATACATACATATGGGTCTATTCCTAAAATTGATTTTAAAACGCTCCAACATTATGTATGAATTATAAAATTTTTTCATGGCTTACCTACATAAGGTTCACAAAAATTTATAATGTTTTTTTTTTTATTAAAAGAAAGTATAAAATTTTAACGACTCAACCGATGTTAACGAAATTTTCAGATTTGATAAAAAAAATCTACAAAATTAACACTATAAATTCTCAACGTGGCCAATTTGTTTAAAAACATTACCTGAGCGCCAATATTTTTGTAATAAATCGATTTCGTCGAAAAATAATTGACGGAATAATTGTTCAGTTTATTACTATGTGCTTTGAATTTATCCAAGGGAATTTTAAGAATTGAGGGTCCACTTTGCACAATTTTTCATAGTCCATAATTCTTAAACAATCGTTTCAGAAAGTGATCAAATAATTAAAATGAATGAGATTTATACATTTAAAAAAAAAACCGTTTTTCGGAAAAGTGGGAGTTCTGCCGATACTCCAGACAGAATATTATTATTATTCATCCAAGATATCGAAGTTGTTTTTGATTTTCTCTCATACTTATCTTTCAAACTTTTGTAAGTTCTAAGTTTTAAGATATTCAGTGGGTCCCGCAATTTTGTCTGTCTGCACCTCGACGTACTGCCTCAAACTATGGACTTTACGTTTTAAGAAGAAATTGATTTTTTTTTGTGCTCCAAAAACAACTCGAAAAGGCCTCTAACGATTTTAATGAATTTTTTCAGTTGAGTTTTATAAATAATTAAAATTATTTGGATAATTTTTTTTTTTTCAACAAACCCTTATTAACTTAATCTGTCATAGAACAGTATTATTGGCTTTCGATTTTTTCATAAATGGTTTGATGGATTGCGATACAAATTTTTAACTAAGTTTGGCAATAAATGCTAGACACACAAGATCGAGTCAAATCATTAACCGAGCTAAAATACATCGTGTGATTAAATTCAAATCTAGCCATGTAATCGGAAACCAAACACAATTTATTGTGTAATTTGTTTTTAGATAATCAGAAGCCTACAAATTAAATCCGCTCCGATCCATTTAAATCGAACGAGTTTAATGCCCAGCTTTAAACTACTCCCTAAATTTAATTGAAGTTTTATAATTACATACCTCTAATGGGCTTTAGGTTTAATTTTCAAGAATAAAGGTTACGTAACTTATATTAAAAAAAAAAAAAACTGTAAGATGACGTTGTAGATGGTTCCGTTGAATTTTATTTATGTTTAATTGACTTGTATTGCAGAATTTTAACAATAATTTCATTTTCGCTTCAAATTATATTTTTTTGAATTTTTCATTTAACACTCAGGTAACCTTAATTTTTGTTCATATCAGAATTATCTTAAAGTCAGCTATAAGTCAATTAAAGCTTATTCATTCTCTACTCTCTAGTATAAACGAAACCACTGTGACCACTAATGTCTTAATTCACTTACCAAAGAAATAAACCTTGTCTTACAAACGTACATTATGTACCTATTATTACCACAATACAACTCAATTGAGTTGTCATCCATAATAGAGCCATTAAATTCATTTTCATTGAAAGTCAAAATTACCCTCCATTTCCAAATGCAATAAATTCACCGGTCATGATTATTATCAGTAACCTGTGCACACCATTCTCACAACATAATTAATTATATTTCCAACTTCCTTTATTTTCGTTATCATTTCATCGAACGAACTTGGGTCAGATTCCGGACCAAACAAACCTCAGTTATTAATATTTATTTAATTATTCATCCAACAAACGTATCGAAAGGCTTTTAATTTCAACCCTCAATTTTCTATAGTAATTATTGCGTCTACTAATTTCTAAAATTCTAAGCAACCAACCAAAAGAAATAGATCAAAATGATTAATGAATTTAAAATTATAGAGAAAAATGATAACCACAAAAAAAAATTCTCCATGTAATTCGAAAACTGCGCATAACACCACAAAAAAATAAAAAAAAAAACACCCCATGTATTATGATTGTATACTTTGTAGTTCGAAAGCAAAAATTGCACAACGTTTGCAAATTAACAACAACAACAATTCTTAAGACATTCCTAACCAACAAAAATAATTTCGCGATTCCAATTTCCCACTACGAACCAACCAACTGTTGGGACAGTTTCTTGATGGAAGAGAGAACTCGAATCCACCCATCAATTTAAACATAAACAAGTTGGTCCATAAACCAATCAATTTATTGGTTTATCATACCCTTTCATTTGAAACCACTTTTTTTAAGGAAAAATCGATAAAGAAATAAATTTTTACCTCTACGTCTTCAAAAAGACTCCCTGGAGAAATAACATTTCCTAATTTAAAAAGGAAAAATATGAATATAAACAAAACTCACCTTCAGCGATATCTCTTTCTTCATCATCGGCCATCTGGGTCTCCAAACTGCGACGCACAAAACTCTCGTTGGCCAATTTCAATTGCTCCTTCCGCGGACTCTCGGTCTCCTTTAGCGGACTGAATGATTTCTTCTCCTTGCGATCGAGAATACTGCTCTTCAGAATGCTACTGCTGTTGCTTGCCGATGAGCCACTGCGATTGGTTGGTGTGCTGGCTTTCAACGAATCAAACAAACTATCCAATGGTTTGCTCGGTCGAGGTGTATTCTTTGGGTCCATATCGAACCAGTCTTCGTCATCGGACGATTCACCAAAGATCTCGACTGTCTCAAGGAACGACACCGACAAATTCTTGCCGTTCTTCTTCTTCTTCTTTGGAGACAGAGGAAGGGGATCCTCGACTGTTGGCGGGCAAATGCTGTTCGATTGCTGTTCCAAGTTGGCACCCAATCGCTTGATTTTCACAAACGACTTAAAGAACCGGCTGCCGAATTTTTGCCTCAGCGGAACTAGGCGCGCCGAGGCGAGAGCTTTTTTGTTTTGCTTCTGGGCAACCTGGCGTCGTTCCTTGCTGGTTTGAGGCGATTTGTCGTCTGGACTGGTCGAGATAGAGGCGGCTTTTTGTTTAGGCGATGGCCCTCTAGCGAGGGCACCAATCTTGATGAAAAACTCGTTGCTTTTCTTTTGCTTGCGTTTCGGCGATGGGGAGGAGTGCGAGCTGGGCCTGGAGGACTTCTCCGAGGATTTGCGTTTCTGTCCGGTAGAAGGTGACTCTATCATAAGCGTGTCCTCATCGACTATATCCTTCCTTGGTCTGCCTCGGGCCTTGTGAACTATCAGCTCGACGGGATAGGGCGTTTGTTTCTGTTGCAGCTGAAGGAGGATCTTGTCTTTGGGTAACTTGATGCAACATTTTCGAATCTTGAACATTCCATCGATGGTCTGTTGTTGGTGTTTTGCTGGTGTGTTAATTTTTGATGGCGAATTCATTTGCGGACTATTCTGTTGTCGTTGGGGCGTCGATGATGCCAATGGCCCGATTTTTGTTGATAGATTCTTTAAAGGCGTATTCTTAAGTTGCAGACGACTTAAAGACATGGATTTTGACGACGAGTTGTTGTGCTTGCGTTGTTGATCTAAATTTCGCATGACATTGAGCTTTGTCCTTTCCACAAGGACTCGCACCAATTTCATGTCTATTTGCACCGATGATGTTGGCATTGTTTTGTTTAGCTTTGAATCTCTTATTTTGATTCGAAGTTTTTGTATTTTCTTGGAATTCTCATCGAGTGATGTTGAGAGCGAGTGTTTTTTTGTTTTCAAAACATCAAAGTCCGAATTATTCATTTTTCAGTTTTCTGTTTTTATTCCGAGCTCGACGACAACAACGACGAGGAGTATCGAATATATGACGAATGACGATTGACGACCGTTCTGGGGACACACGAACCGAGAGAATGCAAAATACCTACGATTTTTTGTTGTTGGGGTGATTTTTTTATTTTTTTTAAAGACAAATCATTTGCGAACGGGAATTTCGTTCACAAAATAAAACATAATCGAGAAAAAAAAATTTAAAGGAAAACACATGTGAAGAATGTTGGCGTTGCGTTGATTTGATTGATGTTTAGAAATGAGCGGAAAAATAAGGATAAAATAAGAAATAAGATGAAGCGGTACTTTTTTTGCAAGTATTCGATTTTTTTTTTTTTTGTACTTTCACGAATGTTCCTTTTTCTTATGGTAGTTAGTTTGATGGCAAAGAACTGGAGTTCTTTTTTAATAATAACTGTTTTGAATTGTATTTTTATTGGTTAGAGGGTTTTAGATTGTTTGTTTTTTTTGGTGTGCTTTATTTTAGAACGGAGTTTGTAGTATAAAATAAGTATTTTTTAACCGCTACTTATGCACGAAGGAACGGACGCCATTCAGAGGTTTGTTGAACTTTTTTTTTTTGTGGAATGACAGAAGGGGACTGTGATTTTTTCGGGCAACTATTGTTGAGTTGATTTGGTGGCGGTAGTATAGATATGAGGATTATTGCAGTTTTTTTACTTACAATGCTGAGTTCACATCGTATATGAGAGGGATGTGTTCAGAGAGTTGTGTATTTTTTTTTGATTTCTGCTCTAAGGGTAAGACCGAATTCCATGAAAATAAAATGTATGAAAAGTTACGGTGAATACAAGGTACTATGTATTATGTGCCCGGCTACACGCTGATTTTTCAATGGCCTAACCACCCAGTTTGTAGTCAAGAGGGATGAGGAGTGAAGGGGGAAGGGGGAAGATGCTCACGATGGGAACTGAATTTTCCGAGTGCGCAATACAGTTCCATTGCTAAATTGTTCCTCTTTTTGACGTTTGTTTATTTTTTCTGGCTTCTTGTCAATGACAATGTCAATTTGACATTCATTATAATTTCAAAGGTGTAGATTAATGTTTTCAAACGTTTTGTATGTTAATTACTTTTCATTTATCTATTATTATTTGCCATCAAGAATTGTTCTTTAATTGAAAGCCATGAGGAGTCTTCACTTACAAAAGTGAAGACAATAGGCATTAGATTTCAGTAAAAAATCAAATAATGTCAAACAAAAATGATTCATTTTCACGTTCCCCTAAACGAAATGGAAAAGTGAAAAGTGATTGGGCACAACACTGTGTAGTCACCGCACATGATTTTTCAATCAATTGAAAAATCACCGTGTAGCCAGGCACTATACCAATCCATGGATTAGTTAACATAGTATGAGGTTTTGAAATTTCAGACTTTTTACTACGTTTTCACTAAAGCCCAAATTTTCACCAAAGCCAAAATGAGTTAATTTTACAAATTATGAAAAAAGAGTTCACATTACAAATGAAGTAGTTGCATTTGACAGTACATTCTCTTTTTGACTTTATGTCAAATAAAGAAATTTCAAGCTTCTGAGGCTGTTTCACAATCGAATAAAAATGTATGTTTAGCTGAATGCGTTCACCTTGGACATAATTTCTACCTATTTTGGAAATGTGGATTTGAATTTAAAATGAAATAATTTCCGAGCTAATTTGGAAACTATGAAGTGAAATTCTCAATTAACAATTTCGCTTCTAATTTCTATATTGTTATTTTTTGGTATAGTAACTACATATAAGCTGTATTTTATTATCTGTTATCGGGATCGGGTTCTGGATCTGGATTATCTTTAAAAAAAAAAACAATACACGCAGTACAAAAATAATGTGGGATCCTGCTTTCTATCTGGATCTATTTCAAGATCCAAGAATTAGTTTGTAGGTCTGGATTGTTTTATTATCACAGGATGATCTATATGGATCTTGGTCGATAATAAATCAAATGAATCAAATGAACATTTCTTGGAGCTAAAGCTGATTTAAGACTTTCCTGATATATTCATTGGAGTTGCTCAAATAAGAAATTCTTTATGGTAAAAACGCGCTGACACATGATTTCACTTTTTAACTCACTAGTTTCGATGTATTAGCTGTGGTTCAAGGCTGGTTCAAGTATTGAATTGACTACTTTCACACAACACAACGTGAACCGGAGCTAAAACTCGACTAAACTGACGAATTTGGAAGATAGAAAGTGCTGAACCACGGTTAAAATTTTTGTGCAACTAAAAACATTTTTCTCTTTCATAAGCGAAAAATATTAAATCTCGTGCAGTCTGAAGGTCTTATTACATTTTCAAAATGAAATAAAGGTCCCAACAATATTAATGCAAAGTCTTGTACTTTTTTCACCTAGATTCCACATATTCACATACAAGCATCGCATATTTAGTTTTTACTTTTTGCCAATTTTAGCGAAGTGAATGTAGTTAAGCCTTAACCATAAAAAGTGAGTACAGTGATATTTAATTTCCTTTCTTGCTCTTCGCCATTGTATATAAAACTTATAGTACTCTCATGAACACGTTCCACACGTCGGCCACCTAGCGATCACACACCTAACTAATTTTCTATTTGCTGTTTCTGTGTATATACAAGTGCGCCCTCAGACGACCACACCCCACAACACCAAAACCATCGTGATGATAGTACTATAAGTTTTATATACAATGTCTTCGCTGAGTTTCGGTAACTTTTGCTTTTTGAATAAAGAGCAAACTTACATCAAGTAAAACTGACATTTGGTGAAGTAAGAACTTAAAAAAGAACAAGTTCACTCATTTTACTTTTATGCAATATGGCCATTGTCTATAAATTTGCATAGTACTATCATCAGCACGTTCCACACGTCGGCCCCCAAGCGATCACATCACTTACTAATTTGTTGGTTGCTGTTTCTGTGTATATACAAGTGCGCCCTCAGACGACCACAGCACACAACTCAAAAATCATCGTGATGATAGTACTATAAGTTTTATATACAATGAATATGGCTGAATATTTTTCCTGACTAAGCTACTTTGCATTGTTTTTTTTAACATTATCCTCCGACAGCGGCCGTCTATCATGGTTAACCCTTTAAGAGCGCTCGCGTAGATCTCCAATAATAAATTTTTGGTAAAATCGTTTATATGCTTATTAAGTCATGAATACCAGCCTTAAATTGACGTTTGTTCCATACAAAATTTAAAATTGAAAAGCATGTTAAATATTGGTGCTACCGAGCATTAGCTATCGTAGACACGCATCCTTACAACATCCACTCCTCGAACACATCCCATTTCAAAAACTAAGAAGCTTTTTTAAGCAGTTTTCCCTCTTCCACTGTGAATAAACTTTTAAAAGCTTTTCCTAAAAATTCCCTGTATTATTATTTCGGTTATGTCAGATTACAAATAAAATTCCCTACTGCACATAGCCTCTCAAACTCCCATCACTCATCTGTCTGACTGAATCTGATGGAATTTTCTTGCAAGTGCAAGTTGTGTTGTTCTTGTTTGTCTTCTCTTATTTTCTTGTGTTCCCCAAACAAAATACCATAAAACAAAACATAAAAAAACAACTTTAATGTTTACAAAATAAAATAACTAATAAAATCAACTCAACAAACTGTCCACTCAGCATAAACTCGGTGAGTTTAATTCATAAGTTTCACCTGTCACTTGAATTTTCCAACGATAAAACAAAAAAAAAAAAAATCTCAACCGCAAACTTGTGCAGAAGTCTCTTGAAATTGATTTTTTCCCAACTGCAAGTCCATGTCCATTTTCCAATGTTTACACAATTTACTTATCAAAAATTAGCAATGAAACTCTCATAAACAATAAACATCTTCCATTTATTAAAATTTATATTTCTCGAGTAGAAAAAAAGAACACAAATAATTTCGCTAACTATTTAAAAACAAATATATCAAAGAAACAGAAACAACAAATAGACAATTTTTTTGGTTAGAAGTTCTTGATGTGTTTCAAGATCCTTCTAGATCTGCTGGGATCACGATTTGCCGCCCTTAAGTGATGTAATGGATTTTTTCTTCTTTAACTTTGTCTTGACCTTGCGAGCAAAGGATTTCTCGTTCTCCAGCTGGTTGGGCACTGTTGCCGCCTCTACCAGAGGGATCTCAATTGGTTTGTTTATGCTGATCAAGGAGGAACGTTGTCGTTTGGACTTCTTTCCTGTTTGGACGGCGGTGGCAACCAGACCGCCTGTTTTGAACTTTTTCGGGACAAAGTGCTTAGTTGCCAGCGGAGCTAGTGTTAGGCTAGAATTTGGGGTGAATGGCATCGTAGTCTTTCGTGCGCCAAGGGAATTCTGTGAACTGGCTTTGGCGAAGCAATTGATGATTCTTGAGGTCTCGGTGATCTTCATAAAGTTGCTTCTAGAATAGACAAGTTGATAAAATCGATGATTCATAGAAAACATGGAAAACTTACTTTTTCTTGCGAACTTTTAGATCTATCTCGAGTTTTGTTGCAGATTTGGCGTTTTTCTTTGGCCTTTGGATGACTGGCTTCTCGCCAGAAAACTCTGGATTCACTAGATTAAGATTTAGCTTGCTGCGATGACTGTAGGCGACGGATTCCTGCTGCCAGGCGACGAGCTTTTGAGAACATGCCCTGGAATAGAAGACATTTTGAAAGATTTTTTTTTTTTTTTTAAACTCATCTCAAATCTTACGCAAATAGAGCTTCATGTTCATCAAAATCCTTGTGTTTCTCCTTGCTGCGATGAATTGGTGGAATGGCCCATGACAGAGGACGAGATCTTTCACCACAACAGCCCACCTCTGGCGAACATCCAGTCCATATTTTCTTCTTCAGTGAGAATAGATCTTCGTTGGGACTTGGTTGGGTTTGTCCAACATTCTGGACCCTAGAATCGATTTTAAATTAACTTCTCGATCAATCTTGTTGATCTTACCTCAATTTCGGTATACACTTCCCGCCACTATGCAGATTATGCCAGGAGTTTGTTCTTCTCGTCAAACTGCAAGCTGCAACTGGTAGAAATTCGGTTGGATGGAGTTGACTTGTCTTTGGCTTTTCTGGTGTTCTAGGTAGCCTGTGGTTATTATTCGCCGATGAACCTTGTTTAGCCGGTGTGACAATCAATTCAGGAGGCATTCGTTGGATTGGTGCTGGCGAACCATCACAAATCGTATCAATGTAACGGCGCTGTAGGTCAGATTGAAGCAGATAGCGACGTGATCGAGGAACTGTACTAAATATACCTCCGGCATCGCCATCGGCAAAGATCTCGTCGTCGGTGGAGAAAAACAAATCAGAGCCCGGATCAGTGGTTGGCATATCGAGTGGAGTGCGTTTGTGAGTGCGATGGACTATGTTTGAAGATTTGCTGCGTTGTTTCTTTTTTCGGGTCTGTAGAGAAAGAAGAATTTAGTTACATTCTTAAACACAAGGATAAATCTTTCTTTAGCTACATAATTGAAAACCAGTTGAGCTATGATCTAAAAATACAATAAGAAAATTGACCAACTACGAAAAATCTGGATGAGTGTTTGTCGAAAATAAGAATTTCAATGAATGGACAGAATGTCGTCCCATTAGTTTAATGTTTGTATGTATCTTTTAATTTTATTTAAGAATCATAATAATGCTGAATATCAACAACAGTAATTCTATGTAAGACTCGTATACAATATTTTAAAGAATATTTTAACTTGCGATGTTCACGATGTTCATAATGTAAAGTAAATTTGTAGGTACCTAAGATGTATCCATTTGTTGCATTCGTTTACAAATTAATCAGAATCTTAGTTTTATGTTACAGGACAATAAAACAAGATAAATAGCAGAAACAAGAATGGCGTTTGAGAAAAATATGAAAAAAACCTAAAATACATTAGTTGAATTGGTAAAACAAGCTAAAAAAACTGAAGATTCCATCTAATGTTTTGAAAAAATACTTTTTTTTAAATTGTTTTTTTTTTTTACTTAAAAAATTCACAAAAAATATTGAGTTTAATATTAATAATAGCATTTTTAAAATCCAAAATTTCAAAAAAAATTTGAGTTTCAACAAAAAGAATAATCATTTAATTTTTCAAAAATTCAAGAGTTCTTTAAAAATTTTGATATGCAATATTATTCAGATCATACTAGGCATTCTTTTAAAAAAAATTTGATCGCAATGCGTCACGAGAAAATTGAAAACCGATATCCGGTTCTAAAGCAGGTACTGTAAGATCCGACCAATTAATTAATAATAATTAATTACTTACAGAAATGCACAGAAAAATTTCATCAAAGCCATTAGAGCCCTTTTCGTGATATATGAGTTTTGTTGTAACGCTTCCTTATGTATTTGGCAGGTACCGTTATTTTTGGAGTTTCTAAGAAAATCGCTTTAGTGGCTTAAGCTGTAGGTCAAAGTACAATAGACTGACAGATCGACTGACGGATAGACTGGCAGAACGAAAAACAGACCGATAGTCAGATTGAAAGACAGATTTGCGGGATCTACTCTTTTGCGTTTTCTAGCCATTTTTATGTAAGATCTGATGGATCTCGCGATCGATTTTATTTTTAAGAATCCATAACTTGGCATATACATAGTACCTAGTAGCTATATGCTTTTGTAAGTAAAAGCAGTCGAGCTCAAAATTTTCATCAACCTTGATAATGAAGAAGTGAAATTCATGCTTTTAGATAAAAAAAACATACAAACATACATACATAACTTGCTTGCAATAATGTTATTGTATTGTTTTACACTAGTTTAAGTTTTTTGGGCTAATTGTCGCAATTAAAACATGCATCTAAAAACAGCTGTTTAGTTTTTCTTTAGTGTTATTTCGTATTTTAAAAAACCAAAAGAACTAAATTGGATGAAAACAATGCTATAAGTCATTGTAGCTATGTTAAGTATCATAACGATGTTAAATCAATGAAGCAAATATCCGAAATCGTTAAATGGTTGGAAATTGAAAATCGAATTAGAAATAAGCTTCTCATTATAAACGTGTCGTCATTCACGAAATAAAGAAGAAGTCCCCAAACTAAGCAGCAAACTTGCATAAAATTTGCGTCAAGAAATGAACTGAACAATCTATTTTGTACAGAAAAAACTGCATTCGGAACCATGGTTATAGCAGCAGAGTTAAACGCTTGTAATGCAAAGAATTTGGCTACTGAAAAAAATTTTAATCCATCGCAAAAAAAAAATTAGAATTACATTTAGCCGCCATTTTTATGAAAAACGAGTTATGACTACCGTTGAAGTCGAATTTTCAAGCGTTTTGGAATAATTCCATGCACACGCACCTTAATTTGCTCAATAAAGTTTAAATCGAAAAAAAAAACTAAGATTCTATCAAAATGGAGTTATTTTGGGAATTGAAAGATTTCATGTTGTAAAATTGGCAGATAGAACTTTGTAATTCTCTTAGTAACCAAGAAAGAATGGAATGAACTTTTCATTTTTTAATTTCGTTCGTAGAACATTATAATAATTCTATTAACGATTCCAATGTTCTATGTGCTATGCAACAAATTTTGAACTACATGTGATTGGATTAGGTATATATAATTATGTGCAGTCATATTGCAGACATTGATAGTTAAAAGTACATACTTCAAAATTACAAAACGTGTTTTAAAGTACTGACCGATTGAAATTCAGAAGCCAAATGAAACTACGACAATCGCATACGCACTTTTCGATTTATGTAGTTCCAAATCGGAAAAATTAGTATCAGGAAAAATGAGCAAACCATAAGCTAAGTTCCACTTAAAATAGCAAAGCAATCTAATATTATGCCTAGCAATTTTGAAACTGTCTATAATTCCAGTCAACATCTTGTTGCACCTTCATACTTCTTTATAAGTTATCGAGGGGACGAGTTTAAATTATTTTCTCCTGTTTTGATAAAATAATATTTTTGCCTATTTCGTAAATTTATAATTATGTATTTCTAAAAGTAAAGTCTCTATCAAAATTAATGTTAACATTATTATCTTCAAAGAATTCCTAATGATCCATTTGATGTTTTTTTTTTTATTACAGTTTTATTTTGTTATATTTGATGTCTAAATTAAATAATTTTAACAATTTTGAAATATGTAGTTTATGGCAATTTAACTCAAAACAAACTAATTTGCTCCATTATTCGATTTTATTGACCAGCTATAATCTACAAAAAAGTTATCTTCGGTTTCCTTCGAGCCGGATTTGAACCAGCGACCTATGGATGTCTACGATTTTTGTTCCTCTACAGTCCACCGCTCTACCAACTGAGCTATCGAAGGTGTTGGGGATACCTTGTCAATTTGTACACATCAAAAGCTCGCTCCAACTCTCGCAAGCTCAAACAGAATTTCCCCAAACGCAAAAAGCTTCAAAACTGAAGCACCAATATTAAGCTTCGCTGCAAAGCTTTTTCCATTGTTATCAAAAAGCTCCAAAAGCTGCTTGTCTTTTGTGTAAGTTATTTGGAGCACTTTCTGCAACACCTTCGATAGCTCAGTTGGTAGAGCGGTGGACTGTAGAGGAACAAAAATCGTAGACATCCATAGGTCGCTGGTTCAAATCCGGCTCGAAGGAATCTAGTAGTTCTTTTTGCTGCAATATAACTTTATTTAAAAACAAAAAGTTAATCGACGAAATTTTCTTTACCTTCATCAACTTGACAGGTTCAAATTCTTTTAATGACAAAAATGTCGAAACGTTTAATAGATTTTTCATGGCCAATGTCAGGGTGAAGCTTGTATCTGTTGTGTTTTTTTTTGTTTTAGTTAGGGAGCACTAAATTTGGCCTCAATTTATTCGTCTCTTCGATAATACATGTGCTTGACATCAAAAGAAGGCGGAAAGCATTTCATGAATTGTTCGAATTTTTCAAATTGTTACACTTTTTGTTGTTGGTTTTCTATCTAAACTTTTTAATGAACAAAATAGAGAGTAGATACTTAGCGAAAAAAAAACATGTGATTTTTCGCTGAAGTAATTAGCAACTGACGCCACATGTTGAATTTATTTGTTTAAATGACAGCGCGACAAGAGAGAATCAGTATAGAGTAAAGTATTATAGTCTTTGAATTCTCTTTTTTTATTATATTTTTTTTTTATAAATAGATTTGTGATCTTTAAGGAAATTATCGACTAAGGTTGGTTATTCACTTGTGGCTGACATTGAAAAAAGAGAGTGATAAGTTCTTGGGTTATAGAAAACAGGGCCAGAAGTAGTAATGATAATTTGTTACTTCCGTCATTTCCAAGGGTAGACGTCAATGAACACAGCCACGTTTTTTTTCGATGGCCTTCATTAGGACTCTTCGATAGGACTTTTAAAGACAATTTGTAAGCCATAACATTTTGAAATCAATAGTAGTTATTGTTATGTCCCTAGGCGAATAGTGATGCCAAAACCATGTTGAAGGATTAAAAAAGAAAGCAAAATTTATGAAATTTCTCACTTTTGATTTGGCCAACACTGCATGTTGCTTTTGTGACCAGTGCAACTTTCTATAATATTTCAAGAAGACTTTTTATCAACTTATACATATGAACATTTTATACGAAATTTTTAGTAAAATTATATTTGTATGTTGAATTTCAAGGTGCTCAGTGGCAATCGATTTGATAATTATGGATACCTTCCTTGAAATTCTAAAATTATAAAAGTCCTACTCTAAATAAAATACGAACAAGGTTGCACCAAAAGAAAGGACTGAATGTACCTAATAAAAATAATTAATGTACATAATAATATAAAATAGACATATGTATAATGATTTATAACGAAGTGGGTCACTAGGGCGTATGTGCAATTTTATCACTGAATTTCTAGCAAACTTTCCTCTATATCACTTGCGACTGTAACAAGTTATAAAAGGCATGTTTTGGATTCGTAAATAAATCTAACTCGAATATTAATAGAAAACGAAATTCTGTCTGTCTGTCAGTTCTTCGATCTACTGCCAAACATTCAAGTTAAGCAGCTACCCTAGAGGGAAAAAATAATAGTACCTGACATGTACCCGTTAGGATATTACTTATTTATATCGAAAACGGCTGGAAGGATTTTGATCAATTTTTGTAAACTATTTGGTCAAGAAAAAACGTATTAACGCTCCCTGCTGTATAGAACAGTATTTTTGATTTTCGATTTGACAGATTTAAAAAAAAAAAGTTGCATATTTCAGCTTTTTGTTAATGAATATAATACTGTATGTAAAAATGTTCACAAATATTATTTTTGGTTTAAAAAAAAAATAATAATTTGAAAATGTTTGGATAATTTTTTTTTGATTTTCGTTTTTTTTCGGACCTTGTATTACGAAGTGGGTCTGATTATTTTGTCTCTCTATTGGTTGTCACACATATAAACGTTAGAACTAAATCTATTTATCTCAAAAACAATTCTAACGATTTTGATTAAATGTTTGCTGTGGATGTGTAGCAAACTAAAATTGAAAAATATGAAGTTTACGAGTTAACTCGCGACGATTTTATTATTATTCAAAGTAAGCTTTAGATTTGAACATTTCGATCTCTCATTGCAGCTGCAAGCAGCAAGCAAACGTTCGTTCGTTTTTTCTTTATTAGTTCAGAATATATTCTGCATTTTCTGAGCGATCTCTGAACTGAACGTGCTCTGTTCTGAGTGTTTCGATTCGCATATTTAAGAAACACACTTCACCAGCTGTCACCTTTTTTATTTGTTGTCATTTTTCGTGTTCAGCTTTTGAACTCCTACTGTTTTATCCTTTGATTCTGAGCTCTGAACTAGAATGCGCTGAACATATTTAGAGCGAAATAAGAAACACAAAATTGAAGTTCTGAACGCTCTGAGCTAAAAAAGAAACGATTTTTTGACAGTTCAGGCTCTCCTCTGAATTAATAAAGAAAAACACCCACTGTATCTGATACAACAATAAGACTTGCATCCTTTTTCTCTGTTTAAATCTTGGCCATTACATTCTCCATTGTGGTTGAATAAAATTCTATGTATATCTTCTCGTGACAAACAAGTTCAATTTTAATTGTCCGCTCAAACAATTTCTCATCTCAAAAGATTCACTGTCATCCAATCTGACGGATTTGAGCAAAAAAAAAAAAAAACCCAAAATGAATTTCAGCTGTCATTGTTGGAGAAAAGAGAGTTAAAAGCACACAGGACGCCACATGCTGGAATCCACAAACAAAACCACTGAACCGATACCAAAAATAAAAACAAACATAAAACACTAACAAAAAAAAAACCGAACCATTTCCCATGTTGTTGAGGATATTTTCTTTTATCACACGTCACACCTTCCTTCTCTTCAATTTCCCTTTTTCTGACGGTTTTTTTTTTTTGTTTTGGGTGTTTTTTCTCGATTTTGGCAATGAAAATACTTGTTCAAATCATTGACAGTGATTTCGTTCGCTTGACTGTCACAAATTGTCCTTGTTTTTTTTTCGTCTGAGATTTTTTTGTTTTGGTTTTTTACTTTGTTTTCTTTGGATCATTATTGGTTGTTATTGTTTTCTGTTTTTTTTTTTAACAATTTCTTCTTTTGAGTGGTGTCGGAACAACGAAAAATAAAAAAAAAAACTATAACGAACATGTACATCAACATCAACTATTTGTCGAGAATTTTTATTGGATTTCTATTTTATTTGTGTAGATTTTAGTAAAGCAAATGTTTTTACCTTTTGGAAGAAGGTAGTTTTGTAACAGCATGAGCTAGTTTTATGGGAGAAGGAGGTGTTAAAAGGGGTTTTCGAGATGTTTATAGGAGCAACTGTTTCAATTTGTTCGTTTATGATGTTTTAGTTGAAGTACAACAGCAAAGTAAGAACAACAACAAAAACGAATATGCTCAAGCAATATTTTGTTTTCTTTTTTTAGAACTTAATTTGCATAGAAAGCCTCACACTATGCAAAATAATGGCATAGAGTATGAAGGAAGTTTTCTATAATGAAATTATGGATGCATAATATTATTTTCTTTGATAATGATCCGCAGGATGTATAGTTTATTTTTAAGTAATAAAAGTCCAATTTTTGGCCCTTTCTGTAGACATTTCAAAATTAACGGTCGTCAGAAACATCAAAGTAAAAGAATTTAAACGAAACAATCCATAAATACCTTGCGATAGATTATAATATTTTGATTTTTCAAAAATATTCTCATTTTCCTATTGATTTTTGTTTTTTTCTTAATATTCTTAAATATTCTATGAACTTTAATCTTGTCTTTTGTCTTTAAAAACTTAGCTTGTCTCAATACTCTCTGTCTAGTTTTAGGTCTAAAATAAATTCCATCCAAAATTTTCAAAATTCTTCTGGCCGTTCTTAATTTATTCTATGGATTTTTGTAAAATAAATAATTCAAAGTGCAGGTTTTTAAGAAGTGCTTTTTTGGTTTTGAAAATCTTAAATTAAAGTTTACCTTTCTTCGTTGAACAACATTATATTCTGGGGAACACGGTGGTGCTTTCAATGGCTGACAACAGGGTCCTTCTAAATCAGAAAATCGATCAGCTTTACCTTCGTTATCCGAACTTGAACTTGTATCGCCTTCGTCGCTGATTTGGAGTTATTTTTTTTTTTAATAGAAAATACAAAGGATTTTTGTTATGTAAAACATTTAAATGGATTGTTAGTTTGGAAAATTTGTGTTTGAAAATTTGTTATTTACAAAGATTAGAAGTGTCAAGAGACAGACATTTTTTTTTTTGTTGTTAAAATAAATGAAATGATACCTCGAATAATCGGACAATGGGATGTTAAGGGGTTCATCAGCACTAGATCCTTCCTTTAACAGTCTTTCAATTATTTTCAGTCTAAGACGTTCCTGTTGTTTTTTTTTGTTTGTTTTGTTTTGTTTTCAATATGCGATGAGAGGATTGTATGAATGAAAGGAAAGGAAAGAATTTTGTTGATGTTATTTACAATTATATGAAACATAAATTCTTAAACTAAGTTAATTTAAACAAAAAAATAAGAATAATTACAAAAATATGATTTTTAGCTAAGAATAAATAAAAGACTGCAAAAAATATATTCATTTAATAATACAAAAAAAAAGTATTCAAAGGTGTTATTTTTTTAAATAGAGATTTGTCTTATAAATTGGCAACACTATTTCTTAGGGCAGTCAATTTAAAAACCGAAAAAGTTTTTATAAAAATTTGAACTGCACCCTAATCTGCAAAAACTATTACATATAAGTATTTTATATTTTCATATTATTTTATTTATTTCGATATATTTTATTTTGAACTGTTTGAAAACTGAATCTCTAAGAAAAAAAACACCTTTTAATTTTTTGAATTGTAAAATAAATAATTTAATCATTTAAACTGAAAATTTACGTTTGCATTTTTATTTAACATAAACAAAAAAATAATTATAATTCTTTTGCAGCATTTTTTTTTTGATATAACACAAATACAAAAGTTTAATGTGTTTAAGGGAACAAAATAATAAAACATTTTAAGTATTTGCCTTTCAAAAGTTTTATTTTTTACTGATTGAAAAGAAAAAAAAATTAAATGATACCTAATTTTATACATATTTGTATGAACATTAAAAATTATAAAATATTTTAAACTAAAATTTATAACAAAAAACATTTAATGATTGACTAAAAAAATATATATTTTTTTTAAACATAAACTAATGATGAAAAATAAAAACTAAGCTAAATTAAAATCAATTTAACATTTCTTCTTTTGAATTATTATACTTTTTAGTAGTTCACTCTATATAGCGTTCTTGTTGGGTTTTACTTTGTGCTTCAACCTTTTTACTCAAAAAGTTAAATTAATTATAATCATCCTTTGAAACTTTGTTGAAACACAAATTTTTTAATATAAAGTTGAGGTATGAAGAAATTCTGTTGGTAAAAAGCACAAAGTAATTTAAAACAGAAAAGTTACATTTTTTAATATTCTTTCTCTCTTGTCTTCAGGTATCTATCTATTTAGATTTTCTTCTTTTTTATACCATGCCACAAGAACGCTTTCCTTAAAAACAAATAAATTGAATGAAATTAGCAGTGTTTGTTTATTTCTATTTTGCAGCATAATTGGTTATACATAATTTTGTATTACATTCGATGGAATAACTTTGGCATTTTGGTGATTCCTTTGAGGTTTCTTAAGGTTTAATTTGATTTGGATTTCGCTTTGATTATTATGAAATGATGTCTTCGTTTTCTTGAAATGTAAGAAATTTTTTTCTTTTCTTGTTTATTTTTATTTCTTATTTCTTCGAGATACAGGTACACAAGATGTCGTCAAATAGACTACTTTATGTAACTGCTTAAAAGCTTGGATGATTTTTCAGATCATAATTTTATGAACTTGGAATTTTGTCGTTTTTGTTGTTGAAATAATAAAGCTGTTCATTGAAACAATGAATTTTTGTTGAGTCAATGAACTTTTTTTTCATAAACTAACGTATAATGTATTGAAGAGTTTTTAGAAAAAAATCAAGTGAGGATTACTTATGTTAGTTTCAGTTTTTGAAGTTTATGGTCGGTCTCTGTTTCTCTTATAGTCGGTGATATTTTAAGCTCCAATCGAATTCAAAAACATCATTTTATATCATTCAGAGGGAAATTCTTTTGATTTCCTTCAATATTTACGATTTCACAATTTGATGGTATACCTCAATTGTACCTTCTTTGGCCAGTTTTAGTTTTTATATTTGAGTAATCTTACATTTTTAATTTAAACACAAAAAAAAATCACATAAAACAGAAAACAACGTTAATTTCTCACGAAAACATCACGAAACGACAAAAATACTGATCACAAAACAATTATTGTGATTTCATAAAAATTCTTAAAACAAAATTAATGTCTATTTATTTTTCTTTTTGTTTAGAAAAAAAAAATAATTTTTTTTTGTTCGCGTCTAAACACTTTTTTCAGTTCGTGTTATAATTTTTGCATCAATTATACATCCCTGTTCTGCTAATTTCTTCAATTTAAGTGCTCTTCGTTCGCGTCTTTCTTTTTTCCTAACACGTTTCACATGTTTAAATATTTTCATATATTTCTTTACTTTATTTGGATTTTCATCGCAATAATCCAAGAGTGTCTCACAAAATGCTCGTCCCATATGCTCGTAGTCCTGAAAAAAAAAAAAGTAAAATAATCCAATTGTCTAAGTGCAAATATTTATAGGAGATGGGTGAAATATCACATAAACATAATAATCCCCAGGTAAAATCAATAATAATGCATTGTACAATTTATTACATGAACTGGAATATTTTTAAGTAATTCTAGAAAAGACTGACAGTTCTGATAATTCATGACCTGAGCATCAATCCCCAAATATACATTTAATTTTAAATGCCATGGACGCAAAAAATATAGGGTGTCCTAGCTAAAAGTACCCATTAAATACCTTTTTTATTTATATTGAAGTTTTTTTGGTTTTCCACAAATAGTTTTCAAAAGTTGTTATTTTTTCCATGAGGAGTGCGTTCTTAGTGTCCATGTTTAATATTCCAAAAAAAAATAACAAATTTTAAACTTTCCTCGTCAGTCAGATTTAAAGAATGGTTTTTTGTATCCAGGGATGTGATACAAATAAAATTTTGTATAAATTTGTCTGGGTTGCACCAAACACCATTAGCTGTTTGCGAACCATCCCTTTATCAAATTATATGTATAAAAAACTGAACGAGAAAGTTTCACCAGTGCAAGTGTGATAGAGAAATGAGAGATGTCAAACTTCAATGAAAATCCCTTCCACACCATCCCACTGAGTATGGACACAATGTCAAATCTGAACCAAAATGACATTAATGATGAATAAGGCGTAATTTTACAACTTGTTTGCGTTAAGATTGAATTAAAAAAACCTTTTGGTTTATTTTACGACATTCTGGTTTTTGTAATTTGTTTTGTTTATTCTTAAGTACTTTAAGATAAGAGCAAGTTCATGCGATCCAGTGCCGTACATTTTATTTCTAATTCCATTACAACGAGTCCTCCGTATAGCTAGTACGTACTTTTTTTGTTTGGGTCTTCAGAATGTCAAATGAAGGACTTTGTCACGTAATAAATAATAAAGTTATTCTACCTTCATCAAGTCTCCTTTTAACAATTTTCTGATTGCTTACCAGGTACTTTAAAAGACACCCTCTGTATATCTATCTGGTGTAACCGGAGTCCTTTTTTTTTCTTTAAATAATAATATTGTGAAAACATCACCAAAGAAGAAAGCTTTCCCATTATTTGACCTTAGCTAAGAGCATCGGGTTTCGGGTTGCGTATTACGTATTACGTCTTCTTGTCAGTTAAATTAATTCCTGTCTTTTTCGAAGAAATTGTGTTGATGGTTGTTTATTTTTGGTTTAATACTCTGACAGCAGCTTCAATTTGCTCCTAAAAATGAACTTTATGGGAGTGTTTTTTTTTTCCTTCTTCTACGAATAAAACCAACATTCTCTACACTGATGGTTCAAGGGTTTTAAATTTGTTTCGAAATTCCAAACACGTATAAGACCCACACAAAACATCGTATTAATGCATAGAGATGTATGCATATGAGCAGGGGTTGTATCATGTGTGTAGATGAAGTATATATGTATGCTTGGGAGTGGAAGTCGTTTAAAATCCTTAATACCTCACCTATCAGTCCTTTTCCAAGGTAAAGTAAAAGTAGAAGATTTTTCTTTTTCTTATATTTCTACCAAATTTAATTCATTTTTAAAAGCAAGATTAGTTTAATGGCATGTGTTGTGAAGGTGGATGGCAATTTACATTTTTGAGTTCAGGTGTGTCATGCATGTTTGACTGAAATTATTTAATACCGGTGTATAAGAGTATACACAGATAAAAGTAAATAATACAAATTAAAAGTAAAATAAATTTATAGCAAAATGCTTGGTCTTATAGGATTAAGAATGAAAATATTTACGGAATAATGAATTGGGTTTTTTAAAACTCACATGAGAATTGTAACCCTCAAAAAAAAAAAAAAATGCAGCAAGATGAAATCTCTTGGAGAATAATGTTCGATGGACAAAACCCCCAATCATGTCCTCTACATACCTCACTTTTGCATTAAAATTTTTGTTACCAATTTTTTCTTGTACAAACGTTTCGAAATTCTCCTTTTTGTGTAAACTGTCTCTGCTCTCTGGGTATGAAGTGTCTCTGATATGAACGCGCTCGCTTATTTTGGGATTTTCTCTTTGGAATATTTTTTATCTGAGATTTTCGCTTCGTTTTTTTTTTTTTTTTTTAAATGGATTATTTTTTTTTAGGAAAACCACACCAACTCAAGAATTGTAATGGTTTTTTGTTACATATTTGAATAATTTTATATCTATGCACATAAAATGATAAAAATATCAACTTTTTATCTGTGCCTTCCTATTAGGGAATGACATTTATTATGGAAATGACAGTTGCGTTTGACAGGTGTCAAATGCAAGAGCTTCCAACTTGAAACCACGAAATCAATGAATCAGTATAATAGACGCTATGCAGAAAAACTATCTAAATTTAAAATGTGACAAAAGCAAAAAGATCTCTTAGTAAAAATTGAAAAGTTTCTCAAAACGTTCAATAATACAGAGTTCTACAATTTGTTTGTCATTCCAGTCTTTTAACTCTCAACCAAAACAATACTCTCAATACATTACAATATTTATACAAAACCAAAAGTTGATAACCAAAAATAAGCAACACTGCTCTCAGTTTTTCAGTGAAAAACACTAAGAAACTGATATCTACACACCAAACGAGAGTAGTGTGGTTCATTTTCTTAAATTTAAATTTCTTTAAAGCATCTCGTAGTCCCGAGGTTTGACTTTAAACTAATTGAAATGAACTGAACTATGGAACTCAACTGAACTGCATTACGAAAATAAATCCAACTACGTCAAAGCTAAATTGAAACAATACAAAATTTTCCACTGGAAAATAACCACAATGGTAGTAAATTATGAACTCTAAGAGTCTGGACTCAATATTTCGCTTAAAAGATTCATGATTTCATTAAACCTTAAAAAAATTTTTAATACAAAAAAAAATAATGCGCAAACTTACCCCAGTGGAAAAGTGCGTTCCTTTCCTTGATCCCAAGCTGGAGCCACCAAAGGACGCTTCTATCGTATAGCTGTTTGTAACTCCCAGCATCCAAACGACAATGCGTCCAGTGCCCTCCTTACTCCTTTGTATTTTGAATTTGCAATGTTCAAAGGAGAACTGAAACGAACCGTGTTGAAAACAACAACACAAAAAAAAAACAGAAAAATGCAACCAAAAAAAAAAAATAACGAAAACATGAAAATTAAATTTTAGAATTTCGAGAAAAAGCTTTGCCTTCACAAAGAAACAAATGTAAGTTCCGAACTTACCTTGTCGGCCACGTTTTTGTGCATCATTAGTGGAAAAACTTGTTCGGTGAGTTTCTTTTCCGGATTGCGTCGATTCTCACAGCCATAAACGAAAATATTTTGCCTTCGGGAGTGAGCGTGCATATCACAGTACATGGCCACACCACATTCATCAATCAGTCTTTATAGAAAAAAAAATAAACGAAAAAATTTCATTAGAATTGGCGATTCTCAAAGGATATTTTTTTTTTGCACTTTGTCTAATATTATGTATTTATGTATGTTTGTACCTTTTAATCATGGCCTTTGTATACCAAATGGATGGATAAGTCTCTCGTATAACTGTTCGATATTGTCGATTCAAATCCTTGCCAGTTAAGGAATTCCTGGTATTTCCAACAATAACTCCATCTGGATTTAGCATTGGTATTAGTTTGAAAATGAATTTGTGCCTCAAACGTTTGGCAACTGACGAGTCACCCGTAATGAAGTCCATTAGGCCTTTCATCATCCAAGAAGAGGGTGTTTCACTTGGATGAACTCGTGCAGAAACAACAATAGCTTTCTTTTTCTATAGAATAATAAAAAAAAAACAAATAGAAAGAGAGATATATCAGAAGTTCGTTAGAAAGAATATTGAATGTTTACTGGAAATCTAGTAGACGAAGGTTATGGAAAACGGAATTCTATAAATAATAAAGTTGGTTTCTATAATATGATAAAAAGTTGTTGATGCTATGTGTCACTCACATCAAATATATGCTCATAGAATTCTATTTGTCATCATATATAATTTATGTTCTCACTGCATAATTATGCACATGTTCATCACAGATAACCAGCACATATTTATGTGATGAGTTCATTGAATATTTAAGTTTATTTAATAAATACACAAAATGTTTATATTTGCGTAGTGAGTACATAAGTATAACCTGTAGTCCCTACGTAAACATGTACTGCGTTTTTTTGTTATGACTTGTATTGAATACATGCACTATGTAATCAATACTTGTCTGGTCCAGACACAGACAAACAAATATTGACAGATATTTTTTTTAAACTAGATAGCATTACAAATTAAAAACTGCATTGATTACAAATACTTATGTGCTCAATACAATCACTTTGTACTGATCCTTTTTTGACGTGTAATGAATACAGGCGATACGTGACAACCTGAATATTTGAAATACGTTATCACATTATTAATCCATAGAACTCATGAATTTATCATCAAAGATACACCGAAAATATAAACTACATACGTCAAAACTTAGAGTGAAGCAGTGGAGTGGGAGCGTTGTGAACCCAGTTGAGATCGTCCCAATTAACGGTCAATGGAAATGAATTTACGTAATAAGAGAAATGAATTAGACATTTGCTATAGTCATTTTTGATTTCCACATGTAATGATTACAAAATATACCTCCAACTTCTACTCCCCCTTATATCATATTTTTGTTTTATACTCATTTTGAAAACGTAAAGTTTTCTATTATATTTGTTAGACCTATGAGTTTTTTTAAAGTCAGAAGTCATAAATAAGCTAGTTAATTATCTTAATAATTTTTAAAATGGCACTAAAGAGTCCATTAATCTTGAGAACTTACTTACTTAAAAAATTTATTTTTAGATGATTCTATTTAATCCATCTAGTATCCAGCACCCTAGCTAATTATACCTTACAAAAATTCAATCTAACCCGAACTTTAAATCAATTTAAACAACTTAAAGTAAACCTTAAATTACAAAAGTGGTTAACCCTCAAACCCTCAGTCTGAACCACATCGTTAATAACAAATAGTTTTTCTCGGACCTAACCAAACTTTGAAACTTTCCTCTCGGTTTTTTTTTTTTGAAGACCAAAAACCACAGTTATCTATTTTTTTAGTTTCGGTACTGGTCAAGAACTTGCCCATCCATAATGCTGCAAAATAAACGTATGTCTGCCACAAAATAAGATAAACAATTACGTAAACAACTAAACCAATAGAAAGGAAAACAGATGGAAGGACACTATGATGGTCCTGTGCACTCAACCATAACCGCAAGTATATCTATATTTTATATATACACCTACTATAGTATGAGAGTAAACCCTTTTCTAAAAAATATCATCATCCTTCTTCTTCTTCTTCCGTCCAATGTCCTTCTTCAACAATATAATTCAATAACAATGATGAGAAGAGGAATTTGTTTTTTTTTTCTATTTTTTACTTGAATTAACTAAAATGTCCATCATAAATGTGAAAAGGGAAAGAAAAATACGATTTGTTAGTCTTGCATTTGGCAAAGATTCAATTTGACTCAGCACAAGGCTCAACTCCTAACCAAAGCGTACATCCTCTTCGTCGAAGTTGCTGAATCGTATTCTAAATAATTTCCGGTCTTTGATAAAATAACAAACAAACGAAAAAATAAAATGTAATGTTTGAATAGAAAAACGAAGTTTTTTTTTTACTGAAAAAATTTACACTTTAAATGAAATATAAGATTTAAGACCCGTTTTAGATTGAAAATATGGAGTTTTTAATGTTTTGAAAAATCTGATGAGATAATCGTAAAAAACGTGCGATTATCTCATCAGATTTTAATTTGGGGCGATATTTCCAAACTTGCTTGGGATTTTTTTTCTAGGCGTTATTGCCTGATGTCTTGTATTGGTTCTGTGTTTTAGAAATACCTAGTTGTTGTCAAATAAAAAATAATATTTTCTTTTTGTTTCAGATATTCAAAGAGAGAGGTGGGGTAAGTTTCGTGACTGAACATAATAAGAAATAATTATTAATTTAAATTTTTTTGATGATTTTTAACAAATAAAAATAAATTTTTCATGTCTTAAATTTAATAAAATAAATTAAATTTTTTTTCTTGAAAATACATAAATATTTTTTTTAATGAAAATTCTTATGGATAAATAAATTAAGCAAAAATAAAAAACTGTGTAAAAATTAGTGAAATGGTAAAAATAAATAAAAACTTCGTCCTTTTATTAATTTGTTTGACTTTTACCACGGATCAATTTGAAAATTTAAAGACATTTGTTCGGTTTATTTTTTCTGTAAAATCAAAAAAAAATTACGCAAAGACTACAAAAACTTTTTTAACTTTGTGTAGGCACATATTTAAAAAAATCACGAAAACGGTAAAAAACATTTTTCATCATAATTTTTTAAACGAATCTTTTAGGAATTTAGCTCTAGTTTATAAAAATTATTTTATTAGATTTTAAGTGTCATTATTTTTCGAGATCTTCATTCAACATCAAAAATCTCTATTAAATGAATTATTTAAAAAAGCGACAACTAACTCAGAAAGTTTAAAATTTTTTAGAGTACCTTCTGAATGCTGAATCTCAAAAACCTATAAACCTAAATTAAAAACAAACAATCATTTAATAATTTACCTTCATTAACTCCTCATCCGTAGTTGGTGCAGTCACTGTCAAATAGTAAACATTATTACCAGCTAGCGATCTGCACAGCAGTCTTAATTTACAAAATTTCGATTTGACAGGGTGTTTTTGAATTGCCATCAGATAATCCTGTGAAACGGAAGGAAACAAGAATGAAAACAAACACAAATTGCATTAACATAAGCGATAACAAAAGTGATGAGTGAAAGGAGACAAGGACTTTCTTTTAGTCATCATCCCCCACTCCCCCACTTTTCCCCCCCTGAACAACAACAACATAAAACACCCACCTGTAAATCTGTATAGGTATAAGGATAGCTATGGGCAAAATAAACAGTATCATCGTCATGGGGAAATTCAATATTAAACGTCAGCGTATATGAACCAGTGTCCTCGTCTTCCTCATTTGAATTTCTGGAAAAGAGCAAACAATAACAAGTTGTACGAGTATATATGGAAAATGATGAAAAAGCCAAAGGCACACAATATAAACCAAACCAACCGCACACGCACGAGGACTGAAGGCAGCAAAAACCATAACAATTCATCATCATAATCAAGGACTTCCTCCATCCTTTTCAACTATTATACGGAATTTATTTAAAATGTCTCAGCTGGATGGAAGGATATTCGGTTGTTTTTTTTTTTTCGACAGACACAAAGATGAAAATGTCTGATGTTTGCTCCGTGGTCGGTTGTCGTGTCGGTTGTTTGTGGTCGTTTGATTATTATTCATATTCGGGATATATACTCACTCATCATCATTGCGGTAGTAGCAAATATTTTCACCACAACGCCTCCAGCCCTGTCCAATTACTCTGGCATTGGTCGTTGAGTACATCAAGGGTCGCATACCCTCGTTATAAAGGCTGTCCGATTTAACCAAATTCACAATAGAGAATCTGTTGAATGAGAATTATCATCATCATCATCATATGACAATGAATAAAAGATTTTGTTAATCAACAGTTTTTGAAATTATTATTGTACGATATTTTATCATAGAAGTTGTTGACAGAACTTTTCGATGTAATGGTTTTGTATCTTTGGTATATTGAGTTACTTCTAAAAAAAACGTGTAAAATTGGTGCCAAGTTAGGGAAGCAAAATTAAATGATCGAATATTAGTAATGCGAATAATTTTCCGGTGAAAAGTTGTTACATAATTGAGTTTATCGTTCTATTTTTTCTGTTTTTATTTTTTTGTTTGAAAAATTCATTAAAAAGAGAGCACCTGTTTAAATTGGCGTTACATTGCATAGTAAACATTTTTCGTTTCTTTCAATTTTTTCGATAGGAGTGTGTCGTAGTATAATATCAGCAAAAAAAAAAACATAGAAAACATCGCACTTCAAAATTGGAACTGTCACAACTTATTTAAACCATTATTATTATCGAGTATCAGTTCTTCAAATATAAGAAATACTTTAATACTGTAGCCTCTTTCCATATGGTTACTTGGCTTACTAAAAACATATACTAAAAAGGAATGGAAAAATTTTAAATATCAGAGCTTATCAACTTTTATAGCATATAGAACAATCTAAGCAAGCTCCGAGAAGAATATGACTTGAGAACGCAAACATTAAATTACATGAAAAGTCGTGTGAAGTTGGCTTCGCTTAGTGTTTCGCCCGATTTGCTAAGTCATTTTGTTATAATCTAATCTAATGCTCTGAACCTTTTGTACTCTGAGGTAAACAAAAAAATAGAATAATTTTTGACAGTTCCGTCATCTGCACCGAGTTAAAAAAAGAAAAACGCCAATTCAAACCAACGATTGCTTACACGAAACTTTAAACCATTGTAAAGTTAATTATTCTTGAACTCACCTATAGGTCAAGTTTTTCTTAGTCCTTCCCACACGAAAATAAAACCACTGCTTCGAACGACTTGTATATAAATCCGGTCGCAGGTACAGCTCATAGTAGGTTTCGGTTATTTTCACAGCTTTGGCCAAATTCCCAGATTCAAATCTCGACTCAAACCACAAGCCATCGTAGTCGTCTTTGCTAAATGGATGCACCTGAGTTAGGAACTTTGAACCGCCAACACTTGAACGGCTAAACTGTTTTAAGGATGGACAACAATGATCATTATTATTATCACTCAATATATTTATGAACTTAATGTTGGCCAAATCATAAGAATTTAAAGAAGAACAAGCATCAACCAAATGGGTTGGCATTTGAAGTGGCAGTGTCAGTGACATTGGTGGTATTATTGGTGGTGGTGGTTGTGAGTTTGATAAAATATTTAAATTGTGGACAACAACTACTGGTAGTGGTATTACAGGTTGTGATGTGGATGGAACATTTAAATTTTGAGCACAACAATTGATTTCGCATTGCTGCTGCTGCAAGAAACTATACTAGTACTAGAAAAAAACTACAACTACTACAATAATTATTTACTATTTCTAAACGTGCTGTTTGTGGCAATGGTAAGCTGGTTTCAGCTGGCACTGGTTTAGCTTCAATTCGCTGAATAAAGCATTTTGTTGGCGAGGCACTGTAATAAGGTGATGGAGCCCCCCAAATGTCATCGATGTCATCATCATCATCAGCTGCAGCATTTTCGGCATCTTCCTTTGAGTCAGCAAGTTGAGTTATTGTTTCTTCTTGAATTATTGATTTGGCTGCCAAATTCGTAATTTGCATTATTTCCTCGTCATCTTCTTCGTCATCGTCATCATCGTTTTCGTCATTTGAATTACTTGACGAACGACAATTGTTGAACATTTTCGAAAAACGATTTTTCATCAAGTGCCGTTGGCGACGTTCTGGCGAAGAGCCACGACTCTCTGATGATGATATATCTGAATCTGTGCCATCGGAATCATCGCATTTGATTTTGTTCTCATTCTGTAATGTGAAAAAGGTGCAAAATAAAAAAATACTAGTCATAACTCAAAAATGATGTGAAAATCATTATTAATGACGATGATCAACAAATCCAGGTTAGTAGTGTTAAAACATATTGGTTAAATTTTAAAGAATTGTATTCCAAAATGGCTGCTACCTCCTTGCAATGTTCAATGTCATATTTGACATCGTCTGTCAAAATCTCATTGGAGGAAAACGACGTTGCAATGCTTCTTCCTTCCACTATAACCTCAACACATTCATTCAATACTTTTCTATCTACTTGTTCTCTTTCAATCAAAAACTTCAAAAACATGCATAAGTGCTACGTGCTCATGCATAGTTGTTCTAAAATGATATTCCCCAAATATATATATTTTCTTCCATCTATGCACATCGTTTGCTAGAAAACTGTCTATAATCTACAAGAGTGAAGAGTGGTGTTTTCACTTCGGAAGAATTTTCGAGTATTTTTTTTTTCAAAAGTTTCGTTTAATTTTCTCTTCCTCTTCTCTTGCAGCACATAGATTAAGGATCAAACATCATGCTCTGCTCATGCTTGTTTGAAATGCAATTTTGTATTTGTTGAAATTTCAATTAATTCCTTATAATGCACAGTTATCAGCTTGTTCTATTTTGGGTGCGGTTTTATTGCGAACAGGTGAGCTAACATAACATAACCCACACGACATATTGCAATTGCAATTGATTTAGATTTAGATTAAGAAATAAGGAAGCTGAAGCAGTATAATATACTCTAGTCTGCTAAGAGTAGGTACGTACTTTTTGGCAAGTGTTAACATTACTTCGAGTATTTCAATTCAAGTACACGCATAAATCGTTTGGCAAGAAGGGTATGAAAAGTAAATAGAAAGTCATTGAAATTTGAATTCGTGACGTATTGAAGAGGATTTCAATTTTGTGTAGGAGCGAAGAATTATCGAAGAAATGTCGGACAGTGAGAAAAACATTGTGCACATCATGTAAAACTTTGTAAATTGAGATGATTCTATTATTTTTCAGTTTTTTTTGTTTTGGTAAAGTTCCTCTTTATGAATTTTTTTTTTCAATATTTTGAAAACTAAGTGTGTTAGAGAAAAAGTTAACACAACAAATTGAAAAAGAATTACGTTTCAAGTTTAAGTTAAGCCGTTAAGTGATTTGTGTTTAGTTTGGTTTGGTATTTCAATATACTAAATAGACTGAAGGATGAACAACGCTTCCAAATTGTGCAAATTTATTTAGAAAATCATGGTTCTGATTTCCTATATTCAAAAGTGAATTTTGTGAAGATGAAGCTCGTTTCTGCTTGAATAGCTACGTCAATTAACAAAACTGCCGTATTTGGAGTGAAGATAATCCTCAAGTTATACTAAGCCACCGTTAGTTACATCCAGAAAACCTGACTATTTGGTGTGCTTTATGGGCTGGTAGAATCGCGATGCTTTCTACAAGATGGTTTCAACAAGATGGCGCAAGATGTTACACAGCTCTTGTCACCATTCATTTATTGAAGGAAACGTTTGTTAGCCGCATAGTTTCACGTTTCGGACCCGTGAATTGGCCTCCAAGATCGTGCATGTTAACGCCGCGCCGCCGGACTATTTTCTGTGGGGATTATGTGAAGTCGCTAATCTATGCCGATAAGTACGAAACGATCGACCACTTGGACTACAACATTCGCCGCCATTAAAATCGGAGTAAATAATATTTTTATTCTAAGCATTTTTTAAATAAAAAGCTCCAAAACTTAGCTGCCATATATAAATATGACGTACAGGCCACACTGTTTCATATTGACATAAGGCTGATGACTGTTGAACAATGTTCAAAAATCGGACCAGGATCCATTGTCCTTTGTGTGCATTTTTTTCCTAAATTAATATTACAAGTTTTATCATCACCCACATATTTAACCCCATTCTAATCTACTATCATCATGCTGCTAAAATATAAACATGCAATTAAAATTTACTCTATAATCTGTGTGGTATAACCCCGTGCAAAATTTAATTTAATTAAATGCATTTTAATAGGCAACCCATAATTAAATATTGCTTTGCAGAAATAAGAAGAAAAATAAACAAATGGCCAACGTTAAATACTCAAAAAAGAAAAAAAAAATATTAAACTCTTTATGAGAAAACAAAAACTTTTTTTTTTGTATGTGTAACATGAAAAACCCCTAATAACTTGAAAATGAAAAACCCAATTAGCCGAGATGGCTAGTTTTTTTTTTTTTTTTTTTTTAATTCCGGCACCACCTCACACTCACATAATTGACAGCACTGACAGGATTATAATTGTAGACCACGATTCCATTTTCCTCGCCCACAGGACGTGGCTTTAGCTCGTTCCCCGTTGGTTGATTGTATGATTCTGGAGTGACTGGCACGTAGGCTATGTGCTGTATACGTTCGTCCAGCACCTGCAAAAATGTAAAATAAAATCATTTAAATTTATAGTTAGGTATTTTAAGGGTGTTGGGGGAGGGTGGTTAGAGAGGACAAAATATTCAAATTAATGTTTATGATGATTCAACATTTATAAACTTTTGTATATACATACATATATTTAGGTAGGTACTCGTAATGTATATGAATAAATATTTGTGATTGGAATATTGGTATTGATCTTAATTAAAATCGTTTGAACTAATTATATTGCAAAAGCAATTTATAAATATTTGCAAAAGGGAAAAAAAATAATTGGTTTTATATTTTATTATGAAATTGTTGTGTTTTTTTTATTGTGGCAAAACATTAAATTACCACAGAGTGCTTAAAAATGATTGAATTTTATTACTTGCATAATAACTATGAAATTCCTATTTTTTTAATTACATACATATATTTTAATAAAGAATAGTTTTATAGTTTATAAATAATAATAATAAACAAAATTTGGTTATGGAGTGAAGTCGTCCAACATATGTACAAGAATGCAGTTAAAAAAAAGCCATAGATTGACATTGTAGGTACGCCTCCATTTCTATTCCAGATTTTGCGGTTCATAAAAGCGCCTAGCTTCAATGTGAAGTAAGCAGTACAGCTTTAGAAATAAGGCTCAAAAATTTGCAGTTAGAAAAAGTATAAAGTTAAAATTTTGAAGTCTTCTAAAACGAACTCTAAACAAATCATATATAACCCCCGAATTCACTGTGAAGTTAGCAGTACGAACCCTTTACTCGGCAACCGATTGAACTTAAAACTTCGAATAGTGCTCCAAATTTACAAATTTCTTTTTCTTCTTTTTTTTTAGAAAAACTTCAATATAAATTTTGAAGTCGGTACCTATTAAAAAAAATCAGACTATAACTATTTTCACCATAAAGTGAAGTATTGTCTCAGAAAACGTTTAAACTGTGAACTTGAAATAGAGATCCAAATTCATCTTCTTTTAGAAAAACCTCAATTCAAATTTTGAAGTCGGGGTAAAAAATACTGATTTTAATTTGTTTTGACAACTCTTAAGAAATTTCGAATATTTTTTCAGGTTTTAAAAGAAAAAATATTCAACCTTTTCTTAAAATATATTACGAGTATATTATTAATATTATTAAATGGAAATATAAACCAAAACTAAAAACTTGCAAGTCCGTTTTTAGCATTCGAAACTCGTTCGACAGCTGTTTGAATTAATTTTAGAGCCATTTTTGTTTGTTTGCGTTCTGTTGGAACTTAATTAATTGAACTCAATTTTATATAACTTCCTTAAAATTTTCTTTAAACTCTAAAAATTTCTAAATTTTTTTTCAATTAATATTTTTCAAAAATACATCACTTGTCACAATCTATCACATGCCATGGAGCAGGAAGGATTTTTGGTTTTTTATTTTCTTATCAGCTTGACAGATTGCAATCAAAATGCAATCCGTGGAAGAAGTCCATAGGCTTTATAATAACTTATATCAAAATTTGGAAGTATTTTTTTTTTTTTGAAACTCAGTATTTTCAAAACGGGTGGATTTTTTTTTGAAATTTTGGTTTTAAATATATGTATACATACATAATGGAATATTGAAATACTTGCATTAATTGCATTTTATTCTTTTTCATATTTTACCCTCATGGTATTAGATGATAAGTTTACCATAGAAGCAAGTTCGTGCGATGCAGTTATGCATTTGATTTTGTTATAATCCTGAAATTCAATTAAATCCCAAAGGATTATAGTTCAACTAAAATCACTTTGATGTCCGACCTTAACAACAAAACCCATTTCGCATATATATTTCACTTAGTATTATGACATTCATTACAATGCTTGAGTGTCATCACGTAATCCATTACATCTAGGAACCTGCTATTACGTTTACACATAGCATTGTCCTCACATGACTCATTTGCTAAAGCTTATCCGATTTTAACAAGAGTGTCATGTTAACACTTCATGTACCTTTAGTCATTTTAACAAATACTTGCATGCACATAGATAGTACAATAATATAGAAGAGGCAGATTAATTACACACAAAATCCACATCACGCGATGTGATATCCAATTTGACGGTGTACAAATTTAATTTCATAATATAATCTGATTACATCCGCATGACTGATTGTTCTGTTATTAAATTGAATTCCTATTTTGATCGAAATAATAAAACAAAAAAAAATTACGAATTCATTACACGCATTTATTGTCTAAGTTGCAAACAGAAAAGACGACAGCAAATAAAGGACACTATAGAGGATAGAGGGATACGTCGTTCTCCATCATCAGCTCCAAATGGAGCTGGAATGGAGGAAAAAAAAAATAACGGAACTGATTTTATTGAATTAAAATACAATTACCTGTGCGCTGCAACAATGTGAAAATTTTATAATTTTTGCTTAATTAATGCAAAAAATTGTTCTTTTTTGTATTTAATTTTGTATAGTAACGAGAGTTTGCGTTGGATTCTTTTGTTTCCGACATTCGTTTATCTGTCATGGCTCATAGTGAATGTTGTATACACTCAGGTGCTCAGAGAAATACTTGACATTCTTGATAACTCAAAAGTCAAAACTGTTTAAGTCAAGTCGCCAAAAGATACTACGATGTTTGCAAACGAGCATAGTTGGAAATAAAAGTGGTCTGAGAACTCTTCCTTGCGGCTTATCAATATCTAATGCATCAAACACACAATATAATGTTTTGCTGCACTTATTTTGCACATTGAACGTGATATATCTACTCGAATAAAATGTTTAGGTTTCTTATTTTTAGCAAATCTCACCGTTCCATTACAAAGAATGAGAATCTTTGATTTAGCAGTGTGCAGTTGTAGATTGGTTTATCATCAAATGAATCCCATTTGAAATTATTTGTTTTATTTTATTTTGAGACCAACAAAAGTTATTCCACCACCCGCTAGAAATTCTACAAAGTCGTCTAGAAACTATGAGATTAACAGAGCATAAGAAAGCGAACCTGCCTTATTCCAGTTTCCGTTGGAAAGGAAATTTATAAGGCTTTTTATACTGTGGAGTCAAAAACACTCTTAAAATCTATAAAGAAAGCTTACAGCTTTTTTCTATTGCCTATAAGTATTCGCGTGCGATGCTAGTGAGGGCGAAGATTTTGTCTAGCGTAGAGTATTCCTTCCGAAAACCAACTTGGTATTCCCTCAGCAAATTGTTTTCGTGTACTCAATTACTGATTCTTTCAAATCAAGTCACCAGTGAAATTGTGTGTGACTGTGTTGACAAAGTATATCCCACTGTAATAACTGGGGTCCCTTAGGTCACTTCTCATGAGAATTAAAGGTACTTCAGCAGTACTTTGAAGATGAAATACAAATTTCTTCTTAATTCGATTTTTGGATACGTTCCTGCATAGATCATGCACAAACAGAAAAACGTTTATTTTGTCTGTTAAACGTGATTAACTTTTTTAGTGGGGATCCCGAAAGCCCAAAATTCCAAAAATACAAAATACGGAAATTATAATCCGAAATAATTATAAATTCCTATAAAATGGAAAATTTTCATTTTCTATAATTATTCAGGATTTCGTTTTCGGAAAAATTAACTGAGCTTAGAAGAAGTGTAGATGCAAAGGAGTAAGAAGGTTACTGTTCAGTTCTGTTGCGTTCCCTTTATTTTTTTTTTTCGGGATTCTGGGTTTTCGGGATACTGAGTTTTTGGTAATATGGTTTTATGTGATTATGGATTTTCGGGATTTGGGTTTTCTGGATTCAGAAATTAAGTATTTCTAACAACGATTCAATTCGAAGAAAAACTTTCAAACAGTTAGTATTAGTACCGGGATTTCTGAAAAAGAGTTCTAAATAGTATCATTCAAATCCTTTAAACTTGCTATCTTACATTTTTCCTTAAAAAAACTAAAGGGTAGCCTTGGTATATATTGAACATCATATACACTAGGGTGGTCCTTACATTTTTTTTTAAATTTCGACTGATAAACCTCTTCAATTTGTTCTAAATAATTTAAAACAATTTTTTAGCTCTTAATTTTAACATTAAGCCGGCCCCAAAACGACTGAAATTTCATATGGAAAATCTCATATAAAACTTCAAATTCGAAATTCCATTCATATAACTTTGGTAATAACCTCTTCAAAAATATATCTCGAAAACTTTCCTTTGACAAAAATATGATTATAATTTACGATTTTAATGATTTTAAACTAACATAGAAAGCATGTTTTTTTTAAACATTAAATATTTTTTTCAAATACACCGTTTTTAACAAAAATCTAAAATTTATATTTTTTGGACCGTTATTACCAATTTTATAAAAGTTTCAATTTTAACTAAATCCCATATAAAACTACATTCGTCTTGGAGGCCGAGTTAAAATTGTAACTATGAGCTAACAAATTTTAGGATTTTTTCAAAAACCTTCGAAAAAATTTAAGGGCCACTCTAATATATGTACACGCACTTGATGTTAATGAATTGAAATAAAATTGCCTTCCGTGTAACAGCATTAAAAATAAAATTCATTTTATTTTTTCCTTAATTAATGTGGGGAAGCTTTTGTTTTCTTTTTTTTTTCAGCAGGAAATTCATTTATGACAACGGGAGGCTGTTGATTTTTTTTCCGCATCCATCCGCGACTCGAATAAAAGAATGTGCGATTTCAACATTGTAGTTTTCTTATCTCGCAAAAAGTTAATTTACATACAACCGCATATTGTGTTGCTTGAATATCGATTTAAATGAACATTTCCATCGAATTGTTAAGTTAATTTTAACTCAGTATGGCTATATATATATACGATACGAACGATAAAAAACAAAATCGATTTTCAATCAAAAGACATTAACGAAAAAAAAGAAGAAAATTACGAAAGACATGACATGTACAACAATATCCCAACCTCCATTGGGAATTCATTCTGATGGTTAAACATTATCACCATGGGATCTTTTAATTGGTAATT
The DNA here is from genome assembly GCA_958431115.1 of Syrphus vitripennis. Lineage (NCBI taxonomy): Eukaryota > Metazoa > Arthropoda > Insecta > Diptera > Syrphidae > Syrphus > Syrphus vitripennis. Next base: position 101,010,080 of record OY288110.1, on the reverse strand, counting down.
GCAAATTGGCTAGGTAGCAGAGCTGTTCTACTATTTTCAATGTTGACAGTTTCATTAAGAGCCAAGAGGGATTTTCTCGTGTTCGATGAAGCGAATTATTACTTACAAAGTGAATTTCAAATAAATTTTGTCTTGTATCGATTTGAAGATAGTTTGGAGGGAGGAAGAGAAGTAACGGTATAGATAGTAGAAAATTAAGATACAGAAATATATAGTTAGATTAAACGTATGCATTGGAAAAGTAAAGTAAATATATTGAATGGATTCGGTAAATGTTTTATCACCTACATGAAAAGCAAAAAAAAAATATTTTTTTTATGACAGCAGCTAACAGAAAATTAGGTCAACAGACAGATGGGGATCACCGAAAGATCCCCATGAGAGTTAGGGTGCACCAGGGAAGTGTCTTGGGTCCTTTCCTTTTTTTTTTACAGTCCTTGACTTTCTGCTTGAGGATAAAGTGACGGACCCTAAATTTATCATCAATTAGTTATTCTTAACTTACGATGGAGCCATCATAAGTGAAGATCCTGTGTCCTTGCAACGACCAATGTATTAGGTGGATGTTCTGGAGGGAAATGGCTATTGCAATAGTGCGAAAAAGACCGAATACGTATCCTGTCCATTTTCTGATCCACATATAGAAATATTCCGGCCATTTGTTTGAACGGAACTGTGCTTCCCAATTGTTTAAATACCTTGGATCTGTAATCAGTTGCAAAGGATCACGTGATTACGACCTAACCGTAGGATGGATAAAGTGGCGGGACAACTCTACCATCTTTGGTGATCGAAAAATGTCCCCTTCAGCTGAAGGAAAACTCTCTACCAGCCCTTAAATGCGGTTCACAGTGTTTGAACAATGTACAACAAGTATGATATTAAATTGACAGCAGCTGAAATGATGATGCGTCGCATGACACCAACAGATAATAAGCAAGAAAATCAAAGGAAGTCTTGACGTCAAAATTAAAATCTTGCACGAAATACAGCCTGCCAAACTTAACTTTGAACAAAAAAGAATCTTTTGGAACCCAGTTTAAAAGGCAAGCACTATCGCGGAAGTAAGGCAAACGCTAAAACTCCTGGATGAAACACCTGCATTTAGTTGGCCTCAGACATGAAACAATCCAAACCTGAAAAGTAGACTCTAAAAATGAAGCAGCAGAGTGGTCCCATTCGAGACCATGACAACCGACGCGACGGTAAATGAAGAAGAAGAAAAAGAAGAAGTTAATTTTCTTGTAAAAATTCTATTCTTATTTTATCAATTAATTTATAATATATTTCAATTCTCATTCGGAAATCGAATAATCTTCAACAGTTCCTCAATTTTCTCATCCACACAATCATACAGATAATCCCCCCGACATTGTGGGCATTTGGCTTTTTGCCGTTCGATAATTTTGTCCAAACATCCACTGCACACAAAATGACGATTCTCACAGAATTTCGCATTGCTCCTTATATATTCCATACATATTGGACAAGTGAACGTTTGCAAACACCAATCATTATACATTTCCTCTTCTGGATCATTCCAATCAACATCTTCATATGTCCCAGTATACTGCTCATCATCGCCTTTATATTCTCCAAAATAAATAACGATTTTCTTTGATTTAAACAAATCGTCCATGGATTCCAAAAAATCAAATGGCCACGCTAATTCAAATAGATTTGATGTTTCTGGTTGTACAAACTTCTTCACTATATCATAACGAAGATCAATATTGATTGAACCAATTTTCAAAGTGTATTCACATATTTCAGATTCACCAATTGCAAATATTCCTCGTCGAAGACGGTCTTCATGTTCGATTGGATCAAGTAGAAACCAATAGAGACCTCCTGAACCATTGAGGAGAAATGCTTCCGTAAAGATGTCGTCAAAGGTGAAAGTGATTTTATTCTCGGCATCGATCTCCTTGATGTATCTGGAGTGATAGGTTTCACAATGTTCGAATATATCGTTTGCGTCACCAGACCACTTACAGCTAGGAAAACGGCACTTTGAATCCATTTTGAAGGAGGGTCTTGAATTATACCAGAAGGAGGTTCAAGTTGAACTGAATTGTAGATGTCGATGGAAGGATGGTATTTATATATAGTTGCTAATGGAGTATTTAATCTACCTCAAATATGATTGATATTGTTTCAAGCATCATAAAGCAGGTACGGTACATAATTACATAAATGGAAATTTTAAGGAGCATCTGGATAATCTACCTGTAAAGATGAGTTATTTGGTGGTGTGGGATTAAAAGTAATTATGTACATATATTATGTGCTGTACTGACAAATCTACCTGCAAATACCATATAATAAAACTATGCGGCTTTTTGAAAAGTTTTCGAGGGATGTCTGTAGTTCCTTAATTATTTTAAGAGCTATATACACTTGAGACAAAAAGCCTTAAGATGAAGATTTATCAAAATTTGTTTAGGTTCCGAGAATATTGAGATTTAAATGATTCAGCTATAATTTAATTGGTAAAGTTTTTATTAAATATTTTGAGTATCCTTCTATCAATTAGTTTAATAAACACTTATTAGAGTAAAATATGAAAAACACATAAAATTCATTATTTGAATTGCTTAAAGAATTCAAAATAGAAGTTTGATCTAATTCGATTTAAAAAGAAAAAAAAAATCTGCAGCTATTTTTTCAAAAAAAAAAAAATAAATATTCTTAAATATTTTTCAAAAAAAAATGAAAGTCTTAAGTATTTAATATATACTTCAAAACAAAATCTAAAAATATCCACACATTTTCAAATATTGAATTTTCAAAAAAAGTGTTTTTTTTTAATTTGAATTAAAAAATAAAAAGACGAAAAAAGATCTGCTCAAAAATAATTTCTTAAAATAAACATCAATCAATAGTTTTGTCAAAAAAATGTTAGCCCAAAAACTGTTGAAAAAAATGACAAAAAAAAATCAAAAAAAGTGCTGTCAAATGTAATTTTTTTTTGAAAATCCTACAGAATCTGTGACATCTACAAAAAAAAAAAACGTCAATTATTTCTATACGGTCGTTTCACTATTTAAAAATGGTTTTTAGTGAATATTTTTTCAAACAGAGTTTTTTCAATTTGAGTTAGCCCAAAGAAAAAGCTTACTTTTACACAACTTGTTTCAGTTTTGCTTAGCGTATATTCGGTTGGATTTTTTTTTCGATTTTTGGTTTGGCATCGACTCGGGCTGAACAAAAAATTTACCGAACCAAATTGATACGTTGATATATGAAAGGACAAAAAAAATTTGAAAAATTATAACTTTTCAGTTTTTTAATGCACCGCAAAAGGGTGATTTAAGGGCAATTGGTTGGCATTAAAAATGAAATACATTATTTTTCCAAAAATATATTATATTGTCAAATTCCTCTGTCAAAATCTCTAAAAATCTAAAAATGTCGCAGTTCTTTTTATTGCTCCAAAAAAAATGTGATTTGACGCAACTGGGTGACATTCGGAATCAAAAAATGGACATAAATGCCGGGTTTGTTCTTAAATGTCTTAATTTGAATATTACCCATTTTGTTGGCAGTATTTCATAGTAATATTTTTTTCAAGAAATGTTATGTATTCGAGCGATCCTTATCGAGATCTTAAGACTTCAACAGGATTGGGTCAAGTTAGAATAATTTCTAAGAAAAATAATTTGCTTGATTGAAATTAACCATATTATGATATTTGTGTTAAAAGTTGAAATACCTAACGCTAATGAGCGTATTTGAAATATTTACAAATCAGGATTAAGGAATATGGAAACTTGGATTATTTGTATGTAATGCTAAAGAATTTACCTAGATTATCCTCCCACTAAAAATACTTATTCTTTAAACTACCTGGGCGTGACAGGTAGAAATTAAAAAATCCTTTATGAACTCTTAATTTCACAATCACGCCTCAGTTCCATTCTAATTGTGGACCAACAATTATTAGTTAAGACAAAATGAGTATCCAGTGTAATTTTTCCAAATGTTGCTGGAATGGTCCAATTGAAAATCTATTGCAACATTGTCAAATGTGCCATCAAAAATTTGTAAAGAAAATCAACAAAAAGAACGGATTTCTCTTTAAATTCGATGATATTTTGGAAGATACTTTTCTCTTGACTTCCCCCAAAGGCGGCGGACTCTATTGGTTTCTATTAGATCAGACAGCACTGGACACAGGCATCAGACGAGGAATATTTGCTATTGGATCTTCAAAAATCTGCGACTACACAGTGAAAATTGGACAAAATGGCGATGAGAGTATGACTTATTTTGGACCATATTTAACGACAAATAATATGAAGAAATTTGATTTGGAATGGTGTTATAGAAGTCTTGAGTTAATTCATCGAGATATCTCAACGAAAACATTAGAAATATATTTTGGAAATTATAAATTTACAGATGAATGTGATCAAGAAATCAAGTCCAACTGGAGTCATAATTACCATAAGCAACTACAAGCTTCAAGAAATAAATATCAAGAAAACGTTGCTGAAAATGATGACAAGTACAGTATACTAGGATTCGAAGAATTCGACTGCATTGCTTGTTTGGGTGAACAATGGAATTTGGCAGAATGTCCAATATGCACAAGTGATATACCAGCAAATTTTATAACAGATTCATCGGTTTCACCTCCAAAAGATGATCAAACCAGATTATTCGACGAAAGCATTGATGAAGTATCAGGGTTTCAAACCGATTTTACATGGGCCAACCAAGAAAATGATATTTTAGAAATTTCTTTTTAATTATGTTGTTTGAACGAAATATTTTTTTACTTTGTTTTTTGTTATTAAAGAATCTCCCAAATTGTTAATTAATAAATGTTAAAAAAAAATATTCAAAATTAATCTACTTAATTTCAAGATTTTTATATATTTTAGTCAAGCTTCAATAATTTGACAGCTGTAGTCACTTTCTATCAATGATTCTGCCAACAATAATATATTTTAAATATTTATTCTCTCGAAATGGCACAAATAAAAACTTCTAGAACATTTAACTAAATTTTTCAATTTTTCTCTAAAAAAATACAAAACTAAAATATACGTGGGGAGACATTTTATGATTAATATTTCAGCAAAGCAAAACGATCGGCGTCAGCCAAACAGACGGACACACTTCAGTTTTAGTGTGTCAGGTGTGAAGTGTAGGAAAAGAGGCACTCTGTGACGCCATCACAAAATTTTCTAAATTTATTCGCGTGCTGCTTTTGAACATATTTTTTAAATAAAATTTAATTTCTTTTTATTTCCTCTCTGATGAGTAGGGGGTTGTTTGTGTGTTTAATTTGAAAGTTTTTTTGTTTTTTAAATTTTTATTAATGTGTGAAAATTGGTTTGTCTAATGTGAGTTTGAATTTTTGCTGTTGCTATAGATTTTTCATACAGGGTGGGTCATGAAATTTAGTGGAATTTAAATTCAGTAAAAGTTTAAACGATCAACAAAATTTTTTTAATTTGTAAAAAGATTTTTGAAAGGCCAAAAATTAAACAGCTCAAAACGACTTTTTTTTGAAATATTGAAATTTTGAAAAAGATTCCTTTTACTTGCGGGTTTCAAGGAATTCTGAAACAGAAAATTTTTGAAAGGCCAAAAAAGGCCCAAACGACTTTTTTTTTATTTATATTTAATTTTTAAGTGTACACATGTACATAGAATGTCAGTTTGTTAGACTTGACCATTCTTTATTCCGTCAATTTCATTGAATTTTTGTGAACAACAACAGCAACTTAACTTTTTTTTTGAAATATTGAAATTTTGAAAAAGATTCCTTCCACTTGCGGGTTTAAAATAACATTTCGAAAGTCCTCAAAAAAATGGTTGAAAAAATTTAAAATAAAATTAAATAACAAATTTGTCAGTCAGATTATTAGAAATTTTTTCTTCAATTGTTTTTATAAAAATTATATTTATAAAAAAAAAAATCGTTGGCATTTTTTTTTGGAAAAATTTACGAATTTCCCTCAGTTTTTCATTTTTTTTTTGTATTTAAGTTTGGTATTCAGCGGTTTTGTGTACACTTTTAAAATTGAAAAAATTGATAAATATATTTTGAAAAAATTTTGCTCCAACAGTTCTTAACAAAAATATTAAATTTTATATTATCTAATTATTGGTTTTAAATGTCTGGTTAAAGTTTAAAAATAAAGTTTTAAAATAAAAAACTAATACCTGAAACGACGAATAATACATAAGTATTTCAAAAAAATTGAAGTATGTACATATATTCCAGATAAGCTCAAATGCTTTGATTTGTTAAAATAACATGGCTGCAAGCATTTGAACCAGGAAGTGCATTTAGGACAATTAAACATTTATATTATGGGCACAAATTTTAACAGATAGGTTTCCATAACAAACCATTACTTTTGAGCTTGTATCGAAGGAAATCCAAAATAAAAAAAATATCTACATATACATACTCATACAAATTTTTAAATACAAATTTTTTAAATGAAAAGAAAAATTAATAAAAGTGAGAATTAATATTGCGAATAAAGAAAAAATATATTTTAGCAAAAATTAATGGTTTAATGTTATCTTTTAGTTTTACAAAAAAATAATATGTAAAAAATTCATCATCGATAGATTTAGTTTAAAAAAATACAGAAAATATTTTTTTATAAAATTTTGCAGTCACCCTGTGCGTATAATTTTAAGCCCACCGCATGTAATGTATCCAGAAAAAGTTTAATAACCCATGAAAATGGGAGCAGCAAAAAATAATGAAAAACAATTTTCCTTCAGTGAAAATACAATTTTCTCCGAATTGTCTACTAAATTATTCAATGAATAAAAAAAAGCTATTTTTAGATATTGTTTTTTTTTTCAATTAAAACATAAACATTTATTTAACTGAGTCGTTTATTTTAAACGACTATGAGGTGCATGAGAATTTTATTATCGTTTAAATTACTTTATTTCATTTTGAAGAAAATAAAAAAAATTGATAACGATGTTGTTTTAATAAAAAACAAAAAAAAAAATAAACCCTGATGATAGGTTTTATAATAACCTTTAACGAGATATTCAAAACTGATAGATCTGATTAATAAGAACTGTTAACAAGTGCCAACAGTATATTCTTCTTTGTGAAGACTGAAGAATAAAAATTGAAAACAACAAATGAATATTATTGTCTAGCTTGAATAAATGCAGAGATTTTTTTTTGTTGCTTTTGATGAAAAGGAAAAAAAAGAAGAATTTTTATTTATTTTTATTGTCGCTGCATGCTACATGCAAGAATGCGTTGTCGTTTTTAGGTACGTATTTTAGATATACTCGTACATGCATATATATTATATCTAGGATAAAATTGTGCTTTGTTGGGCATATCATTTCAAAGTCGGAGGCCAAGGTTATTTGGGGACAGGAATATCATGCTACCTTTATATGTATATGGAACCTGGGGATGCTTTAAATAAAAGCTCCATAACGAAACAAAACTGTATGTTTTTTTTTTAATTTTTCATTTCACTGGATTAGGTATACGTGTTTATGAATATATGTGTCAAAATCAAGGTGTAGTCAGTTTCGAATTATCGAAATATTTTAGTCACCAAAAATAAAATAAATATAGGGAAAAAGGATTAAAGCATTTAACTATCACAAGTTGAGTTTCTTTTTTGAGATGTCTTTCCAAGCATAAGAGGGTTAAATATTGGTACTTAGAAAATTTATTGATTTTTATATAAATGCAAAAGAAAAGGAATGCAAAGATACCTGCATTTTGTTTGTTTCAGACAGTCCCCAAATCAGAAGACCTGTCGACATTTTCTGAAGTCAAGCCGGCGAAACCTACAAGTAAAGACTTAGGGTGAAGCAGTGGATTAATGGAGTGTTGCCTACTTGGCAACACCAATTTTTTTTGACAATCTTTTTGTTTCTGAAAAAAAATTCAGATAAACTTTTTTAGTTTTTTTAATTGACAAATTTTCGGGATTCTTTTTTTTACAAATTTTAAGTTCTAAGATTTTTTTGAATACATTTGAAAAATAGAGTTGATTCAAAAAAAACTTATTTTTTTTAAGCATATGTATTTGCCTTTTGTCTTAAGAAGAATATCATTTTAAGCATTCACAAAAAATACGAAATCCTTATTATTATAAAGATTTAACTTTTAATAAAATTTAATCGAAGACTCAAGTTGAAATAATGCTCAAATTGTAAAGTTAATAAAAAAAAATATTTTTTTAATGGCAGCCATTTTTAAAGAACGTTCAATTAGATTTTCTCAACATTCACATTGTTAAACTCGACCTTCTTCTCGGATAAAATCACAAAGGCATCTGGTTGGTATTCTTTTATTTTGTGAAGTTATTTTTTCTCTGTGTATGTTTCAAAAATTCCATGGGCCTAAGACTAAATAAAACTTGCCATTTTTCCAACGACGACGTAGAAAAACTTCAATGTAGCTATATAAAGCTCAGAAATATACTTCAATGTTTCTCATCAAAACTGCACATAAAATATTATTTTTATTCTGTTCTTTTGTTAAAAACGAAGCAAGTAGCTTTTCATCAGTCCCTTGCCATATTAATAATTTTGTATACCTACGTCAACAAATAATATAATAAAAAGATAATTCATATTAAATGACTTTTTGATTGAGAGAAAAACACACAGCTTGAATAAGGATTTCTTTCTCTATTGAAAAGAAACAAAACATACTTTTTAGCACGCAAGGACTCAATTTCCTTTCTTTTGATGATTGTTGCGTATAATATATAAAATGAAATCTAGATACGTTGGTATTTTATTTGCCAATATGCCAGTTTCATATTATTATACGCACATGATCTGGATTCCATGTTTGATGATGATCATCATCATCATCATAATATGTATATTCGTCCTTGGAACAGAACGCGTTGCAAACAATCACTTCGAAATTGAATAACTTTCTTTCTTTTATTTTTTTTTTGTTGAAAATGTTTTCACCCACTCCCCACATCAACTTTATATGTACAGTCTGCCAACGATAAGAACAGACACATTACGTTATATAGTGTGGAAAAAGATGAAACATTTTGCAACATTATCCTGGGTGAAAATTCAATTTGTTTCCATTTCCCCGGTCCCTATATATTTCTGACATTATTGCATAATAATTTCCCAAGGATATGCCATGGCTGGGATGGAGTAGGAGCATAATAAAAATAAATATACGCAAATGTAGAACAAGCATCAGATAGAGATACTCGTACAGCTGGATAGAAGTAAGCCAGCAAGAATGTTATATACCTACCTTTGCTTTGGCCCATCAAACACACGATGGAAGAAGGTATCGGATGGATATCAAACAAAAAAGCGTAAGTAAAACGTTAGCGGCAAATGTTGTGTTACGTCGTTGTTACTTGTGTAACACACCCGCCATTTTGTGAAATAAACGATGCGAAATGGTAAAAGCAGGCAAGACCAACATCATAAATGTCATTGAATTTTTTTTTTTTTCATTTTTGTTTTATTTTTTTTTTTGTTTGTGTTGGTTTTAATGTTTATTCAAGAGGGGGAGTGAGAATAACAAGATTCTGCCTAAGGACACCGCAACGAACATCCTTCCAATAATATCCGATGTCCTTGGCTTCTTCATTGGGCGGATGCTTCTATGTATGTTGGAAGCATATGGACCTATGGATTTTTTCCCCGATGGATTGTAAATCATGTTCCACAATTATAATCTGTGTCTGTTATTATGATTATAAACTTCTTAGCTATGCAAAATATGCGGGCCAGTTAGCACAAGGCCGCACCATCTTTTATATCGGAAGATACCCACCGGAGCCATTCATGTGAAAGAGAGGTTCTAGTTCTGTTAGTGAGGGATGCTCCATAATATGCATGGAAAGGATTTATGCTGAAAATAAATTTTCTAACAAGGGTAGCGAGATATTGGATAGTAATGGAGCGGCGCGGTGGATGGCGGTAGAAGAAGAAGCACCAACGGAACCAAGGGTCTGAGTGTTTCCATTGAATTTCCTGCTCAATTGGCCGTATATCTGGAAGGGCGAGATTACAATCGTTTTATATATATATGTAGCTGTACGAATCATTTTCATTGTACTACCAGTATTTTTTTTTTTTTTGTTGTTTATCGCCTTTCGTTAGTTGGCGCAGCTTTCTTTTTAGCAATTTCTTAAGAGGACAGCAAAAAAAAAAAAAAACCATCGGTACTTTGTGTAACCACAAGATATTTTTACTTTGGCAAACTGCTGTTGTTCCTTTAGAGAAGAGATAGAGAGCCAAAAAAACAGAATATTCAGATGCGCGCCAGAGGGTTTAATGTGTGGCACTGGGTGAGAATAATGTTTTTGAAACTGTCAGTGTCAGAAAACTTTATGAATTTAAGAAAGATATAAAATATAATTCTGTGTGTGTGTGTTTTCAATTTAGGTAGGTAAGGGTGTTTTTTTTTGTGTGTATTCATGAATATTTAAGCTATGGGTGGGTTTTCATAAAAAAATATAATAATGGTGTTTTATAAAAAAAAATCAATTGAGTGTGAAATGAATAAACGTTCCCCCTTAAAAACGTTTTGTTTCTGAAAAAATTAAGTAAGGGAAATGAATACAAAAAAGTATCTGTTTTTTTTTTTAAATATAAGGCAGAGATGGTTTTTGATGTTTTATTCTTAAGCTACATATGTATATAGCATTAAACAAATATTTAATTTACAAAATACATACATCAACCATTTATCCTGTAAAAAAACTCATTAATATTGATTTTCATCAAGATCCCTATTACCATTTTATAAGCGATATTTTAAAAGAAAAAAATAATTCAAATCGGTACCTGCCATAGAACAGAATTTTCGATAAGTGGTTCCGCATTTTATTTTATTTATTTTTGGCATTTAATAAAAGAAAATTTATTCAAAATTTGGGAAGCCCTTTTTTAAATGAATAAGTTCTTCTTAAAGGCTAAACAAGTAGCCAACACTATGACAAGTAGCCTTATTTTGAATCAAAAAAAAAAAAGAAACTTTTTCGTATGTCTTACCAAAATCTCCTCAAAAAATTAATTTGTCTGTCCCTTTAAATCACTTATTTTTGTTATCAAACGATGATTATTAAAATACCCCTTCTTAAAAAATCATTTCGAAGGCAAAAACCAATTAAAAACAAAGCATTTATTGCAACAGCTCTGTATCGAATTCTTTCCATGAAATGAGTAAGTTATAGGTCCTTTGATATAAACGTTAAATTGATTTCCCTCAAATAATGTTTTATTGACTCAGCCTTATTGTAATTTACATTACAAAGTATCCCAATTATACCGACATTCCAGACCCTTAACCAAATTATTTAAAACCATCCCCTTTTCATCTATAACCAACAGAACCTAAGGGGAGGTAGTTACTATTGTATAAACTAGCTCATGGCTAAAATCCGAAACAACTACCCAAATCTTTTGTTGGAACACAATGTTCTCCAAATCAATTAAAGCCTGAAACCGACTACACCATACCATCCACCTACTACAGTTCGATACATCCAAATTAACGTCAGTATACACCACTTCTGATTCGCTCTCTCTCTCTCTCTCTCTCTCTTAAACTTTCTCTTTAATTTTTTCCATTTATGCCCTTAAGCTTTTCTGAATAAAAAAAAAGATTCAATTTGCAAATTTTAACTCAAGGAATCCTTTCATGTGATGTAAAACATGTTACACAAAGTATATGCTGTAAGGTATCCTTTAGCCTTTTACTGATGGCAGTTGGCACTGTCTTACCTCTTTAACCCTAAATTTAAGATATGTTCATTTACATATATATATATGTATCTATTCATGCAAATTTTTCAATACCTACAGCTGCTGAAGATTGAACAATATGTAGATTTGTACGAACGTATCTCTAGCTGTGTTCAGAGATAATATTTTTATTTTTTTTTTTCAAATATAGACTTGAGGAAAATTGTAAGACAAAAAGCCTTTGTTTAAATTTTCCTCGGGCATAGCACATTTAAATTCTGTTAAAGGACACGCCTGGAAGGTTTTCTCAGACTAATTTTATTTTTCAGACCTTTATTGTACAAATTGGCGAAACTGCGAAAGAAATAAAAAAGATTTTCATTTCATAAAAGAAGGATACCTTATTTTCACAATAAGGTCAATTGAAGTAATAAATAGCAAATGAAAATCACTCGGTCAGCCAGTGAGAATGCCATTAGGCTTTTGTTTTTTTCTTCTTCATGCTCTGCGCCCTTAAGTGGTAATTTGAAAATAATTAATTGATGAACGCACATAAAGATATTAAGGATAGAGAAACTTTTTTTTTACCTGGTATATTATTTTCTCCACGTGTATACACAATCTTAACAAATAGATGGTTCTCATCCAGAGGTGGACTGGGGTGTATGCCGGTTGTTAGTACGACATTTTCTTCTTTTTTCTTCTACGATCTCGACCGGGACTATAGCTATCTCAATTCACTACTTAAACCTTAGACTCCACCATTAAAGATTTGGAACTGTTTCTATTTTGACAAACTTGGCTCTGATTTTGAATCAAAACGCAAAGCGATTTCAAATTTTTATATTTCTTACCTGGGCCCTTATTATGAAATACGAAACGAACGGCAGAAAAAACGAAACCCAGAAAAACGAAACTCATGGCGTAGAGCGATTATGAGAAACGAAAATGGAATCAAGAAAATGTTGCCAGCCAAAAATGAAAAATGGTATTTTTTTTAAACGCAACTAACTTCACACCTATTTACAAATGTCAAAATGTGAATGTTAGAAAAGTTTTAAGTTTAAATTTGATTTGCATTCGGTTCGGTTTAGCATTCGTTGTAGGCCTAAATATTAGAAATATCTTATTTTTATGTTTTTCACCATTATATTTATTATTTAACTTACATTTTTCTCCCTCATCAAAATGAAAACCAAACCAAAAAAAACAAACCAAAACACAATAATGTTTGACAGTTGAGAGTAACCCGCCAAAACAAAAGCTGAACGAGTGCTTGAAGGCACTCGTAAATAAAAATACGAGTATCGTTTTTTTATGATTCTCGTTTCTCGTAATCGCAATTTTACAAATACGCGCTTCTGCAATCGTTTTTCGTAATCGCAATTTCACAAATACTCCGTATTAAAAACGGTTATAGTTTTTCATAATAACCCCCCTGATAATGCATAAAATGATTGCCATGCGAAATGAACCACGGCCAAAAAATTCTGACATATGAACCCCACACGTTGGATTTTTAAAGCCATTTTTACATGGCATTCGTGAAAAAACTCGAAGCCGAGACATTGATCAAACTAGACTTACCAATTGATTGGCCATTTTGAATGCTTCGATTTATTTCGAAAACTACTCCACAGTTTTTTTGATAAAAAAATATCTCAAAAAATGTTGGAGGTATGTAGGTACTTCCCATGTAATTATTTTTTCGATTTTCTCAAAAACAGTTTATCTGATTTTGATCAACATCAAATTTTGAATTTAAAAAAAAAATATTTTGTTTTCTTTTTTTTTAGTTTAAAAAAGAACTCAATTCTGTTTTAAAAAATTAATTACTTCCAAAAACAAATCGATAAATATTTTTGAAATTTGGTACTCAAAGAATTTCTATTGGGTGCATATATTTTCTTAACTTTTTTAAACAAACTTTTTGAAATTTAAATATAATGCCATGCAAATAAAAATAAACTTTGTCAAAATTTAAATTGTTTAAAAAACTGCTCAGTAATGTTTGGATTTTTAGAAAATATTTTGTTTTTTATCTTTTCAAGACCAAAATATTTATAAATTCATAAAAAATGTTTTGGCTATTTTCTAAATTCCGACTTCTTGATTAAAAAAAAGTTTTTTTTGAATATGTATTTAAATTCAAAAATTAATTTTTTCTTGATTTTTTTCGAAAACTATTGTTATCATTTTAAGGCTATTCACATAAACTTGAGCGCAAAAGTACACATACCACAAGTTTTTATTTTTCTTTAAATCCGCTACTGTAAATTTAAGTTCTATCTTCAGGCATAATCCTGGGGAATAGCTTTAAGATTAAAGATAATATTAACACAAAAGAGGATACATACAATCTTAATACGATGTCAATAAGTGACAAAGACATTATACTCCTTATAAAATACACAAAGCACGATAAAAAGAAAAAACTGAAATTTTCTATAATAACAAATGACGACTATAAAAGATCGCGTTACGATATTGAAAATTGTTTCCTTTCTTCTGCTGTGTTGACATCACAACAACAAAATGTCAAAAAATGTTACTAAAAAAAAACAAAAAAAAAATAACAAAACTGAAATTGTCCTTGGGAGAGTGCTCTTTTTCGTCAGCAGCACTCACTCCAATATATGTATAAATTTTTGTGTCGTCGTCGTTTATTCCTTTGAGAATTTTAGAATGCAACAGAACTTCCATTTTGTTAAAATGCAAAAGATGTTTCGCAGAAAGAATACTTCATTTCCTCAAGCAGCGCATCATTTATATTCTTTTAGTTATGTTACTTACACTATTTGGGAGTGAGACTGGGAATTGAGTTTTTTTTTTTTTTTGGTTTGTTCTACTTTTTGTCGTCTAAAGTTTCTATTGTCTGATAGTTGTTATTCAAGGACATTTTTTCAGAAAATGTTTTATGCATAAAATATCGAATTTTATTTGATGTTGATGTTTAAATTCGGAATGCATCACCATACCAGAACGGAAGTCTATTATGGAAATAGTATTTTATAAATTATAGTAATTTTATTTTTCTACTAAATTGTAAAAAAAAAATTGCAATGATTTGAATTTTTTAATCAAGACTCAAATTGAGGTTAAGCGATTATGAGGGACAACAGGGCGTATACGCATTTTTAGTTGAAAGAAGAATGTCATTTAATGACGTTTTATATCTCAGACTGTAATTAAGTGAAGTTTTGTATCTCAGAATATAGTTCAGTGACGTGTTCTATCTTAAATTATAATTGAAGGACATGTCCTGCCTCAGATTAAAATTAAGTGACATCTGCTTTCTCAGACTGTAATATTGGGAAGACTGCAATCTTAGACTGTATAGGTATTTTATTGACGTTTGTCATCTTGAGCTGTTATTTAGCAACGTGTGCTTTCTTCTGCCTTGGCCTGTGACATTTTCTATCTCCCAATGGAATTATGTGACATGTGTGCACTATCTGCCCTCTCTTAACGCATTTTTTAATGCGTCAAGTAACTATTTTCTCATGCTTAAAAGAGTTTTGCTAAGATGTCTTTCCAATGAACTTCAAGTCGAATTTCACCGCTTTTACCAAGATTCGGAAAAAAATGCTAAAAAGACAGTTTGTAAAGATGAATAAAATAAGGACTCCAAGAATGCAACAGTCGTCGGCGATGAACAGTCTGCGCGATCGAGTTCGTGGAAAAAGCTATTGAAGCCATGTCAAGGACTATTGAATCCTTGACCCGTGCTCGAACTTAACATCAAAAACTATAACGGGCTGTTGGGCTTCTTGCATTTGAGACAAAAGTTGGCTGTCTATTTTGTAAATCCCTAAATCACGAAACCAAAAAATTATTCGGTGTTAAAAAATGAGGGCGGCTGTTACCGTTGCTGTAAGAAGGGTCATACCGCTTGTAGTTTTAGTTTTGGTTATTGGCAGCCAATTACCTTTGATATTTACAATCTTTGATAGCTCACCGACTTGACTTACCAGTGATCGGAGTACATGAACTAAGCGTATTTCCTTTTGGAAGCGAAAAACCAGGACCAAGCAAAAAATGTAACAACATTCGATTTGTGTAACGCAGCCAAGCATAGCAACGTAGCTGTAGTTATCGTTGCTTCAGATTATAAAAATCTTTCTTTAAAAAAGGAAGAGAGATATTTTTTTCAAACAGACCATCGTCAAAAATTATTTCAAAGGTTTTCCTGATTTGCCAACCGTACAATCAGAAAAAAAAACAATAAACCTTAACCACATAATTTATTTCTTCCTATCGTTCACCCTAACCGCTATAGGCTCTTTAAGGAATGGATAAATAATGTTATCATATAAAAAGGGAGACGACTCATTTGCATTGGATAAGTTTTCGCCCTTCTGTCGAAAAAATCCATTAAATAAATATCCTGGTTAATGGAACCATTCAAATGTATAAAATATACTTTCCCCCAAAAAAGCTTCTCAAAAGCAAGAACTCGGGTGTTAAGTTATTTTCATAAATTTATCTTTATTTTTCTTGCTAAATATTTCACGATATTCATAGGTTGCCTTAAGCAAGGATTATCAAACGTTTAATAATAATATATAATATTTCCCCAACATTTAAAGCAAAACAAAAACAAGAAACTTTTGAAGTTCTTTACTAAAATATTACGCCTAGAGCGATTACTCACTTCCTTCGTTCTCGCAAATATAAAAAGCAAATACAATTTATTTTAATTATCCCGGTTTGGCAAACAGGACGCAAATAATATTGAAAAAAAAACCTTTCTTCCTCAAAGCGGAAAGATTGCTTTGAATCGAAATCAAGAGCAAATCGAATAAATTTTATTTGAAAGAGCCTCATGATGATGATGATTCTTCTTTTTGATGGCACCGCAAATATATTTCTATATATCTATCTATAAACTTTAAGGATTATCTTTGAGGCATGACGGCTTGGGGCGTTGAATTGAATTTACTCAAAAAGTCTCTTTTCATATAGATATTTTTGTTGTTGTTGTTTTGAAGGGGAAGGGAAACGCAATATAAATGAGAAAAAAAAATGTTGTTTTGTTGGACTTATGAAAGATAAAATAATTTTCTTTTATCGAAGACAAATGACCAAGAGATTTTTGTTGGGCTGAACACCGAACGATCTGGAGATATATATTATGTTGAATAAATTTTCATGTATTTAAGCTAAAGACAATTTCTATTAGGAGCAAAGAATGAAATGAATTTTTTTTATGACAACATAATAATAAAAATAAATGAAATGAGAAGAAAAGAAAAGAAAAACTTAGAGGAAACAGAATTAATTAATATACATATACCGTAGAAGTTTGTTATTAGCATAATCGGAGGATAATGCATAGAAAAGATGAAGGAATTAGATGATTTTTTTTAACATCATAAAATGATTATATTTTCTTATTTTTTTCAATACATTTTTTAGTAAAATTAATGTGAACATTTATTATAAAAATTTTAACCCAAATTGTGACGTTGACAAACTGTCTTGAAAGCGTTTTCATACGCAATAAAAAAAACCTAACATGTGTATCAAGTTGTAGGAATGTATCGTTTTTAGTCTATGGACTTGACCGTATTGTAAAATTATTATCAGTTTTAGATAATTTAAAGATTTTATTTAATTTCAGTTTTTTTTTTTAAAGTACTCAAAAGTACCTACGAAAATGAATAACTAAAAAAAATAAAATGCAAGAATGGGTCGCACTTACTTGCTCCTTTGTTCAATCACATCGTTTTTTTTTTAATTTTTTTATTTTACTCAAAATAAAAATGTGAATTTTTATTTCATGACAGCTAGAATATTTTCAAAAATATGTATCAAGTCGTTTTTGAAATATTTAATTTTCAAAAAAAAAATATTTTTTGTTTCAAAACTCCAAAAAAATTTTTGAAATTTTAAGTATCGAATACTTTTTATGAATCTGATGCTTTATAGGAGTTTTTGAAATAAATCGAAAATCAAAAAAGGTAACGTTACTTTCCATATTTTGGAACAAAAATTTTGAATGTCCAGATACATATAAATTTTTATCCATCAAAATCAGTGTTTTTGTATTTAGTAAAAAAGTTATACAAAACATGAAACGGAAAAATCAAAACTACATCTTAATTTCCTTCAAAAAAACCTATAAATTATACTGATAATATAGGATTTCGAAAATTAAAAAAGAAAACCTCCCTCATCAGGTCATAAAAATTTTCTTTTCTTGAAGTAATGGGGGTGAATATTTTGAGATAATTTTATTTTTTTGAAGTGGGCTAATAACCCTGCTTTATTTTTTTCTCGTAAAAACATTTGCACATTGATGCATGATGTGCTGGGTTTACATATACATATATAAAACCAGCTGTATATGTGGGGAAAAAATTAAGATTTCATTCCACACTAAATTTTAAGTTTCATCATTATTATTTAAAAAAAAGACGATTATAAAATTATTAAAGTTTGGAAATACATCAACTTTTTGAAAAAAATTGAAAAAATTTTTAAAACTCTTTAACAAAACTGATTCATATACAAAGGAATAATAATCTTTTTATGTCAGACGAAACAGTGTAATTTGTTATTTATATCCTTACCTTATCCAAAAAAAAAAATTAAATATTCCTTGATAACTTTTTTTATAATAATACCTACATCAATCCTTGATTATTGTTCAGTTGTTTTTTTTTTTGTATAGAAACTTTTCCTAACCCACATAAAACTGACTGTAATAATTAATCTTCTTGAAGCAACCATATTCGACAAAGATTAATGCCCTAGCAAGATGTTTTTTGATTTTGTTTGTTTTGTTTTCTTGTGAGTAGATAATACTTCTTAAAATAATCATAAATACAGTCCCCATCAAAAGAAATTTTATCATGAGTTTAATGTAAAGATTGATTGTTTATATTTTTTTTTTGTAAGTATTTTTAGGTTTCACAGCTGTGAGGTAATATTAAGTTTTATTTAACTCTTATTTAAAAACAGGAATGGCCGAGAGAGTTCCCAGTTTTATTTATTTTAATAAAATATTTATTTCTGCCAATTAGTTTGTTTAAAAAAAAAAGAAGAATTTCGGTATAAAGTAATCAAAACACATTTTCATAGTGTGAATTCTTTTTTGACGATGACTGTTTGAACGGGCAACTTTTTTTTTATACAAATGTATGTACAACGTTGTAAAAAAAAGGAATATATAAAAATTCTCAAAAATACATCAAAGGCCAAAAATTAAGTATTTTCCATTCGGATACCAAATCCCATTCGCTTAGGTTGAACGAGGTAGCAATGTTCTTGGCAGAGACAAAGTAAGTCATTAAACCATTTAACATCCTCCTCACTTTGCATTTTCGCTATAAATTTTTTTTAAATAGTCTGAGAGGTATTGTTGTTGATCAGTCAAATCTTGTAAATTTGTAAATTTTATATGTCCGACTCCCATTCAAATTTTCACTCACTGTTGAATTTTATAAATGTTTTTTATTTCATAAGTGATAAAATGAAACTAGTGTAAAAATGCTTTCTTTTTTAAAAAGCCGAATCGGAAGGCGTTTTATAAGTAATAAGTTAAAATGATGTTAACTTTCTTTGTATTATCAAAATAAATTTTTTTAATATGTTCAAAGGAACATTGTCCTCAACTTTCACTAACACTTGGCAGACACCTACAGTTAGGTTCTGAGCTTAGGTACCACTGTAGATATATCTGTTCTTAAACAACACACATTTCACATTTTTAAATTGTTGCGAGCATCTATTTTATACAAAAAATAGATTTTTAAAAATTATTACTGTTTAAAAATGCAAAATTAATTTTTTAAATGGCTTTTGGCTTTTAAAGAAGCACACTTAAATTTTTTTCAGGAACAGAAGAATCTAAATTAAAGTAAAGATGTTAATCAGCTGAAGAACTATCAAAAAATCTTAGAAAAATACAAAAAAAATTAAATAAATTTTCAATTTCCCTATTGCAACCATAAACGCAACACTACTTTCCAGACAATAAACTTCATAGGCGTTGGGCGTAGCGTAGGTGTCGACTCTATTCCGTGTGATGTGCTTGTATTCCTTCGTTTCACTTTGTTTGTTTTTAAAATGACACGCGTCGGCTGCCGTTATTTCGATTCTATCTCCTGCCAAAATCTTTTTAAGCTGTCATCCAAATTGCTTTTGCATGATGCTTAGTGGTAAATGACAACAACTTTTCAACCCAAATTCTATATTTCATGCTGCCTTAAAGATCTATTTTCTAATTTTCACAAAAAAAAAAAAAACGTATGTAAATAAAATTGTTATTGGAAAAAATACGTGCGTCACGTCTTCGTCGTCATTTCCTCATTTTCCTTACCAAAAAAAAAACGGTTTCGATTTACCTCCTGGCCTTGTTTTTTTTGTTTTTGCTTTATTCTTCATCAATTTATCGATTATACATTAGATCCGAGAACAATCAACACCAAACTCTTACTAAAGATTCTAAAAGTATTGAGATAATAATACTAAAAATAGTAAAATTGATGAGTTCTGGGTTCCGTTTCATGCCCCACTTCGTAGGGGGGAGGGGGGATGAATATTATATCCCCCTAACCAATCAAGTGCTCTACTTTTCCTATCTCTCGCTTTTATAATTCAGCCATAGAGAGTTGGCGAACTACTTTCTAAAATTAAGGTCAATTTTATTCATGGAAAATCAATGTGCTTATGCTTATCCAATCCAATGTCTCCATGAAAAGAATAACAGTAATAATAATAATAATTCTATAAAAGACATTGGTGTCAGGTCGTTTGAGGGTGGGTATAATTTAGATGATGGGGGTAGTATACATGGAACAAATATTCCCAAAAATAGATGAACATTAGATTTGGATTGAATTTTTGTTTTTTTTTTGTTTTGTTATTGTTTTTGATAGAATGCTGTCAAAATTACTATTTTTATTGATGAGAAAATGTTAAGTGACATTTGGAAAATGATTTGCTTAATATTCGTATTGATTCGTAACAAATCAAACAAAAAATGTATCTAATTATTGTTTTGTTATGTATGGAGAAGAGGAATAAAAAAATAAATTAATTGAATTTGCGTGGGTCATGAAAACGCACGCCACCAATAAATTTTATGTTAACTTTTCTTGTTATTTTTTTTTTTTTTTGGTATTTATATTTATTTATAATTTTTCCTTTTATTTAGTAAGTTATGGTTTGTTTGTTTTGTGTGTATAATGGAATTGGCACAGGAAAGTGATTAAAAGTGGTGCAAGGCAATCGAAAAAGAGCTTTTTTTTTGTTTTGATAAATAAAAAAATTTATGAAAATGAGAATGAAAAATAATGGAAACGATTATTGTTAAATTAATTGTCTGTCAGTGATAGGTTATTTTATGCATTCGAGGCATTCGATGATTTTTTTTTATTTTTAATTTTTACGTAGGTGTCCGTTGTGTTTTTATTTTTTTGTTGCAATGAATGCAATAGATTTAATTTTGCTCGGTTAAAATTATTTTAAATTCCTTCATTTGAGTTTTAATTACGGCTACAAATTGTTTCGCTGCAAGAAGAGGAGGCTATAATCAATTTTTTTTTTGATAGTTGAAAAAAGAGCGAATTTTCATCAGAAAATTGTTTTAATGGGTAAATTCAATAAAATTACTTTGTATGTAAGTTAAAAAAATATTTTTGAACATCCTAGGAAAGTTAAGATTATGATGTAGTGAATTTGGACAAGATATAAGAGATAGTTTTGGTCAGATTCGCACACAAATATTAGGCAGCAATAATTTATTTATTTATTTACTTTATTTATTTTATTTATCGAGTTGGGCGGATTTTGTAATCGACATGATTACTTATGAAGTCTACTATACTAAAAATAAAAAGTTATATTTTATAATTATTATATTTTTGTTTAAGACTAAAAAAGACAGCAAAGTAATCAGTGAAGAACCTTTTAGCAAATAAAATGGATGCCTAATAAATATTTTAAGGTGGTCTATATTACAAATTATAGCTTCTTTAATGTTCTTTTTTGAACAATAAAAAAAGCCAATTTACCTAGTATCTTCGATGCCCATGATGCGGACTATAAAAATCAACACAAAATACATAGCGAAACAAAAAAAAATTGCTTGATGTCTTGTATATTTAGCAGATATACATTTATTAATTTGCAAAATAAAAACAAACATACATACATAATCTATTTTCACTGAAAAAAGTTTTATGTACATAAAACACAAAATTTTATGTTATTTCACCTTAAAAAGTTCCATTAAAGGTTTTGATGCACTTTTATGGATATTGATATAATTTTGAATAAATTGTTCAAACTTTTAATGTAGAGTGATATTGCATTTACTTGATTTCTTACTCCCTTTGGAAAATTTTTTTTTCTAAAATCCTAAAAATCATTTTATTTTATTTTTTTCAGATACACTTTCAACAGAATTGAAATTTGAACATTTACACTCTGGCATTCGATTGAACAATTTATTTAAAAGGAAAGGTATGTATGTATACATTTTGAAAAAAAAAACTAATAAAACAAAATCCATTGGTGGTAAAAAAAATTCTTTAAATTTTTTTTTTACTTTTGTAAACATTGATTCGCATAGAGAAAATGTTGGGTTATGAAATATTTTAAAAGGAAAAGCTATTGGCGCGTAAATTCAATTCTAAATTTTGAATATTTGTTTATTTCCGCATGATGAATTATTTTCCTTTAGTATTATTTGCTCTTTTGTTATATTCATTCATATTTATATATTTTTTTTTCGATAAAAACATAATGGAAAAAAAATACAACATGGCGTATACTTATTTTTTTTTTTTTCAACGTTATTAGCTTTTATTTGAATGCATTGTTTTTAACATTCTCCTAATTCAAAAACTTCAATATTTATTTCACATAAAAATAAAATGTATGTTAAAAAAGGAAAATATATATTTATGAATGCCTATTTAATGTTATTCTAGTACACAAAGCAATCAAACTGACCGAACTCAAAAAGATATCCCGAGAGAAAAAAGAAATATGTTTTTATATTTATTTTGTATACTTTATGCGTTGATATAAAAATATAAAAAAAAATATACATAAAATTATCCTTTTATGTATATCCTAAGGACAGATGATATTATATTTTTTTTTTATCCTTAAAGAAAAAGTTCCATTCAAGTACCGGATGGATAATGTTTCAAATAAACATAGATAATGTGTGTCAATGTAGACAGATGAGATGAGATGTGTACAAGAACCACATATGAACATAAATACACAAAGATTTATTATGATATTGTTGTCCTAAAAAAACAGTTATATGTATTTATATTTTTTTTTCATCACATAAGATATTTATATGGGTACCATATACCATTAAAAAGTCATATCCAGGCAGCCACTCATATCATCGCTTGTCATTTCGCTGTGATGATGACACAAAATGAAATTGAAAGGATAACACACAAAAATGCAAGGAGTAGAAGGAAATATGTTGAAAATAACTGGAGCAAACACAATTCCTTGTTGCTGCAGGTCTTCTTGGTTAAGCTCCTCGTCTCACACCACTCACTTTACTCCCCAAACCACTTACAAAGATTTAGCAAGAAGGATAAAGATTCAGCATGAATTTTTTTTTTTTATGTCGAGAGTAAAATGATCATCCAAGCAAGTCTGCTTTGCTGTTGCAAGTGACATATAAGGATAATACTTTGGGGTGAATGAGGTGTGTTTCAAATTTCAACAAGAAAAAAAAAATAAAAAAAACAAAGGTGGAAAAGTGTGTGGTTCTTGAAAAACGATTGCAGGATATTAGTGAGCAATTCTATATTATATACTCGTACAAAAGCAGGAAGGACGTTTTCCTTTATTTTGATTGTTTTGAGGTTATGTTTTCATAAATGAGCATAAGGCATAGTTTGCTGAGGGGGGGAAGAGAGGAGGTGCTGAGAGATAGAAAATAAATAATATGTAGTGTAGACATTAAATGAAATGTATACGTGACATTTTTGAATTGATGGCGTTTAGTTGGATGCTTTAGTGCAATGCAGTTAAAATAAATTACATATTTGGTTTTGATTGTGGCTGGGTTTCATATATGTAGAGCAATGAGAACGTGAGTTGTATCTTAATTGAAATAATAATAAATGTATGACTAGGATTTAATAGAAAGAGAAAGGACGTTTTGTATTTTAATTTTAATTTTTTTAAATGTGGATATAACCTTAAAACTTTATTATTTTACAGTCTCAAAAGATGTTGTTTGTTTTAAATCACCGCTTATAGATAGCGTTACATATTTTCGATATCAGACACTTCGGAAAGCCATAAAACCATAAGAAATACCAATAAATTAAACCATACTAAGCTCTTTCATAAACAACCAAAAAAATTAAAGTTTACATTGTTATTTTCGAGTTATGAGCAAGCTCCTAAATTTCAAAATAATTTTAAAACCGTAATTTTCTCATTTTTTGACGCTAGATGGCGCCACAAGGCGTTTCAAGTTTCTAATGAGAAGAAAAGGATGAGATTTTTTTTCTATGCCAAGCATCGATTTTGATCAAGTTTTACAGATATTATGTATAATTTCTAAAATATTCTAAAAATCGTGTTTTGCTAAATATTTTGGTCGCCAAATATTCGTGAAATTTTTTAAAAATGTTTTAGCTTAGTCTTAAACATAGGTAGATTTGGTATTGATTTAAGGGTTTTAAAGTGAAAATTAAAGAAAGTTTGGCAAAATAACCCTGGAAGCCACGTCTTAATTTAATAATGAGGGCAAAAATATTTTCCTCACTGACACATACAAATGTTATTATTGAATTTATTCTAAAAAATAATTCATTAAAAAATTTAAAAAAGAAAGATAGTCAACAACATTTATTTTTATTATTTTTTTTATACCCAATTATTTTTAACTCATTCAATTCTTCGAAAATTTTGAATACCTTTGCATAATTCAAATGAAGAATGTTCAACAATTTTTTTGAATCTAAATTCTCTTGCGCAAGATGCGCATATGGGTCATTTTCGCATTAAAAAATTGTTTATGACAAAAGTTTGAACTTTTATTTTACTTGTCGTCATCTTAAATTAGTATCATAAAAAAATAATTAGTTAATTAATTAAAAACATCATTGGTTTTGGTTAACATGAGTGGACTAAGAGTTTCACCAGCATAAGAATATCATGAACTAATATCCTTTGATGCACTCGAGGACTACTCTTATTACCAAAAAAAAAAAAACTACCGTGTCTGAAAAACCATTCGTTTTTTTACTTCAAAGAGAAAATATCATCCTTTTAGTTAAAATTGCGTGTGTCCAATCCCATTCCTGAGGTCTTCCGCCACATAAAAAAAAAAAACTAAACAAAACTAGCATGTGTGGACACTGTAGATAATACTACTAGTGCTGTATAGGTACTGCAAGGTAAATTGCTTAAAATAAAACCAATTCTAAGTATGTATAGTGTCCTCAGGACTAAAACAAAAAATTACAAAAAAAAGGATGGACACATGACATTGTGTGCCAAAGTAACATTCACTAGTTTTGTGATGGAGCAACACATAGATCACATGACGTACACATTTTAAAGCTATAGAAACTGAACTGACGTGCATTTGATATTCATGCAAAGGGCCGGCAGCCAGAAAATGAAAAAAAAAAAAATAAACAGGACACACGA
Source organism: Syrphus vitripennis (assembly GCA_958431115.1). NCBI lineage: Eukaryota > Metazoa > Arthropoda > Insecta > Diptera > Syrphidae > Syrphus > Syrphus vitripennis. Next base: position 100,984,721 of record OY288110.1, on the reverse strand, counting down.
CAAAAAAAGAAAAAAAAGAAATGAAAATGCGAGCTCTACAAGGGAAATACTAATGGAAAAAATGAGCCTTCCTGTCAAGAGAGCGCGTCCGCTTTTTTGTTCGTTCGTTTTATGAATGATTCAGCAGTTTGAATCTCCCATAACTTCCGTCCTCCTAATGTCCCTTCATGGATTAGAAATGACAACAATACATCGTGGTGAGGTCAGGAGAGGTGATGTGAAATTGAACAAAAGGACATTATGTCCACCCAGTGTAGTGGTTTAAATTTATTTAACGCTATACGAGTACTTTGAGATATTTAAAAACAAAACAAAAAAAAAAATATTAACTTGACCTTCCCCAGTTGGTTCGGTGGTAATGCTCGCCTCTTTGAAATGTCAACAGCCATCTTGAAATTTGCATTCACCCATGACGCCATGATGACACTCACGAAACACACAAACCCACTTACACATACTCTTTCGTAAACGTCAAGACGAAACGAAAACTTAATTTATATGCAAATTCATGCACACAGAGTGTACAACGTACAACAGTAAGCCTTGACGGTGCCTTGAATCCTAGAAATCACTTAAAATGTAATCTCATAAATTATTCGACAGCCTGGTCCAGGTTTACATATACATATACGCTCTCCTCGTAAGCCCTCTCTGTGTTGTGTGTTTAAGGACACTCACTTGGTAGTAGGTATACCTCTTTAAATCAGGTTGTAATTAATGTCAAAGCAAAACTTATTACCAACGTTTAATTCGTCCATCTGATGGACGATGACGATGACAAATTTTGCAAAGGGTTCATCATCTGGCCACTTGCACTTGCTACTGATGATCCCCTGAGTCCTTGAGGCCGCATATACGATGACAAATTGAAGAATTGAGTTTGCAAAAATTTATTTTCAAAACTTCGTTATATCAAACAAGTAGTAGAAAGGAGACAGGACTACGATAAGGTTAAGAGGAAAGGGTAACACAAGGAAAGAGTTTTTTTTTTTGCCATTTTAGATGGCTGGTGTACCAAAGGTTGTCTCGAGAAACTTTGGTGCTATTTTTCATTTTCTTTTCGTATAACATTTTGAAGGCAAACAAATGAACTTCTTTGAAGGGTTCTTCTCCTGGGAGAAGTATGTATTCTGATTAGTTTTTGATGAAAGTTTGAAAAATATAACCGTGAGTGAATATAATTTGATTTTGTGGGATTCTCTGGCGTATACGTAATTTTTGTTTACAAAGCTTAAACTATGATGTATAATATAGAAACCCTCACACGCATACTTGATTTTTTTTCTTCTTCCATGGGTTACTGTGGCGAATACGTACTTTTCAATTAATTAAGTTTCTCCGTCTAATATAATATATGAAAGAAGTTTTCTTGTTGAAAAGAAAAGTTGAAAACCTGAGTAAAGGTTGATGTTATGAAAGTTAGTTTGTATAATATCTACATATCTACTATTTTGTAAGCATTGAACTTTTGCATGATGATGGAGGAGCAACGCAAACTATACGCAAGCAATAGCATAGCATAGCATAGTTTTATTTCTGCTTACAATTTTTGTTCATTGTATTTGTATGTAGACATTACATTTCTTTAAGAAGATTTTTTTTGATTTTCTTCTCTTAACATTAGTTCTGAATACCTATAAATTTGAAAGGGAAGACTTTATTTCCACAAAAAATATTTCGTAATTTTTTTCAATGTTGAAATTAACGAAAAATTTGAAATGTAATAGAGCACTAAATTTGCATTATTGAAATACTTGCTAGATTTGAAAAACAAAGAAACAAATATTTTTGAAAATGTTAATGTTTTTTTTTTAATTTTTGGAAAAAAATTATTTAAAAAAAAATTTAAAATAAAATCTTTTGTTTCACAAAACAAAATTCCAATCAAAATACAACTTATTTTCAAAATATTGAGTTTTCAAAAAAAAGGATTTTTTTTGTAGACATATTTGAAAATTTTTGAACATTTCGATTTCATCACAATTGGTCAAACCGTTCATGAGAAAATAGAAAACCATTTAAAAAAAAAAACGGTTCTATGACCAGAATAATTTGAATTGCCACAAAATCATCTCATCGTTAGAGCCGTTTTCAAGATACTTAACTGTCGAAATCTTTAATAATTCAAGTTTAAAAAAAAATATTTCATTGGTTTAGACTGTAGGTCGAGATACAGACAGACAGACAGACAAAATTGCGGGACCTACTCTTTTCGCGTTCTCTCTTAATATCTCGAGTTCGATCCAAAAATTGCTCTATAGTCGCAAAGTAGATATTAAAGATCCTTACCGGCTTTAAATTTTGAAATAATTTTTAACTTTCTCACCTTTATGGAAAACAAAATTATTGCGGTACATATATATTTTTTTCAAATTAAATAAAATATAAACGGATTGGTCATTGACGCCTAGATGATAAACGAAAAACTCAAAAAGAACACACTTAACCAAATTTCAAAATATTCTTCAAAAACCGTATTTGTTTTGCAAGTCTAGAATTTAAACGAGAAACTTTTTAGGGTTATAAAATTGAGCCATATAGACCTTATGTCTCCCATGGTTTTTGAAAATCCAATGTTTTTTGTTGAATTTTCCACCTCTTTCACCAACTTTTTCGACTGTGATGTCGTCGGCTACTTCTTGGTTGTGCAGATTTTTAAAAGAAAGCCTGAGAAATCGTTCCTTTTGAAAGTTCCTCAAAATACTCTTACTGCTTTGAAGAATTTTGTAATCATCCATAGAATTTGGCTTTGACTTATTGTTGTTATTGGATATTGGTAATCAATTCAAAAAATAATGGCGACTTTATTCGTACTGGCATGAATGGAAGTTCGTCAATAGCTCTGCTTGTATCAACTACGTACGTAGGTACTTTTTTTTTACACGAAAATAGGAAATTCAATTCTACAAACTTTATGTCTATTCATATTTATTTCGAGACTTACAGTAGTTTCAATTTGAATTGCAATTAGAGAAAAAGACTAAAATCCATGATGGCGGCTTGACCAGGTTAGGGTTGTTTCACGTTTACTAAATTTATCATTTACAAAATACTTCCATAGATATTTAAGAAGCAATTCAACAAAAACCCATTTAGAACTAAATTCAAAGCTGGGAGCTTTACCATCACAAAAGACATAAGCTGAGACAAAGTACTTAATCATTTTTAACGTTTCCTTTCGAAACTTTTAAGTATAAATGTGTCCATGAAAAGTAAAAAAAAAACAATTAAGCTAGCTAAAAAATAAAAATAACAAAATTTATTATTTCCACCATTAACCCAACAAAAAGGAGGGTAATAAAAAAGCAAGTTAACTGCTGGCAGGTCAGTAGGTAATAGAGTCTGTGTAGAAATATCTTTATGGGCTTATGACTTCAAAGCAAAACAAAATATGTTTAAAAATAAGCCATTACCAGTTTCCAGGCGTTTTTTTTTGTATTTATAAATACACATTCCTGGTATTCTACAGTCTTAAAATAAAGTACTATTTCTTCACATGAATGATTTTGAAATACAAACTTTCCCATTTGGCCGTCATCGTCAAAATCACTCTTAACGAAACCTTATACACGTTCGAAACAATATTTGAGGCAACTTGTTTTGTAACTTGTCCTATCTGTCAATCAAAAATTTGTTCATATTGCTTCGGCTCATGTCACGTTTTTTCGCCTTAAAATCGATTTATTTTTCAAAAATAAATTCCACATTTTTCAAAATAGAAATGACGTAGGATAAGTTCGAATTAAAGAAGCCTCTGCCGCCAGCAAGACTGTAAAGTTAAACATCGTTTGTATAGGTTATAGGTGGCTAAGAGTTCCACCCTAGTTATATTCAATATGTGTTAGTTGGCTTAAAGTGCTTCCGCATTCTTGATGCCCAGGCTAAAGGATATGTGAATATAATGAACAATATGTAGTGTGAAGGATCTCTTTCTCTTTTGCCCGTTCGTGTGATAATAAACTGTGCAATTACTCCCCTCACTAAGGATTTAAAGATAAATAAACTTATATTATGTGTATATATAGAATAGGCCTGCATAACACGCAAAGGTTCAATCCTTTATTTAGTTCAACCATAAAACACATGGGTAAAGTCAAATAAAAGGATACTACTATACCTACAATTGAAAGGGATGGAATTTGGTTCGTTATCCTTGCGTTCGTTGACATTTAATATATGGGAGAATGTGTGATGTGGGTGATTTAAGGGTATGTATCTATCCTTTACAAACACTGATAAGAGGGGACCATCATCAGGAGGAAAATGAAAAGATTCTTCTTCAAGATTAGGTCACACAAGGACATCGCGCTCTCAAATTCTATGCCTTCGTGATGACGTGGCGTTGGTGTTAGTTTTGCTGTCGGAAGTAAACACGTTAATCAGGTTCCGCTTGACAGTGATTGTTTGGATAACTTATTTTTTTCTCTCTCTTAGATAACCGACAACAAAAAAAAAAAAAACAACTTCCAAGTGAAAACATGATGGACCCCAGGGAGGATGAAAAAAAAGTTTATTTTCAGGAACAAAAAAAAAATATTAGGTTATTTTCTTTCATTCAGAAATGAGGGCAAAACAACAAAGAATAAAAATCAGCAATTTAATTATGTTTTCAATCTCGGAAATAAAAAAAAATGTGAGGCATTAATATTAATACACCCTACGTATTGTATTGGTGTTTAAAAGAAATATTGTGTGTTGCTTTTTTGTGTCCTTTTAAACGGTTATTGATTTTCTTGATAGGAAAGTAAGACACTTCAAAGTAAAGCTGAAGTTGAGATTCTACTACAAACCAACAACATTGAGCAAGCTACTACACCCAGTTATTTAAAGAGCATGAGAAACTGAGAACTTTCCTGAAGAGTGGAAAAGGAAATGATTGTAAAGATTTCCTTTAAGAAAGGCGGAAACTGAGGAGGGAAGAACATCTTAAAGACCGCATTAACACCTTGCGTGTCATCATCGAAGCGTGCGTTGAATATCGATCACTACTTCATCATCATCATCATCATCATCATCGGCTCAACAAACAGGGTTCGGTCCTGGCCTCATTCAACAAGTCTCTCTACCTATTCCGGTCTCGAGCCGACGCCATCCAGTTGCGTACCCCAAGGCTTCGGGCGTCTACGCCATCTCTCCAGCGCAAGCATGGTCTACCACGCTGCTGTCTACAATAGAATGTACCACAAAGGACTTTCCAAGCCGGTTCCTCTTGGCTCATGCGAGCTAGGTGCCTTGCCCACCGGAATCAAAGTAGATCGCGTACAATTCATGATTGTACCGTCTCCGGAATCGTCCTTCCTCACATATGGGGCCAACAATTCTCCTTAATACTTTTTTCTCGAACGCGGCTAAAAAAAGATCGGAGTGTCTTTTGCTAAGCACCCAAGTCTCGGATCCATACGTGAGTACTGGCAGGACCGTGATTCTGGTTCTGTACAGCAGTAGTTTTGAAATTATGGTGAGATTTCTGGATTTGAAGAGGTTTAGTAGGCTCTGTTGGAATCACTACTTCACGTGCTGTTTATTGACATTGCACTTCGACAGTGAATACAGAATTTATTTGGCTTGCTTTGCGCAGGATCTCCATCAAATGACATCAAGGGTGGAAAGAAAAACTGAAATCGTTGTGCTAAAGATCAATAAATCAAAAATAAAAGAAAATCAGCCTTGGAACTTCCTCATCTGCTCAAGTAAAATATTTCTGGGCAACCAGTAGAAGTGGTAGAAAATTTTCAAAAGCTTGGAAGTATTATTGACGGTGGAACTGAACTCGATATTAACAGCTGAATAGGGAAAGCAAAGGTTTCGTATGTATGTTTCGTAAATATGAAGAAACAACTTTATAAGCTTTAAGACCAAGCTACGACTGTTTCACTCCAATTTTGAATCCGTGCTGCTTTAAGGGAACAGTACTTGGAAGGTCATTTTGAAGATTTTTTTGGCTAAATCGTGTCTCTAATCTCTCCAGGAATCGTAGACGATGGAGCGTAGGAGTAGTGTTAATAAGATCTGTTTTGTTGTTTGACCAGCGTTTAAATACTGTTCACAGTGTTAGACAATGAAAAAAAATATGAGAGTAAATTGAAGGCGGCTGTGATGAAGAAACTTCGCATGAGAAGCAAGAAAATCCGAATTCGTCAAAAATACCATCTTTGTGCAAGAGCAGTACAACCAACTTAGCTGGTACTGTAATGTACAAAGAAGAAACCCTGAAAACCTAGTTCAAAAGTCAATATCTAACTACTTTCCAACACTATCGCGGAAGAAAGGCAAACGCAAAAACTTTTTGATAAAACAAATGCAACGACACCTGCATTTAGTTGGCCTCAGACATGAAACAATTAAAAACCGGGAGGCCTGTTAATGTTTTCTGTGGTGAAGCAGGCGTACCCCAAAAGTGGAGCCTTAAGGTGAAACACTTGTGTTGGATACTTGTGGTCCCACTCGAGATCATGACAATTGCCGGTAAACGAAGAAGAAATAAAGGATCTTTTTTGGTGTTATAACCACTCCGGTACAAACTACCAAAATTCCTAAAGCTCGTAATCATTTTAAAACCCCCGTGATACATCCGAAAAATAATTTGCCTCTGAGTATTTTTCCTCTTGAAATATTAATACAAAAAAAAAATAATCAACCCAATTTCATATTATAACTAAAATCTCTATTTAGTTCACCTATAAAGGCAGAGTTTTAATATCTCCCTACCACCTAATAGTCTCCTACTTTTTTTTTATTTTGCTCTTCCTCGCACCAGAATGTAGTGAAAAAAAAACATTGCATCACCATCAGCATCATCACCCATGTACGAGTGTATGTATATGTATGAAGGTACCGAGCTGAAACAGGACATGCTTTAGATTAAAAGGATATATAAGAGTATATGTCTGTCCACTTAAAAATTCTCCTTCCGTTTTCTATGAAATGAATTTTTTTTATTAGAAAATTTCTCCCTCTCTCTATAGTATGTTAACATTCCACAGTGAAAAAAAAAGGAAAAAAAAAACTGCATCCTTTTATTCTCTATTCCTCCTTTGAAATTAAGTATGTTCACAAGCGACATCTCAACTATTTAAGTAATGTACGCCACGATGTTTTAAATTTGCAAAAAAAAAAATTATATGAAAAGCAGAAAATTCCACAATTTACTTAAACTAGACATGGCTTTGAATTCTTCATTGCATTTTATTCGCTATTTCTACTTTTTTCATTCTATCCCTCACATACATAACGGTAAAGTCCAACAAAATCCGCCGACGAATTGTTAGCCTCAGACTAAAATGGAACACGACTAAGAATAAATTAAAAACGCAATTAAAAAGGATTTCACTTTTATGATGATGTGCAGTTCAAAATTTGTGTTGGGATCTTCTACAACTACTATACTACTGCTGCACTGCAACTAGTTTTATGCATCCAGTTCTATCCACAGCATATTATAGCACAAAAGCAGCAAAACCCAAATTACTTCTAATGAATACATGGACCAGTGCTCGTCCAGCAGCAGTGTAGTGCAACAAGAAAGACTACAGCAACACCAACAACAAAAAAAAAAGGAAAAACGGATACGAATTAGAAGGCCGCAGGACTAATTAGTCTGCGAGAGGATTAGATGGTCCATTTTGTGAGCATTTTAGCAAGCACAATATTTCCCTGTCTGGTGATGCCTTTGCAAAGTGGCTCTGTTGGTGAAATCCAAATTGTGGTCAGTTTGTACGTCCGGAGTATTTTGTTAGCCATAAGTTGGATCATATAGCTTAGCTGGTACGAGGAGTATACATCCGCGAAATTATCCCTGACTAAGCACGTTTGCTTGACAGAAAGTTTTGCAAACGAATCGTGACTTTGTATATTTTGTGCTTTGGCTAGCAGATTTTATTGTTTGACAGGGTCTGTAGGTTCTGGGGGAATAGTAGAAAATGATAAACCAGAAAATAGTTTCCCCGATTTAAATTTTCTTCGTTTTGGAAAAAAAAACTTGAAGAAGTTTAAAACAAAATTCCTACATTCCCAAGAATCATAAAAAAAATATGTCAACATCATGTCGAACTTATTTTTTTGACTACATACAAAGTGTGTGATTCTGTAGGGAAATTGATACCAAAGAAAATTCTAAAAATAATCTCTCCGTGATGTGAGAGTATCTTCCTTTGAGTATCTCAATTTTTTGTCATGTCACATTAATCATTATGAGTTTTTATTTTTTGTTAAGAAATCCCTATCCTTAAATAAACTTTATGATTGATGTTTCCTTTTAAATTTATTAAGATTGCACTTCTTAAGTAGAAGGAAAAAAGTTGATATTTCTTGAAGAAGAAGAAGAAAAAAAAACAGAAACTCACCTGACATTCAGTTGGCCATCTGGCGGCCTGCTGTGAGCAGTCATTATCCTTGTCCTTAGGCAGGGCGAATAGATCTCGGGGTTCTTTTAAACGAGCAATTGGTTTGAGCGTCTTTTCATCGGTGTTTACCTCCAATTGATTAGTTTTTAGTCCTTTCGATAGAAAATTACTCAAAAATCCTGAAAATAAAACAAAAATTAAATAATTTTTTTTGTTAAAAAATAAAAAAGTTTAAATGGACCAATAAATTCAAGGAATAGAATTTTTTTTTTTTAATGTCAAATCATGTTGTGCATTAAATTACTTCAGTATATTCAGTGATGCGTGGATTGAAGGCAAAGAAATGTATTTTGGTAAATTATCAAAGTAAAATACTTTACAAAGAGTTCTTTTATAGAAGTATGTACATAATCTTACATTTGTACATATCCATACATAAGTTGGACGAATCTAGTTCAATTTTTCCTTTGGGTGCTGTTGCCGTTTTATTATTTTTTTTTTTTATTTCGAGTTGAATGCAAAAAAGCAAAAGCAAAGGAATCATAACTTCTAGTATTGAGGGCTAATGGTGTGTATGAACTCTTCAAAAAATATTAATAAAAATAAAGTTTTTTTTTGCAAAAGCTTTGGAAGCAAATAAAATAAACTGGATCCCATGAATTTGCACTTATTTTTCAAGGATATAATAGTACATATTGGACAAAAAAAATCGCACAAAACCTAAAAAATCAATGTAAGCTTATGGTGCTGGGAAGAAACTGTAAAAAAGCCACATCGATATGAGTACTGTCAACAAGTTAAGAGTGGTTTAAATGCCTCTTAAAACGTATATACTCGAAATTTTATCATTTTTGAAGTTCAAATATCTTCCTTACTATCACTTTTTTTCTTGTTCAAAATCTTTCTATCTATTAAATGGTTAGGTTAATTATTTTTCGACAACTTCGATTTTTATAAACAAAGAGCAAATACTGATTTTTTTTTTGCCTTTTACCCAATTTAATAAATAGAATTGATTTATTGGTACTAGAACCAAATTTTAACATATTTTGTAATATTTATTATTTTTATTTGTTTTACTACAAAATAGATAAAATTAACCGTTTTAAAATCGAACGCGAAAACCCTATATTTTCGACAGTTCCTCATTTTAAAGTAACAATATCTTGCAAATGAACACTCGGATAGAAAAAATTGAAACAAAATTTTTGTCAAATAATATGGTGTATAAAATTTGACGTACGATTACCCACTTAGAAAAACATTCAACCGTTTTCAAAATATCGAACTATGCAACAAAAAAATCTTTTTTTTTTCAAGAATCTCAAAAACAATGTTTTTGAAAATCTTTTTTTTTGGTAGTACCTAATGCTTTTATTACAAATAATATCCAACAAACACATTTTGACAGAAATTGGAAATATCATTGGAAAAGAAATTAAAAAAAAATAATAAGTACGCAATTGTTAAAAGCGCAATCTGGAGAAAATAGTCCCAATAATTTAGCCTACTAGATCAAGGAATAGATGATATTTGTCATTATTTGAATTGCTAAATTCAGCAAAAATTAAAACAATTTTGAGTTCAAAACTGAAGATGTATAATTTCTTATGATACAATTTTTTCGAAAATAAATTTCAAAACAGCTGTTTTTTCAAAAAATATTTTTTGAGTATTTTGATGAAAAAAATATTTAATAGTTAACATTTTTTTTGAAACTTTTGGTACGGAATAATATTTAGATAATCAAAAACCAAAAATCCGGTTCTATTGCAGGTAGGTACCATTAATAATGGTTTTTGGACAAATATTTTTGACCACAAATTTTTTTTTCTAAAAATAAATTTTGTCCAAAAAGATTTCGCACAAAAATGTTGAAAAAATGCTGACAAAAAACAATTTTGTCAATCAACAACCAAGTGGAAAGTTTTTCCTTTAGTGGTTGCAACGAATTTTTACAGGTAGCTTTTACAGAATTAACGATTTATCCCTCAATAAATAAACGAATGTTTACTTACTGCCCTGTTCATCTTTAAAAAATATAAAAAATGGCGCTCATTTTAAAACGCATTACTTCTAAAAAAAAATATAATAGTTTGACATCCAACCAGCGCAAATAAAAATGATGCAAAATAAATCCTATCAAATTGCTTTATCCCCCGTTCCAAAACAGAATGACCTTAAAAAGTGAGCAAAAAAATTGCTGCAAATGTTGAAGTAATGGCTTGCCAGCCGCCGCCGTAAAAATCCTATACCTATACCTTATATTTTGATGGAGTAATAAACTTTTTGACTTACCCTTTATCCAGGGAGAATTAATCTACACACATATATGTATTTATCTGTCCGATGTTCAAACCTACTTACTACCGGCTTTTCCATTATTATCATTTTTTTTTCTTTTTGTTATAATTCAACCCAAACAAACAACAATCTGTAACCTATTCAATGCGCAAAAAAAAAATATAAAAGAATCTAACTTTCATGCTCTTAACAGCTTTGCGCTTCATAATTCACGTGAGTATTTTTTTTTTGTTCATATAAAATGAAAATAAAGAAAACATGTGTGTGGAAAACTTTTTCCCATTTCCTTTGCCAAGAAAACAAAAACAAAACAAAAAAAAAATAAAAAGAAGAGAAGAGATAAAATACAAACATAATAAACCAAAAGGATAACTAACACACACTATATGGTGGTAATATGAGCTCTAAATACTTAATGTGCTCGACTATGCGTTAGTTTGGCTGCATGTCAGAGCCGTAGTCAGGAAAATATTTTTGAGGAAATGGGTTATCTGCAGTCTCTTAATATACCACATCAGGCTGACAGAAGTAAAACACAAAATAAGGTCAATAAATTGAAGTGATAATGCTCATGAAATGTTTGAAATAAATGCCACCAACATTGGATAAATCGTTCGTTAATGAGAAGGGAAAATTCAAAAAAAGTCTACGGCACTGGTCGTGGTTAAGAACTTTCTTTCTAAAAGCATAAGTATATGTGTATTTTCAGTGGTGTAAGTAAAGAAAAAGGAAATTAAAATAAAAGAACACAAAAATTGTTTTCAAATAAAAATAAATAAAAGCAGAAAAACAAAAAAAAAAACAAGACACGGGAAAACAAATTATTACAACTTTGATTAAAACTTATAAGGTTCTATGCAATTATTTATTCTATATGGTTGCCCTTTGTTTGTTATTCTGTGCGTAGAAAATAAAGTTTTTGAAACGCGGTTTTTAGTAGTTTTCAAAGTAATTGCGGGTTGGTATAATTAGATTTTTTTGTTTATTTCTTTTGAATTTATGTGTGCATAATACATACATAATATACATGTATGTACACAAAAAGTGATAAAAAAAACGTACTCAAAACTAGAAAACAAAAATTATTTTTATGAGGGGTCTAATTCTTAAAACAAAATTAATAAATTTGTGTTAATTTTGTATTTTAGAGAAATCGGATTAATTTATTTAAAAAAAACTTATTGACGTTTAAGAATACCATTTAAATATAAACCAATAATACGAAACACTTATTGCTTTAAAAAGTTTACTTATTTAATTCATTCCTTACAAATGCAAAGTTCAGGCACTTATAAAAAAAATATATGTATATCTGAATTAAATTTTTTTTTTTTGAATATCCAAAAAAAAATTTTTTTTTTTTTATTTTTAGATGTGTACCTATGCTTATGTATGTATGTATATCAATGTACATAATCGAAATTGGATCATTCAGTAAAACAGTTATATGAGATGTACTGTCTGTTATGTTAAATTTTTCAAATGTTAAATTAGTAGATCCAAACATTTTTATCACAATTTTTGGAGCGCTTTTAGAAAAATTTAAAGATTTTTTCAAAAGTTGTTCACCATTTTTTAAGTGGTAGGTACCGCTTTTTATAATCATGCGGGTAAAAAACTTTTTGGAACCAGATCAAAATTAAATGATTTAGGTATTTTTGAGAAAATTGAAAACAAAAAAAAAATTATTGATGCTATTGGTATTTCTGGAAAAAAACATTCTACCAAATATCTAAAAACAATAATTAACGATTATTTTCAAAGTTATTCCATCTGCCCAAAAAATTTATTGATAAATTTTAAATTAAACTTTTTTACAAAATAGTTTTTTGTCATAGATCATAAAACTGTTATACAACTGGGCGAATATTCACTTTTTATGTTTTCCCTAAGATAAATTGTATTCAACAAAAATCGACACAGTAATTGAACTGAAAAATTGAAAAAAATTGGAGGAACATTCTTATTTTGAGTTATTGCTTAAAAAATACCCAAATCAAAATCTTATAATCTTCGTTTTTAACTAAATTAGTTTTATTTCAATTTGATATAAGTAGGTTTTAACATTTTCCATTATTTTCATGAGTTCCTTAAGTCATTTTGAGTTTTTTTTTATTTCCTTTGTATGTACAGTAGAATCTCGAAAAGATGAACAGATATAAAACAGGCCCCGTTCATCTTTTCGAACTGTACATCTTTCCAAGCATCGAGAGTTAGTTTAAGAAAAACATATATCTATACATAAAAACATTGCATATCAATTCAATATCAATTCATTTTATTTTAGAAAAACATAAAAAATAACAAAAATAACAAAGTTGTTCAAAGAGTTAACCAAAATATGCACTCATTTAGACCTTTTTCTTAAAAAACTGCTCCATAGTAGCCTGTCGCCCGGAACAAAGAAGTCTCGTCAAAGCATTTATCTTTCCGAATTGTTCATGTTTCAGAACCGTTCATGTTTTCGAGATTCTACTGTACATATATTTTTCAAGCATTTTTAGATTGTGTTCTTTTTTAACTTTGATATGTTTTTCACAATAACACGTTAAAGCATGATTCTTCTTTACTATGAAAAAACCTAATTTGCTTGTTAAAAATTCATAACAGCTTTTTTTCAAAAAAATGTATTTAAAATTACCTATTTAAAAAGTAGCCTTTCTTTTTGTAAATATTTTTTAATGATTTTCGATATACTTTTTGCTAGATATACATAAATGGGTACATATTTGTAAGAAGACAAATTGGGTTTTCATAGTAAAAGAAAATAAATATTCTAAATAAAGTGTTTTTGTGAAAAAATAATGTCAAAGTCAAAGGAAAAAAGAATAAAAATCGTTTTATCTCGACAACGAAGCGCAAATGAGAAAATAAACTTAGGTTTTTCGACTCATGTTTTTTTCTGTGTTTTTTAGATTATCTATAGTGTCAAATTTTTTGTAAATTTTCAAAAAATTAATTTAATATTTTCAAACCATATTTTTTTATGTATCGTACTTACCAACGTAGGTACGAGTATTTTTTTTTTTGTTCTAACCAATGGAAGTTGACTAAAATTAGCGACCAATAAATAAAAAGAACACGAATAAACAATTACGAATTGTTTATATTTTATAATTTTATATGAACAAGAATTACATTAACAAGTTCACAGCAAATTACAACGAGCGAAAGTTAGTTTTTAGTATCAAAATCGTTTAGTTAAAACTCAAATCTAAAACCATCTTTGAAAAAAAAGTGATCGATATTTAATTTTCGTATTCAATACACTTTAAGATGGTTCAATTGAAAGTAGAATTTTTTACTGTTAAAAGAAAGAATCTTTTTTGTAATATGTATACTGCCTAAACACCATGGTATAAAGTTCTGTATCTATATACAAAAATTTTGCTGTTGTTGTTGGATTAAATTTAATTATTTGCCAACAATGATGTTTCATTAGTAATTTTTTACTGTCGTTTCAATGGACCACTATTCTAATAAATTTTTGTACTAATTGCATTCTTTGTTACCATATGCTGCCTTAACCCCATGCCTACTGCTTTGTGTCCATACCCTTTGAAAATATTTGGGCAATGTTATATCAAGCTTATAATTTGGAGTAAATATTTGGCGATATTTCTATTCTTATTTTCTCTACGGCGATATTTCCAAATTATTGTTTTTTTTTTTTTTGCGAAAAAATGTTATAAATGGCTTACAATTAACGGTGAGAAACCTAACTTACCTACTTGTTGTCACTTCTATAGCTCTCTGTTTACGTTTTCTGGAAACACTTTCAATTTCCTAACGCTCACAATATTCAATTTAAGCAGTGCACTTTTTCGATTACGCGCGCAAAATAATCAAAAGAAACCGCTTTAATTCTAAAATTAAAAGAAAATTATTTCATAAACATAAATACATATACACATATTTTTTGGATTAATTTCACTCAGAAAAATATTTGTTTCTCCTATTTTAATTTCATAAGTTTATTTCTAATTTTTTTTCTACGTTTTTTTTTAGAAATTCAGAACTGAATATTACGAGAAAAATTTATATTTTTTAATTTTTGAAATATTTTAGTAATATCAAAAAAATGCCATTTACGCACTAAAAAATCAAATATTTGAAAAGAATCACTATCAATTTTTCAGGCGGTAATGAACGTTTCCTTTGCACTTTTCACAAATAAAACGCACTCTACCTTTCTCAAACCGATATCTTTGAAAATTTTCAGCGCTAACGCTAACTCTCCAAAACTATTGAATCCGAATTTTTTGAGTTTTGTTGTTTAAATTTAAAACCGTTTATTTTTTTGTTTGACGTAACGAACAAGTAAGAAAAAAATTCACAACAAATATTTTAAGAACACTACTTCTTCCAATCTACGAAAGACGGATACGACGAAAAATTTCGCACAACGAAAGTCGTTGCTTTTACTTTGATTTTTCTTTCGAAATTTTTGCTTGAATCCGTATTCGATTGATTGCCGCGCTCTTCGAGGGTTGTTTACGGTACCTCGATTTGTTGATAACTAAAAAATCCGAAACAGAGTGTGTTGGGATTTCAGTGTGTACATATTTCGTATTTCTTGTGGTGTTATTCAACAATCTAAGGGGTGCTGCAGCTATGGTGCTTACTGCCACCTTGTCTCTTGTTGTTATTATTTGGTATGCAGTGCTCTTCTCTGCCCCGAGCAGCTGTGTGTGGGTGGTGGGTGTATAGAAAGCTTTTTTTCTTTTTTGGTATATTTTGTGCAAGCTCGTCCCACAATAACCACATAGCTCATATAAGCATCTAGTCAATAGCTTTTAGTTTGTTTACGTCGCTCTTTGGTATTTCGCGTAGTTTCGCGCAGTTTTTTTTTGCTAACTGGACTGAGAGGAATTTCGAGAAGAAATCTCGGAGGTGAGCTGTTTGACTTTGATGTTACGATATTGAGAACACAAAAAGCGCTTTAGTGCCTCGATAAATTTCTAGGTGAGCGGTTGCGCTGTAAGTGAAAATATAAATGTTGAGTCCATTTTCCTGCGTGGGCCAGTAGAGAGAGAGGTGCAGCAAACCAAAAAAAGGGTATTTGAAAATTAAAGCTTTTTCTTGGCTATCCTACATACATAGGATTTGTGCTTTTGTTGTTTGTATTTGTTTCCTTGAACACTTTAGGGGGTGTCCAAACTTTTACAAGCGGAACCGTATGTGTCTTTCAAATTTATTTTTAACTTTTTTTTTTTAATTAATGCATACTTTAAAATTTTAACTATATGAACATCATAACACTTTACAGCTTTTTGTCATTTCTTTTTGAAAGACCGTATATTTGTAAATGCAGAATTTCAAATTTATAATGCTTCAAAATGAATGTTTTTTTTTTTTGTAAAAAAGAATTTTTTCAGCAACTTGAAAAATCTCATCAAAATTTTAAATTTGTGTAGGTATGCGTTTTTTACTTAAATTTTTGTAATTATATTAAGGACAACTTTTGGGTGTATATGTTCACCGCCCAAGGATGGTAAAAAGAACCTTTTTTCTATACCCATCACAACTTTAGAAACGAATAAATATTAAATTTTTTACACCTACTTATGAAATTATGAAAGTCCAAATTTAAAAGGATGTTTTTTTTTTTGGAACTTAGAAAAATGAAAATATTTTATTTTATTTTTATTCAATATTTTTTAAAAAGACTTGTTCGATTTTTCTTTAAAAGTACGTTGCAATTTTTAAAATCTTTTAAATTCTGTTCTCATTTATTGGGCTCGCATAACGAATATATTTCTTTATAAATCAAATTAAGTACCTAGTGCACCTTGTTAAGTTAACAGTGTCCACTTTAAAAAAATGTACTCTATTTACTGCTAAATTTAACACTATCAATTGTTCAATTAATAGTGAATATTCCACTTTAGTTTAACCCAACCTGGGAATATTTTTACATTGTATCTGGTTAATTTAATGGTTTTGTCATGTAGAATTAATAAATATTTGATATTGTTTTGACATGACAATTCTGTTTGATTTACATGATTTTTTCTCTGAGTGTAATCAGGTGTAATCCAGTCGTGCATTTTATTTCAAAAGTGATGGTCTTACTTCCACAAAACTGTATAAAAACATTTAAAAAATAAAAATAAATAGTTTAGTAAACATTTTCATTCAATATTGCATTCACTAATCAATCTGCGTACCATTTTGACAATCAGGCACAATAACCCAAATTCTTTGCCCTAGTAAAGTTCACCAAACGCATAAATCTTCTGCAACGACCTTGCCCGTGCTACCGATTGTCGTGAAAAAAAGCACAGACATATTCTCTTTCGAAAAGCTCCTCTCCATTGAAAAGCTCTTATGAGACATTTACTTGTCGCCTTCTCGTTTCAAATTGAAATGCAAGTGCAATGGTCAATTTGTCATCCATTATTGTATTGTTTTTTATAAATATTTAAAATTATTTTGTTTCTTACTTTGTTTTTTTTTTTTTTAAAAGAAAACTTCCTTTCAATCATTATTGTTGTTAGAATAAAAGAAGAGAATAAAAGCACTCTTAGTCAGGTCATATTATGTAGGTATAAGAAAGGATGTATCTGTGGTTACTATTTTTTTTTATCCTAAGGAATAAGCTTCAACAAGTTGCAAAAGTTGAGTATAAACAGTGGAGGTGAAATTTTGCCACTCTTCTGTGTTAAATTACCTCCCACCCACCCACATGTCCCTCCTCCTACGCTTTGGCAAGAGTATAATACGTATATAAAAAGAATGAACTTTACAAATGCGACGAGTGACTACAACAGCTGTTTAAAAATGTTGTTTTTTTTTGCATTATTTTCTTTTTCTATTTTGTTTTATATTTTCAAATAAAAAATAATTCTTTTTTTTTTTTGCTTACCCGTTTACCCTTTGTACGCTGCTGCACCATTTAAATTCATTTATTCGCTGGGTAGAATGATTAATTTGTGGATGAAAAGGAAACTGGGAAAACTCAAAGAGGATACCAACCATTCGCTATGTCAGTAGTTTTTTTTTTTTTTTAGATAAAATAAATAACAAAGAAGAATTTTTTCTATTTTTTTTTTATATCCTCTTGCTATCTGCTTTTAATGACATTGTATAGTTTTATGGATGGACAGATGAAAATTGCGAGGGAAATTCTTTTGCTGCTAGATATCTATTTCAGTTGGGTAAATAAAAAAAAAGAAGAAGTAGAAATGTGAAAAAGCATCAATCAATTAATTGCGATTATTTTAGTTTCGGTTTTTTATTTGCATAATTTTTTTTTGTCATTGCAAGCGTTAGAAAGAAATGAAATAAATACCTATGCGTCAATTTGCGAGAGTGGACATTCTATAGTCTATGAAGGAATGTTGTATTTAGTTGTTAATTATTTGGGAGGGAATTTATTTTTGTTTATCATTTAGGTTTTTTTTGTAAAGTACACAGGTTTTAAAGAAAAAGTAAAAAAATTGAATATGAATTTCATTTATTTTTCAACAATTTATTGAATGCATATACATATATGTATGCACCACTCGACTCGAGTCTCCGTTTAATTAAAAATAAAATAATATAATTGAATTTCATGAATATGAAAATTGTTTTTATTTTATAGTATTTCTCTTTTCTCTGAAAAACAAAACAAAACAAAACAAAAAATCCAATTAAAATGTTATGGGCTTGTGAGCTTTTTTTTTATTTTCACAATGGTTGGCTCGAAAAATTGAAATGTTATGCTGCAAATTGTTTACTTTCGTTAGAATGTTATTGGGCGTTTTCATTTCGTTTTGTTCAGTTTAAAATTCAATTTAACACAAAGTGTGAAATTGAAAAAAAAAGAAATACAATGCAAATGATTGAAAATGATTTTGAGTGCAATAGACACCTTTAATGAAGAATTAAAAAAAGGGTGATTCTACAAAAACCGTTTAACTTTTTAACCTGATTTTTTTATATATATATAAATCTAATTAATATCTACATTTGCACACAATATTATTAAGATTTGATACGTTATCATTATTCAAAAAATTCTTCAAAGGGTCTGAACCTCAGATCCCGGACGTATCCAGGGCTGTTTTCTAAACTAGAAGTCGTTACCATTCATTTATTTCAGGTTTTCTTTTTTACTTACATAAATACACCCCTGATTTCTAACCTTAAAAAACAAATCTTTGTAATGAATTCATTAATTTAATTTTTTTTGTCCATAAAATGTTTGTTATTAATTTTTTGACTGGCCACTTTAATTAAAAAAAAAGAACTAAAAAAGTGGTGGGTCTTGAAATCCGTTCATTTTTTTACTATCTATACTTTTTTGTACTTACAAAAAAAAAACACACTCACACACACACAAACATACATATATATATATGCCAGTAAGACCTAGGGTCTTATAAATTAGGCATTGTTACAGAAGGAGTATAAGGGTAGGACAGATTTATGTTGGCACAGTGGATTGAGTAATTAGATTTTTGATTATCTCATTAAATCCCAGGAGTGGCGTTCAGTTGAGGGAATATAGAATAAATTGACTGGGGATCGAACCCGTATATCCAAGGTATCAGTCAAGCACTACCTCCAATGTGCCGGGGCCTACCCCTTATATGCATTTAAAATGGTTTTGATTTTTCAGTACCTCAGATCCTTTTAACATTTTTTTTTTGTTTTCTCAGAATGATTCTTATGCAATATTAATACCGCGAGGGGTCAGTTGCAATCCCTTAAAAAATACCACTGTTTGAAGAGTCCAAGTGGTGTTTCTGGATCGTAATGCTTATTTTTGTGGAGTAAAAACCGTTAAAAGCTGTTTCGAATCAATAATTCAGCAAGCCAGTTAAAAAGTGGTAAAACTTCTACTTGGTTGGCTGAAAATTTTCAGTACATTTTGTATTATAAGAAAGAAAAAAACCCTTTATATAGAAACTTAAGATGTCTTTAGATAGAAAAAAATATTCTGTACAAAATTATTGGAATAAAAATTTAATTAAACCCAAACTACATTGCTTGGTAAACGCCTTCAAAAAAAAAAACGGAAAAATGGTGAAAATTACTACTTTCCTATGTTAATGTAGCTAAATTGTTCATATTTATTTATTTGTTATTTTTTTTATACTTTGCATGCAATTAAATACTTTAATAGAAAAATTATAACAGAAAGTTTTTTTTTGTACCTAATAAAAATTTTAATAATACAAAATCATTTGTTTGTCAATTTATTAAAAAAAAAGTCGTTTTTGATAGTCAAATTTTAGTATTACAATTTTTTTTTGATAAATTTTTGAGTATATAATACTAATTTAATTAATTGTTAATGTTTTTCATTATTTTTATTTATTGAGTTATCATTATTGTAAAATTTGAATTTTGTTTTTTAGTTTTTGACAGAAAATCCATCTAAATTGAATTACGATATTAAGAATTTTTTTCAATTTGCTCTAAGAGTTTCAGTTTCTATACAAAGGACCTCAAGAGCCAGTTACTTTTAAGAGCATACTTATGCTTATACCCACGTATTGTATATGTGCTTTATAAGTGTCCCTTAAAGCCACTCCATAAAATTATATCCCTTGGAAAATCCCATATTGATGGTTCTTTTCAACAAAAAAAAACCCTTAATTTCCTTTAACACACCAATACCCCTTCTAAGTCCTAAATGCATGGAGGCCGCTATTCATCCTCACTATCAACTCGGTAACAATTTCCTTCTCTTATAAATTATATCGACAGACAAGGCCTTTCCAGCCAAATAGAACCCAACACGTGTCGGTATCCTTTTTTTTATCCTAATCTAACCAAAAACCTAACCAACCCACAATGATAGATACTTAATTCACTTTGGGATTCAGCCAATATTAGAGCAATGCCACCTCCGCAAGCTCGTTAAATCGTTTGGTTGGTATTTACAGATAGATATGGGTACGTTTTGTATTTATTTATCTCGGTTTGGGACTAGAGAGAACCTATCTCAAAGGAAATCTCAAACCCTCTCGATTTGTGAATTCCACCTTCAAAACGAAACAGAGAACCATTAATTTCACTAATCGATAACTGCTGCTGAAAGAAACTAGTGATTGACGTCCTCGTGACTTATAGACAGTTATAGATGAACAAACTGATTCACGCACGCTTTCGAAATTCATCTTTTCTTTGTCTTTTACACTTTTGCGATTAATTAAGCGTTTCTTTGTTCGTTCAATTTTAATTGAAAGTCAACAACCTCCTCCTCGCTTTGAATGAGTCACGTTTAAAGGAGTATTTTCCACACGTGGATGAGTTCATGAGGAATAAATTACCATACACATACCGTAGCCGTATATGAAGAGCATTTACTCAACTCAAGCTCAACCCTTGAACTATACTCATCCTTGCACATGTGGATTCTATTGAAATCCTTTTTTGTGTACTGGGATATGATATTTAAAATCGAAGAACGTGCAACATTTTTGCTGGATTTTGCTTTTAAATTGACGTGGATAGGTAGGTGGCAGGTGGGCCTGGGAGGGAATTTATCAAACTGTGTGGTATGTGTTTGGAACAAAGAAACAGCCATGCGAGTAAAATGTTTCCGTTTTTTGATATTATGTATGAAGAAGGTACGGTTGCTTTAAAGGTTGTGGAAAACTTACATAAATGACTGTAGCTCTGTAAATGAGGTATTATTTTTCACGTGCATAGCAACGTGTGTGTGTGTGTGGAAATTTAAATTTCAAAAGGATTTAACTGTAAGTCGTTGAACTCATCCTCCGGTTGGATTAGAAATAAATTGGGTTTTTATAAAAAAAAAAAAAAAAAAAAAAAAAGAAACGAAACGAAGCCTCCTGAAGCAATGGCTTTTACGTGTTCAAAATAAGTTATGCTTAAATTTGGTTTAAATAAATCTTTTTTAAATATAAAGAATGTTTTGAAATGCACATGAAAATTCTTATCTTAGACATAAAATTCTTATAATAATGAAAATGTTCATAATTCATCTAAAATGAGTTTAAGGGGTTCACAAAAAAAAACCTACTTGAAAATATTAAGATTCTCATATTGAGCTACTTTAATAAAAAATCTTATTAAAACCAACAGTACAAATAATTTTTCGAAGTATTTTTTTTTATTTAGAAATCGGATTGATTTAATAAAAAAAATAATATCTTTGTACTAATTTAAGAAGAATGCCCTTACAAATGCAAATGGATGTTCAGGCTCAGACCGAGAAATATTCCTTCTGGTTGTGGTTTAACGTGATTAACTTTTAACATCCGAATTTTCGGATTCAATACTCAGAAAAAAAAAGAACTGACACTTTGAAAAATAATAGAACTAAATGTCAAATTAATAAGATATTTTTATATTTGTTCAATAAGATTTTCTCCATTGTTTTAATACGACCTTCTGCTTAAATGCTTTTTTTACTCTGTGCGGATGAAATTTAAACCTTTTTCATATAATACGAGTATATAATTTTGAAAATATATTTGCTTAGAATATATCTCCAGCTCCTGTTTCAAACACCCCGTCAGTTAAGAATTCTGGTTTTTTTTTCGCCGTCAAACATTTTTTTTCGTCAGCTTTAGGCTACACATAAATGTATCCAACACTCGTGTATGCAAATACGCGATTTGTTTTCCTTTTATTTTTATTTATTTTCTTCTTTTTTATGTGAAAACTCCACAGGAATAAAAAAAAGCTTTGAGAAAATAAAAAACAGATTAACATAATTTCGTGGAGACATTCAATGTTATGGCATTAAGTTTAAAAACCTTTCTTAATCTGTTAAAAAAAAGATGTACGACATTTGATTTATAATGTAAGTACATAAATACGTACTTACATATATAATTATTTATATTTTTTTATGGTGGGATATTGAGTTATTAATATTTCTTTTAAGTTTTTCCTTTGATCGCTAAAATATTAATTTAGTCCAAAAAATTAAAATGCACGAAATTATTCCTATGTTATCTATCTAGTTTAGATTAAACAAAAATAAAAAATGTCTTCAGAGATAGAGACAAACTTGAAAAAGCATAAAACTCATTATTTGAATTGCTGAAATAAGCCAAGAAAAAAAAAAACAAAAATCGTTAGAGCCGTTTTTTTTTTTGTTGAAGAAGTTTGAAGTTGGTATTTAATAATATAAACTTGAAAACAAAGTTTATAAAATGTTCGCCAATTTTCAAAATACTGAATTTTCAAACACTTAAAAATCCAATTTATTTTTTCTTTGAAAATTTGTGGGATATTATTCAGATTATATAGCACCTATTTTATGAAATGGTATCGCAAGCTGTCAAACCGTGTATGAGAAAATCGAAAAGCAAAAATCGACGGTTTTATTGCAGGTACCGTTAGTAACGATTTTTTTTTAAATAATTCTTGAATTACCTACTTTTAGTTATGTATTTACAAAGTCCGACTTTAAAAACTTCATCAAAATCGTTAGGGTCGTTTTGTAGATAAATATTTTTTGTCTTTACGGTTATTGACAGGAACCGTTATTTTTGGAGCTAAAAAAGAATTTTAGTTTCCCTCTATTCTTGGGGTATCTTTGAAACCTTATTTAAAAAATTTGAAAAAAAATCGTAGGTCGTGAATCAGACAAACAGAAAGAATTGTGAAATCGACTTTTTCGTGTTCTTTATATCGTAATGTCAGATCTGATTAATATGTCGAGCTCGATTTTTTTACGAATAAAAAGCTTGCCTCATGTCTACTGTCGAATTTAAAAATCCGCCAAAGCTGAATTTTTTTCGGTTCAATTTGTATTTATGTCTCATTTATTTCTCAAAACTAACCTTACTTTGAACGAGGGCTTCCAAGGAACATGAAAATAGTTTTTTATTAGCGGTTCGTGGTTTTTTTTATGATATAATTTAACCTTAAAAAAAATGTTCTTACTTTATTTCTAAAATCAATTCAGAATCGATTCTCCATGTAAATGGGGTAGTAATAATTTATGAGTACCTTGTTCGTCTCTTACAGTCTCCTACATTGTTCATATCCTTACTAAGTTCATGATAAATCGAACCACCAACCAAATGTGTCGACAAATCAGTAGTACACTCTGGCGTATACATATTTTTTTTAAATTTTCAAATAATTTTCCTCCATGCTTGTTTTGGACACTTGCGTTCATTTATCTTAATAAACGTTACACTATTACCAAAAATTTACCCTAATTGCTCGGCTTGGCATTGAGAGCGATTATAATTATTTTATCATTGTTTTGCTGCGGGTTGGGGTTAGGGATATGTCAGTGAAATGTCTGAAGGACACAGTGAGGTTGTCGACCTAATCCTCCTTCTACCTAAAAGAGGGAAATAGACCTGGAATCCCATAGTGATGGTTCTCTTGTCTCGGTTCAACTTAACGCTCTAGCCTTTAGTCAAACCTTATACAAATCACCATGCATAATATGGCGCGATAAGTTTGATTTAAAAAAAGGTGCGTATACGTCCAAGTGCACTTAATTATGTAAGAAACGCATCTGTGAATAAGTAGGTAGCTCATTTGACCAATGACAATATCTTGATCTGATTCTGTAAACTGTGTTATTTTTTCTTAATTAATAAAAAGCGCTTTCTTAAGAACTATTCTTAATTTATTTCCATAAAATTTTCGAACATTCGTTCGTCAACGGCTGGACTGGCGATTCCCAGGAAGAAAAATCCGAATTTTGTTTTAAAAGTAGTTGCTCCCGCACAAACATTATGTGGTATAGTAAAAACTTTTTCGAAAACGGTAATAAAGAATGTAACAATTTTATTATTTTTTTTCTAAGTAAAACGAAAAAAAACAACGAAGAAGTCAATTTTGACTTTGATATCCCTGAGATACAAGACCAAATTCCTGTGATCGAGTTGCGCATTTAATTTGATAAAGGAACCTTCCTTCTTTTAAGAAAATATGTTCCAGATTTAATTTCAATCAATTTAACTTATTAATTTGAAACATTATTTTTCTACAACGTCTGGGTAGCATATTAAATCAAACACGCATCAGACATTCCATAATACCATATGTTGCCAATGTCAAATGGCTCAAACTATGGGTACCTAACGTGTATTATAGGTCCTTGTTTGTATATAATTTGGTAGGCATACAAAATACGTAAGACACGAAGGAATAAAATACTGACAACTTTGTATGTAAAATCTATATTTAGTGCAAGGGAAGGAAAAAACAACACAAATATACATGACAATCATTAAGTCGAAAATGTCCTGTGCGTCAAAAATAAAATATTTTGATATTCAGACAAATAAAAATGTTATTTTAGCTATGTACATTGTATATAGATTTGCATAGTACTCTCATGAACACGTTCCAAACGTTGTGTGATGTGGTCGTTTGAGGGCGCACTTGTATATACACAGAAACAGCAACCAACAAATTAGTAAGTGATGTGATCGCTAGATGGCCGACGTGTGGAACGTGTTCATGAGAGTACTATGCAAATCTATATACAATGGCTATGTATCAATATATCATATTTGAAATATTTATTGTACCTATCCTATATAGCCCAGTCATTAAAGACATTTGTCTCCGAAAAAATTGCCGGAAAGCTGGATTTTGGTGTATAACCTACTCATGGGGTTATTAAGAAATTGTAAAAAGTCTCCATTGATATGAGCAGTGTGAGTTTTAAAATCCTTGCATTCCGAGAATAAAGAAAAAAATTAATTTACCAATCCTAGAATTTAATCATTTCGCGAATTTACGCTATCATTGAAATTATCACTGTTAGAAAAAAAAAAATGTTTGAAACAGACTACAAAGTGTGCAATCCCTCTCTACAAATGTTTTCGATAACATTCTAAATTTTGAAAAACTGAAATGTTTGTCATTTTGAATTTTTGTGAATGGCTATATCTTCTGAACGATAATTCTGAGAAAGAAAAGTGTCTGAACCTTTTTTATCGAGAATTTTATGATTTACAAGTTTTTTGTGGATAACTTTTCAATAAAATGTACCAATAAAAAGTTATGTATGGAAAACTAATTTAGGGGGGTTTAAAACCCGTGAAATTGTTAGTGGCACTCATATTGGTGGTTACTTTTTCTAGTTTCTTTAAAACAAAATTGAGAGCCTATATACTGAAATCCAGCTTTCCGGTGATTTTTTCGAAATGGTTCTATCTAATGTGACTGAACTGAAATTCATGACTTTATTGCAAGAACTTTGTTAAGTACTCAACAAAAAAAAAAAATACAAAAACAAAAACAAGAACGTGATTGAAGAAAAATATGAGAAAGTATAAAATTCATTATATGAATAGCTAAACTAAGTAAAAAAAAGATTTTGGTCTCAGAACTAAAAATTCCATGGATTGTAAAAACATAAATTTTAGAAAAAAAATGTTCAAAAAATAATTTTTATGCATATGTAGGTAGGTATATGTATATTTTTGAAAAAAAAATGGTATTCAAATTTTATACATTTTATAATGTATACCTTAAAAAAAATGTATATCCTCCCTTTTTCAAAATAGTACATAATAAGAAAAAAAGTGTTTCTGTTTTCAAAATTAAAAACGTGTTTTTTTTTAAAGTTGATGGGCAATACATATTATCAAACTTAGGCAACTCGTTTATGAGAAAATCGAAATCTCAAATTCCGGTTCTAAGACAGGTACCATTTTCGAGATAAATATTATGTTTTGTCTTAGCTCAAAAATGTACTCTAAAAACATATTTTCAAATAATTATAATTACCTTGTCCGGTTACAGGGCAAACAGGAAACAATTGCGCTTGCAGAACTTGCACACGGCCCTGAAGCCCAAAAACACTACTGCTAGCTCCGCCACCACTTACAAATCCTCCCAAAAACGACCCTGTCAAATAATTCATTGCGAACTTTTAGCTAAAACTTGCCATCAGCATATATTATAATATTTTCAACACCCAGTAATTTATATGACTTTTCAACATTGTCGACGGCCAAAGCCTATGTCATGCCTCGAAACTTCATCTCTACTATAAAGGGAGGTTCGTTTTATTTTTTTTGAACTAACTGTAAAAACTTTTCATTTCTCTTCCGTCGCGTCGTCACTGTGTTTCATTGACGTCGACGGTATTTTTTTTTTTTTTTTTTTGAAATTGGAATTAGTGAAGCGACCAAAATTGATTTATTAAAAACTTTTCGTTCTCAACTTGATTCGCGCATATTTTAATTAGATATTCTCCCGAAACGAAAATAATACGACCAAAAAAAAAAACAAACACTTTTGAAAAACTTGCTCAGGGCCGCCGCGCTGCACCGTTAACAAATCACAAAAAAAAACACGGTTTGACTTTGAAAAGTTTCATTCGTTGACTGATTGACGATGGTTGTTGATTCCACCAAAAAGTCGTTGTGCCAATCCGAATTTCAGCCTCTGTTTTGTTCTCTGTTTTTTTTTTTTTTGTTTTTCTTCAATTTGTATTTTTTTTTTCTTGTCGGTTCCGAGCTCTGCCAGGCTTATAACTTTGCCATGACAAAATGTGAGGTTATAAACAACGAACGTATATATTTTGGCTTAACTGCAGGGAGTATCGAATTAGAGGAGGCAACATTTTGGGGTTTTAGGCTGAATGTTCGCTGCGGGGACGATAACGACGATGACAACAACGACTATGTCGATGATGGAGTAGAATGTTATGTTTTGTATGTTTATTTTTTTATCTAAGGAATCCAATGAAATCAGCCGGTTTCGAGTTTTTTTTTTTTTTTTATTTGTGTTCTTTGGTTTAATTTTGTTGAATTAGGTTGTTAGGATGGTTAAATACCGATAGTTACCAGTTTAAGGGTTTTTTATTCTTGGTTACAAGCCAAAAATATATATTTGAATGGATAGTGTATGTAGGTGTATAAATGCATTATTGTTAAAGAGGTAAGAGAGACTCGTTTAATAAGGAATTTTGGATTTTCCTTGAAGTAGGTTACGATAAGAGCTACATAATTATTTATTGAAAAACAATGAAATATAAAATAATCAGATTAATAATTTTTTTTTTTGAAAACTGAAATAAACAGATGCGATGTTTTTATTGCAAAAAAAACTGTTATGATTTTCGGAAAATTGCATATTAAATGGTGCAGTAGTAAACCTTGTACCTGGCTTTTTTTTGTTAGATTGAAGAGTTTATTGCTGCTTTATGGGTTTTGAATAACAAAAAAAAAAAAGACAGGCGATTTATTGGTACACTTATTGATGTTTTCCATTCATGCTAAAACAAAATATAAGGTTTTGAACATAGCCAATCAAATTGAGCTCTATCTATGTTTGAAAAAAGCTACTGGATGTGAATTTACTTAAATGAGCTATGAAATGTGACGAGAAGGACAATAAAAAATTTCGAATTAAAAAAAAATATTTTTTGATAACTCAGAGCGATTTGAAGGGATAGTCATTTTAAATTTACAAAAAAAAAAAATTAAAAATCGTCTAAGCCATTTTTTCAAAAATTATTTTTATATGTACTAGGTACATATATAAATTTTTAAAGCATTTCAGAAAAAATATTAGTACGCTATCCACCCATTTTCAAAATATTGAATTTTTGAAACCTAAGAGTTAAGAGTTTTGATCGCAATTCTTCATATTTTTCATACTCGAGCTGTGGCGAGAATCCTAAAAGATCTCAACATTCATAAATCCGCTGGTCCGGATACTATCCTCACCATTGTTCTAAAGAGGTATTCTTCCACGCTGGCAAACCCCCGGCGCAAGCTTTTCCATCTATCCTATTGTTCTGGGCTTGTTCCTAGCAGTTGGAAAACAGCATTTGTCCAGCCTATCCAAAAAAAAAGGCGAATCTTCTTCACCCTCTAATAACCGACCAATCGCACTTACGTCTCTTCTTTCCAAGGTCATGGAAACGCTGATAAATTATCATTTCAAAAAATATCTCGAAGAACAGAAGCTTCTTAATGACCGGCAATACAGCTTTCGCAGCATCATCAAGTCCATTGGTGACTTGATGGTTTATCTCACCGAACAGTGGAACAAATCTTTACATTGTTTTGGCGAAAGTAAGATTGTTGCACTTGATGTTTGGCATCCTGCTATTTTATCGTACTATACAAGTAGTATTAGACGGATTCAAGTCTGAAACCCACAACATAAATGGTGGTGCGCCACAGGGTTCTGTTTTGTCTCCGACCCTCTTTATCATTTTTATTAATGATCTCCTGTCTGCAACTACTAATACATTAAATTGTTTCGCTGACAATAGCATTCTTAGCTTTTCATATTCGTGCCGAGATTCACATCCCTCCTCTTCGGACGTGGAACTGAAACGCCTTTATATGATAAGTACCTACATTAAATTCTGACTTAGACAGCATTGTACAATGGGGATTTAAAATGGCGTAGAATTTAATGCGAGTCTAGGGAATCGCTTAGAACCTTAAGTTCCAAGTTTTAAGAAAATCGCTTTAGTAGTTTAGGTTTTAAGTTGAGGTAAAGACAGACACAATTGCGGTCATCGTAATGTTAATTCTGATTAATATCTCAAGTTTGATTTGATATTTAAGAGGGGGAAGATAGCTTCTATAATTTAATGAAACTTGGGGCATTGAGGGAAATTTTTAATTTTTTTACTGACCAACATTTCCCAGGGTGATTTTTAATTTTTTTTTTAAAGAAAAAAATCAGAGTACTTGTCACACACTCTTTCATTTTCTTTTTGTAGAACCTCAATTTTCTCAAAAACGGCTCCACAAAGTTTTATTGCATATTATCAATTTCTATCTTAAATTCAAAATAAACTAAAAAAAAACAAGTAACTTATTGAAAATGGCGGCGAACACAAAATATGCAGGAAGTCACCAAGCTCTCCACCATTAAAGTAAAAATAAAACTAACCAATTTTTTAATATCAAATGAGAGAGCTATGTGAATTATTTGTCAAACATCAATTTTTCAATTTCAAAAGTTTTGTAATGTACCAATAATTAAAACAATCTGTTAATGAATTGTGAATTTTGTTTAATGAAATTATATAAATTAGACTCTCTTACAAAATTGTACCAAACAAATAAGTACAAGTTATTGGATTTCGAAACGTGTAGCATTTTAATCAAAAATACTAAAATAAACTAAAACAATATTCTGAAATGCATTTTTACAAAAAAACATAAAAAGTTATTTATGAAAAACAAACTTTGTTGTATTTTTATTTTAAAGAATAAATTTCGTTCCTCTAATGTACAAGCTCATAAATCATTTTTGACAATAGCTAAGATTTGAGTTTTTGTTTTGTTTTTAAAATAATTTTTGTTTTCGAATCATCGAGAAAATTTCTTGTTCATATGTATGTATGTACATATAAACATAGATAGTTTATTTCTGTCAACCTTCTCTTGGCATTATAAATCAAATAACTAATTCTCATAGTCTTTTGTCAACATTTGACTGAGAAAATTTTCAGGGGATTATCAAAAAAAAAAAAAAAAATACACACGTATAAATTTTTTATGAATGGTCTTATAGTCTGGCAGATAATATTGAAAATGATTTATTTATTTTTTAACAAAATATGATTGAGTATCAAAAGTTGCCAGACTTAACAAGATAAAGAGTGGTGCATTTTTTAATATATTATTTTCCAAAAACTTACATAATGCCCCGGAAACACGGTGCGTTCATGTTTATCTTCCAAAGAACAGAAATTAATAAATCTTTTAGATTTTTTAGGGGTTCATAATATGATTGATTATGTTACATAGTATGGGGGCCTCAACAAAAACTTTTCTAAATTAATTCGTGCTTTCTGCACACACTAGTCACTTTCTAATATTTTTGGTCTAACTAAAAAACTAAGCCAAATTTACTAATTTACCTCAGGAGTTTTTTTATAGAGCATACAATTTTCTTCTGGAAAAAATAGCTTTATAAAAATATTTTCAAAAACTAACCTGCACAAAATTTGAAAAATCTTACAATTTGAAGTTGTCTATTAAATTGGTCATCACTTTTCTCTGGAAAAGCAGAAATGCATAGCAGTTGAAAAAGGCAAGCAAAAAAGCCAACAAAAAAAATTCTAAAACAAATTGAAGGAAATACTATAACCATTCAAAAACAATCCTTCATAAGTTTTTTTTTTTTGCTGTTTGTTAATATTTCCTACTTAAATATTTTTATAATTTTTTTCAAATTATCTTTTTCAATAGGAAGTTTCTTTTGGTTAAATTCTCAAATTTTGTTTTAAAGTTACCTACACCAAAATAATTAAAATGTGACACTGGTCATACTGGCCATTCTTTAAAAAAAACTTACACTTGAATTTAGTAATATTTTTGGTTTTGAGCACTAGGCTTCAAACAAACATAAGCATTCCTAAACCAGCTTAACTGAATGTGCTTCTTTCTTCCTTAAAATTTTACCAGTGTGACCATTCCTTCAGAATCAGATGAATAAATCTAGTAGCATTTGGCTCTAAACATCCCTAAGTTAAAGTCAAATCAAGAACCCTTTCTCTTTTTACTAATCATATTTCCGTTTTAAAATATAAACAGATTCCTTAATATTTTTCTTGAATTCAACATCTTTAATTATTATCAATCAGATTATCTCATCCAAAATAAACATTTATGTATTTTGTTTATTCTTATTTAATTTCATCAACCAAAACTTGAAAACAAAAATTCAATGTTATGAACTTGTTGTTAAATATTAATTTTAATAAATAATTCTTTGAATAGGTACATGCAGAAAAATTTAAACAATTTTCATCACTTATGCACACTGAACATATAAAATCTTGTCCCAATGAACAGGTGGGCGCGTTTGCATGTTTTTATAATGTTTATTTAATATTTTCTGAAAAACAAATTACACACCATCGTGTTTGTCTTGAAACGAAAAAAATAAAAAAAATAAGATAAAATAAATTTTTGTAAAATTCATGAACACGATGAAACATAGCAATTTAAATTTTATTTATTTTATCTCAACGAGGAGGTAATTATTATTTTTTTTTTTATTACATATTTGTTTTTCGTCCGTAAAACGATGCATATATGTACAAATCATACATCAACATCAACATAAATAAGTTTATATTAATTAAAATGTTTTAAAGAAGAAATTTTTATATTCTTCCTCTTTGTGTAATTTACGTCACATGTTAATTTTATGTGTGGCTTAACAATAATGATGGTTATGTGACTCGATTTTAAGATTAACGATATCCCACAAACCACGAAAAGAAGAAAATTATTATTTTGTAGTAAATGATTTCCTAACAACTTAATTTTTTAAATAATTTATTACTTTGGGAAAAATGTTTATTTAATATTTTATTAATTACATCGAAGAGCAATTACATAAAGCAAAGTGTGAACATTGAATAATTAATATTGGCCATTTAATTTATGATATTGTTCAAACAGTTTGTAATTTATAGTCTTTTAATATCCATGCATAAATAATGATTGATATGGGGGATGTATCGGACTAGTTCTTTAAAAATGTGCAGATTAAAGGATATTTTTACCATGAAATCATTAACGGAAGAAAAACGGAGAAAAAATATAGAACTTCACCCAGGTTGCAACTTCAATCGAATTTAATTTCAATGGATTTTAATTTAAATTCAATATGAGATGTAAAAAAAATGTTTTGTCAGTATTTTACTTTTTTAATTTTAATTTCCTAATAATCTAGAAAAATAATTAGTTTTGTAATAATTTTTTTGCGGAGTTTTCCGCATCGGTACTTTTGACTTTTAAGCGTTAAAAACAATTTTAAAATGTTTTAGTTTTGGAATTTTTAGAAAGCAGAATATCTTTGTTCATAAACAGAATTTAAAAAAATCAAGTAAAAAATGTTTAAATTCTAAATTTTTAGTAAACAGAATTTAAATTAAAAAAAAAAAAATAGAATCTTAAAAAAACTGAATTTTTGAAATAAAAAATTCGACTGAGCTCTGAATTTTTTTTAAATTCCATTGATAAATTTACTAATTTTTCTATTATAATTATTACATCGAATGTTTTTTTTTCAATTCTAGTATTTTTCCAAACATTACTACGGTTGAGGTTATTTTTCATGTGCTAAAATCTGGTTTCCAAAATTCTGTATTTCAAAATTCTGTAAACCCAAAAATGTTTAAGTCCGGAATTTTTTTAAATTCAATAAAAATTCTCCATATAGGGTACCTACTAGAAAAATATACTCAAAACTTTATAAAATATTGAAAAGCATGTTTATTTACCAAACATCAGTAATACATCAGGATAACGACCCATTCACATTTTAAAATGTTAATTGCTTCTCGCAATTCTATCTGTCCATTGGTTACAGCATAAGCGGGTGACGCATTTTTTGCACAATATGTTTTTTACATGTTTTTTTGATACATTTTTGTCTAAGACCAAAAACAACGGTAGACTCTTCTTATTCAAAACACTACAATTTTTTTGTTTGAAAAATTAATTTTAATTTAATAATTATTGCATGATAGCTTAATTTCTACTAAAACAAAATTTAAAAAAAAGTAGGATGGACCTTCGTCTTCCATAGATTAATTTTTGCTTGCGACTTTAGGTCATACGGGAAGTTTTGGATTGGTAAAAAGTGTTAACTCGAGATATTAATCAGCCTTTACATTACGATGATAGAGAACATGAAAAACGTGGGTGTCGCTAATTATGTCTGTCAGTTTGAACCACGACTAAACTACTGATAAATTACGATTTATTTTTCAAATTTGAAACTTAAGGTTTTTGATGATTTCCTGAGGGTTTTTGTAAGAAATTGAAATTTTTATACTGGATCTCACAAAATTGATCCTATATTAAAGTATTTTAAGATGAACAAAAAAATTACAAAAACAAAAAATTTCATTGTAGAAAAATATAATATATATAAAAATAAGAACGGGAAATCATAAAAAAAATCTTTCAATAAACTAAATTTTTTAGTATACAAGCATAGTACCTTAAACATTTATTCATGGCATAAATATTTAAAATGAAAAGCTAATTAATATTTGATGTTCATCGTTGGTATGTTGTATGACCTTATTCAGTTCAAAGTGTTTTGAGTCAAAGAAACAGCGGAATCTGAAATCTTTTAATTATAATTTTTTTCCTACTTAACTTACAAACAGCTTACTCTCTACTAACTTTTTTCTTACATAAATGTCGGATCAGAAACAAATTTCATAATTGCTTTATTTAAAAAAGCTAAAAAAAAACCGGGAAAGCAATTTCCTGGAATGTCATCTGGGAAATAACGACTTTTCTATTTAATCCCAAAAATAACTTCATATTATACATTTTCGCGACCTTCATCCCTCCTATTTTTTTTTTTTACTATGAAGTCTTTTTCCGGCACTAAGCCATGAATACTAATACTTTCACCTCGCACTAAAGCACTTTACTTTTAACAAAGAAAAAAAAAATATCCAAACTGAAAAAAGGTGCACCATTCATTGTAAGTAAAAAAAAAACGAAATATGAAAATGAACCGGAGTAATTTTATAACCAACAACAACAAAAAAAAACCCTTCAGAGGGTTAAACAAATTTATCTTATTGCAATAGAATCGACGAAGCCTTGAATTTCTCTGAAGCTTCAAAAAAAGGTAAAGAAGGGAATGTGAAAAGCGAAATGAAAAATTTCATAACTTTTGAAATTCAAATTTATCCGAACATAAATTTGAACTGGAAGAAAAAAAAAAAGATATAAAATGTGCGAACATGAAATCTAAATTTTATTTAATTCACCATGACAAGGGTTGTTAAGGTCTAAAAGACCAGGGATAAAAATTCGTGAACAAATGAAACTTTCAAGGGAATTTTAAAATAATTGAGAGATGAACAAAAAAGAGAGTTTAAACGATATACTTTGATAAGACTTTTTAATATACAAATCCATCCATACATCCAGCTCAGTTACAGAAGCGAAAAAGTTTTGAGTAAGATAAGTTATTTGAAGTCATTTAAAACTTGCGAATGAAATAAAAAAAATATGTGATTCGTTAAAGATTCCCAAATTTGTATTTACAAACTTTGAAAAAATTTGAATTTCAGTTAAAGTGTAACATTTACCATATTATTCCGACCAAAAGTGTCAAGTCGTAGACCAACATTTATTGCGCAGCAGTTGAAAATTCAAAACATTAAGAGATCCTTTTTCTTGAAATTATTTAATTTAAACGAATCAAAAATCATGAATTTCTTCAAGAATTAAACTATCAAGGCTTAACAACAATGTGATAGTTATTGAAAAAGTAGAAAAATTCTCAAAATTAACTTTTACAACACTATCAAGATTGTTTTCTTTTGAAAATAGAAAAAACAACAACAACACTCCTAAATATTAATAACAATGAACATTATCCTAGAGTTTAAAAAACTTTTTATCTATGTTGTGTTTTGGTTGGCATCTTCTTATTTTTTTGTTTTGTGAATGAGAAAAAGGATAAAAACAAAAGTTTGAATGTTATTAAAACTACTTGACAGTTGAAGTGTTATTTTATATCAAAAAAAAAAGAAAGAAACATAACCTTCAAGCAGAAAGTCATCTTGTTTATGCTCGAAATGATACTTGATGAGGTGCTAAGAGGGGATCTAGACTCAAGATGATGTGGTGGTATATAAACAAGCATAAATTGCTGGTAATTTGTATATACAAGTTGAGACTTCTTTTGAAGAGTTCTTTTGAGTAAAATTGTATAAAGACATCTTAATGTATGTAGTACTTCCAAGGAAAAGTTATTGTCAAGAAATTAGCAGAGACATCGTTGGGTAATTATGAAATACAAAAGTGAAATTTTAGTTCTTAAATAATTACAAATGGGACAATATTTTTAGAGATATCAGATCTTAAATTCATAGCTGTTTTTTTTAAAGGTAGGTATAGGACTTTGCAATGGAATAAAAAATAATTCGAAAGATAATCTTTTGACATTGTAATTTAAATATATTTTCTGGCATACGACCGCCACGGCTGGCTTTGACCAAATTTAATCTGGAGATCCTATCTTCACTTTTTCCAACATTTGTGGCCGTATACAACAACGCGGTAAATTTTGACCTCCAAGTGGTTTATCGTTACGGGCTTATCGGGGTGGACTGGCGACTTCACATAACCCCACAGAAAATAGTCTAACTGCACGATCTTTGAGGCCAATTCACGGGACCGAAATGTGAAACTATTTAGTTACCAAAAGTTTCCTTCAACAGATTATTTGTGGCACGAGGTTTGGTTCACTTGAGTAACGAAAATGTCAGTAATGATGGCGGTCACAATTGACTGTAACGTTCTGGCCAGCATCGTGATTCCACCAGCCAGCGCATAAAGCACACCAAACAGTCAGTTTTTCTGGATGTAAAAGTGTCTCAGTATATACTTGAGGATTATCTTCACTCCAAATACGGCAGTTGACGTAGTCATTCAAAAAAAAGTGAGCTTCATCGCTAAACAATATTCTCTTTTGAAAATTGGAAATCAGAACCATGATTTTCCAAATTAATTTGCACAATTTGAAAGCGTTCTTCAACCGTAAATTTGAAATGCCAAACCAAACTAAACACAAATCACTTAACAGCTGTTAAAATGGACGCCAGTTAAAAAAGTGTTGCCAACTTTAAGTTCTATACCTCTGTAAAAAAAACGTCTTTTAAATGTTGCTGTAAAAACCCGATGTACACATATGAATAATCTAAAATGTACACATATTCGCCCATCTTCACCCCAAATCACTTTTAGATTCCACGTGAAATTAGGAGTTCTACATTTCGATTGATTTCTAAAAATTTCGAAATTGCTTCAAACTGTCAAAATTTTTACGGGTAGCCATTTCAATTCTTTTGTTATTCAATGTTACTATGGTGTGTAAATTTAATTGGTTGTTTTTAGTGAAAAAAAAAAACAAATATCTTTTTTACAACTATTTCACCAGCTGAAAAAAATGAATTGAAAACATATAAAAAACGTAATAAACCGAAGTGCAGAATACCAAACTTCACTTTCGAAGTTCCAATTCCCAAATGGAATTTCGATCGAATTGTGGAATACCAGTTTGTATTTTCGCAATGAATGGTGACATTTGTGGAGTACGAAATCTTTTTAATAAAATCAAAACAAAAAGTTTTTCCAAATATTTCAAGACATATATTTATAAAAACAGTTATTAACGTTCTATCTCATTTTGAAAACATATGTATGTGAAAACAGGGGTGAATAATACCAAAATGTAAAAATGTAATGTAAAAAAAAAATTGATATCTACATTTTGATAGCTTTTTGCGTTTTCAAGCAATTTTTACAAATAACATAAAAATGGTAAAATTAAATTACAATTACCAGGTTTCCCCTTCAAGCCGATGATATTATAAATGAATTTGATTAATAGTGAATTTTTCGGAAGTGGTTAAATTTTATTGTTTCATTAAAAACCTTAAGTAATTCGATGAATTCATATAAAAAATTCATATGAAAACATATAAAATGAATTTAAAAAAAAAACGACTTTAAATGATTTTATTTTTGAACACTTATTCGTGTTGTAGAATTTTTTCAAACTATCTTTGAAATTTGGAGAGTCTTTGAGATTTATATTGTGTCTCAAGAACTTTCTTACGTTGTACATAAAATACTGTTTTCAATAAAAGGACTAACCGTTATTACCAATAACCATGCAATTGAAAAATTCCTCAA
Source organism: Syrphus vitripennis (assembly GCA_958431115.1). Taxonomy (NCBI): domain Eukaryota; kingdom Metazoa; phylum Arthropoda; class Insecta; order Diptera; family Syrphidae; genus Syrphus; species Syrphus vitripennis. The sequence goes on along the minus strand of OY288110.1, from coordinate 100,947,454 downwards.
GGCTATAACAATGCATTTTCTTTCAAGTCAAACATAGCCATAGATTTAAACATAGGTATATATATAAAATATAAACTCCGCGTCCTCTTGTGCTCTTTTATAATCCTGAGCACGCTTTTTCCAATATAAAAAATATCTATAGGTACATAAATATAAATATTTCTTATAGAAAGAAGGAAAAACATCTTAAGGACTATACATTTTTTTTTCAGCCTTAACATGGATTCTATAACAAATAAATCTCAAAAGCACTCTACAGTTCCTTTTCAAATTGAGACTTATAGCCTCCCTCCTTCCAACACACAGAAGGACATGCATTTTTTTTTTTAAAGTTTTTTTTTCATTGCCTAACCAACCGTATAACAAACACTTACCAGTGTAAAAATCTTCCAAAGAAAGTTCGGCATCCATTTTTTTTTTTAAATATGGTGTGTTAAAGTCCACCACCGACAACGCCGCCGACGCAGCCACCACCACCACCACCGGCCTGACCGTGTGGACAGGAAAAGAAAATTGTGGTATCTAACAAATCGACAACTTTGTAACCCGGAAACCGCACACACAAATCACGATCGTACATTTAAACGATTCTATCTTTTAGCACTGCACTCAACACTTTACACTCTGCAAAAGATATTTTTACACCCGCACATGAATCACTTGACTGGCCAAGAAGATAAGAAGAGCAGTTGTTGGTACCCGGTGGTATTGAATGAACATTGCCCTTAAAACGAATAATTTTCAATTGTAATAGTTGGCAAAAATTATACTACAAAAACCGCTTAACCTAGTTTTTGAACTGAATTATATATCGCAATGCATTCACTTTTGTTTTAAAACGGTGCGGTGTCTATGAAATTTTTTTTTTGGTGAAAATTTAACCCAAGGATTGGTGTTTGATCAATTTAACGCTTCCAATTTGAACCATGAACTCTTTGGATTTCTTAAGATAATATGCATTGACCCCTTTTTGACACTTGTTTTTTTTTTTCTAATTTTAAATAACACCGTGTATAGTGAAACCGTACTAACTGAATATCTGCCGGTAAATCCGTTCTTTAGCCATCTTGCTCGGTGCTTGGATAATTATTGTCGTTCGAAGTCACGGTTTTTGACTGTCCTCGTAGCGAAACAAAAACTACGATAGCATTCTTCTTTTGGCATACGGTGCTGCTCTCTGGTGGTTAACCCCGAAAAAGACACAAAAGAATGTTATTCAATAACAAAGAAATGAGAAATAGCTGCAAAAAAGCAACCCTTGAAATGGAATCCACCACAGCAAATGCTAAGCAAAGCTAAAAAAAAAAAAAAAATAAAGTGTAGCATATATTCATAACAAAAGTCTTCTGGTGGAATAACCATGCTGACGACAATGACAAACCACCACCGCCACCGCCAACACCAGCCAGCACCTAAACCATTGAAGGAGGGAGGCACTGACACAGGAAAAGGAAGGGTGGCCCCTGCAATGAGTGTGTAGAACTATGTAGATAGATTTCGCGATAGCTACACTAAGGGAGTTTTGCCTTTTTTTATATACGTATGTATACGAGTACTAGCTTTATAATCGGGCCATCTGAAGGTGCCTGAAGTTTTGGCTGTTTTTTTGGAAGCATGATTGCAGTATATTTTAAGCTGATTTTTGTAATAGTTTTGTGTATAAGGGCATGTTTTGGATTCGGAAAATTATTATTATAAAAATTAATTTTTTAAATGGAACAATTTTAATTTAATACGTATGTCGTATATGACGATGAGACGATGGTCAATTCCATTTTGAAAGACCAAACTATTTTTGGTTCAGTAAACAAATAAACCTCGACTTACAGAAAATCCAAGGCTAATTTAATTCTTCTTTAAAGTTTTTTAACAGTTCTAGTGATTCATATGTCTATTATAATTTTCTGTTCCCAAATTTTCGAGCTCAGAAAGAAAGCAGACGACAGTACGAAAACTGGAGAGGAATATGCGTGCTACAGCCTACATGCTACTCAAACACCTGGACTGACTGACGCAGACGACGTATGCTTACTTTCTCATAGTATTATGGATCTTCATAAAATGACAACAAGGGCGGAGAGAGAATCTGAAATCAGTACGGGGAAAACGAAAGGATTAGTCTCAGAATTTTTCCATCTGCTGAAGTAAATATATCTGGAAAACCAGTTGAAATGATACCTTGGCAGTATTGTCTGCACTGATGACAGAACCCAACTAGATCCATGTCTCTTTATAAATGCATCACTTGGAAAATAACATTCGCTGGCACAAGAACGCTGCAAACGTTCGGAAATAGATCTTTGCGAAACGTCTCATACGAGACCAGTACAGGAACCCATGGACCCTATCATCCGAAGAAGAAGGGCAGTGAATTGGCCATACGATTCCAAAGGGCAGGCATCAGACGAGCGGGTCGACCTAGAAGCAGTTCGCGATGACGCGACGACGGTTTGATTTATAATTTTTGAATTTTGCAACGAGACTATCTGAAAACCCTTAAATAAATTAAACAAAAATATGTTAAATTTTTTAAATATTTATTTTTGTAGTGCCAGCAAGTATATCCAACCTGAACGTGCTCTTTATTTTTTTTTTCTTCAACAATTTATTTTTCATGACTAATAAGTTGGGTGGTGATACTAAATAAAAAGTCAGATTATGGAATTTACTTGCTAAGCGAAGTTTGTGATGATGATAAGACTTTCAAAGAAATGAAGGGGAGACATTTTATAACACAGTTGTTTTGAAAATAAATTCTTATCTTTCACTTTTTTATTTTATGATAAAATAAAAGAGATTAACCAAAAAAAAGCCTTTGAGGACAATCGACCAATGGATAAGCCATTTTATTTGAAAATAAAATTAAAGTTAATACATAGTGTTAAATATAGAACTTAAAGCTTAAATCTGTCATCGTTTCATTTTAAAATATTTTGTCATGTTTATAGCATAGTCCTTTAAGGTATTTGATTTAAGAAAACTGAATTTTAAAATAAAACTCCCTCATGGTATTTTGAGGAAGCGTAAGTCCCTATCGATATGAACTCCGCTAACAACTTTAGGGGGGTCAAAGTCCCCCCAAATTGGTTTTTAATTCATAACTTTTGAACGGTGAATTAGGATGAAAAATATTTTATGCAAAACTTGCAAACAATGCAATTCTCTCCAAAAAAGGTTTTGACAATTTTCTTTCTCCGACTCATTTAAAAAATCGTCAACGTTTTTTTTGGGGATTATGCTGTTTTTATGTCTTACATGGACTGAACTTTTTTTAGAGATATTTATGAGGCCATGATTTCATTTCAAGCCTTAACGTTCTTATTGAGTTTATTTTTTTTCTAAAAATAATTCAAAATTAAAAAAATATTATATCATGCTCATCGACTTGAAAAAGAACGAGACGGAGTGTAAACAAATTCACTTAAGCAAATGTGTGTGTTAAGGGCAAAGAGACGCCCTTTTAGTAAAAGTTGGCTGCCTTTGGGTTTACCAAGGCATTAAGGGCTCGTTGTTTGTAATCAAAATAAGTGCCGCATAGTATATTCTTGTGAAGAAACAAATATGTACTAACTACTAGGATTTGTTCTTCATTCGTCAGCAGGATTGTTATTACTAGCACGCGAACTTAGCCTTATGGCATATTATTCGCTTTGTGTATTTTGCTTTCATTTACTGGGTGATGGAAGGGAGGCGAGTGTGCGATGTTCAGTTTGTCTTCCTAAAGCGTTGAGTTTAAGGACATTTATTCAGTTGATACACCTTAATGCAGTAGTTCTTGCATTGTTGTTTGCATATATGCATGAAGGATAAGGTTAAAATAACATAATTAATGCAGAGACCATTTATTTTAAGGTTTGGTTTATCTTATTATGCTCAAAAATACTGCAAACTATAAACTATTGTTGTTAGAATTATAATTCATGAGATTTCTATAGAATGAGAAAATGATGTGTGTTGACAAAAAAAAAAAAAAAAACATACATATCATTCAAAACATGATATTGTTTGTAGGGTTTGGAAGTGTAGGGTGGGGGGGGGAGGGTTGAATAAGGAATAATTTTTCAACGTACAAAAATAGACTATGGGTTATTGACGTCAACTAGAAAATTATTATGGGCACAAGTTTGACTTTTAATATTACATGTGTTTAAAGAATAAATCAGGCAATTACCATAAAAAGCCAAGAGACACAAGATACCAACTTACAAGGACAATTTTTAAATATGGTAATTATGGGGTAATTCTTATAGAGCTTAATGAACTCTTTACAGTAATTGTGCAATTTTGTTATAGTTATATGGTTTCGAATATAACCCCATAAAAAGCATGAAGATACATACATATGTATATATGTAATAAAATAATGCAACGCTGTAATTTTCCGTAAATTAAACCTTTACTTAGATTTAAACGGTAGTAGGTTTTTTATAAAAAAAAAACAAACAAAAAATTATGATTTTGGTTCATATTTGCGTACCTATTCTTTTTAATTAATTTTTTGTAACTGATTCTCCTAAATATTTATTTGAGCTTAATAGTTGGTTTTTATCAATTTAAGTACATGTTAGTAATAAAAAACTAAATTATATATAAACAAAATTTACTATTCTTGAAAATGGGAGACTCGGAAAACAAAATAATTAATAAATCATATGTAATTCATGAGAAGTTCAGTCGCCGCCGTCGTGTTTTTTTTTTAAACGCTGAATATAAGAACAGTGAGTTTTTAATATAATTCATAACATCTATAGGTATTATTCAGTATTCAGAGCCCTGATTCCGGTTTCAAATTGAAGTGAGTTAAACGAAAAGAATATAATCAGGAGCATAATACTTTGTTAAAAAATATTTTTTAATAAAAAAAAGACTTTAATAAAATATACTTTTCCCCAGCCATGAAAAACTGACAAAAACGAATGTAGTACATAATTTTAAGTATTTACATATATGGAAAAAAAACTTAGAAACCAAACAGTATGACGGAATCTATTTTTTTTTAATCCTTCCGACTCGTGATTATTTTAAGATTTTGGGCCTTCACCCGATGTACAACATCTCGACCTTATTAATATATCATCTTCGATTCCAAAAATCGGTTTTAGAAATGTCAAAAGAATTTAAATTTCGATCGATCATAGTCGACATTTTAAATATCGAGATTGTAACAATCGACATTTGACATTTGTCAAAAATTTAAATATCGACTCCTAAATATTTAAATTTTTGACAAATGTCAAAATACATGCGATGCTTGACGATGCTTAAGTTCCGATTGTCTCCGATAGCAAAATTGTTGTGGAATAATTTTCGTATGCTTCTATTTCGTAGTTACGATTCGAATACCCATGAATAAAATAAACGTTCCGATCGGAACTTCTTTCTGATCGGAGATTTCTCCGAACGGATACGATGATAGGGCTGATTAATCAGACCTTACGTTTTACTGATAGAACGCGAATAAAGGGTAGCTTAGTTCAGTTTGCTGGTCTGTCCGTCTGTACTTCTTCTTAAACTGGCTTACAACTTTTGTAAGCCAGTTAAAATAAAATTGGTTTTTTAACCTTTCCAAAAACGTAAATAAACATTTTAGGCTTTCGACTTTTTTGACATGTTGTTTATGGTTGGTAGACAGAAATCTAAATTTACACAACCACACACCCTTCATCGCCCCTTTGCTACTCTAAAAATTAAGTTTTTAGCCCATAACTTTTCCCAGATGTGTTTTGGTGTAAAATAAAGCTATAGGTGATACAGAATTTCCAAAATGACTAAAATGTCGTATTTATGTACTTATCAGTTTTTTCCAAGCTTAAACTTTATTCAGTTTTTTGTTGTCTTTAGACTCAGTAAAAAAATAAATTCACTAAAAAAAATATATTTTTTGGTGCAATGGTAATGTCTACTAGGTCCTGTTAAAAAAAGGACAAAACTTTGAAATACATATATGTGAATTCCTATTTTCTCTACCTATATTATATAGTTGTTCAATTGTAACTCAAAAATTATAGTTGCAAATACTCCAATTTACTAAAACAAGGTTAAATGTCGTATTTTTATGCGTCTAACTTCCATGCCTGAAGAACTTATTCCGATTTTTTTTATCAACAACACCCGAAACAACATATTCAAAGTTTGGAACTATGTAACTTACTTTTTGCATTGTAAAACACTAATTATTGCTGGATGACTAAGAAGGGTGTAAGGTATAACCACTGCTGAAACGTCACTGGAACATTTTTTTTTATAAAAAAAAGGTGGACCTTAGGCCATTTCCTTCAAGGTTAACCATATAAAATATTCGTACATATAGATATTTATTTACGAAAGTTAAAAAAACATCGATTAAAGAAAGCTTTACCGGTACTTAAATCTACGAACCTACCTTGAAAATTGATACTTGATTTCATATCTCTGCTATACTTTTTTGCTTGCATGTTCAGAATTGTCTATTTCTTTTATTTAAAAAAATGCCATTGATCTTTCATGTTTAGAAATTACATTCAATATTAAACACAATTAAAACTAAAATATATTTTGACATTCAAAAACAAAACAAAACAAAATACAAATACAAAAAATTATAATTTTAATAAATAAAAATCAAGTAAAATCATTCACTCGAAGTAGAATATAAAAGTTTGAGAAAAAAACGAACAAGTTAACATGCAAACTCCAAAAGCACTCAACTTTAGAATTACATTTCAAAATATGTATGTACCTAGTTATCGATTTCTTGTAAATTGTCAGTTTTTGCAACGAAGCATATACTAATATCTTATAGAATTGGATCACAATTTATTCATACATTGTTGGTATCCACATATGCAGTGCCGTAGCCAGGATTTTTTTTCGGGAGGGGCTTGCTCCTAAATCTTACAAAGATTTCTTTAAATAAAAAAACTAAATATTGTAGGTATGCATTTCAATTCAAAATTAAACTAATGATGATATCAGGTGTGTTCTTTCAAACTCCAAATAAAATTATGCAAAACACAACAAAAAAGCAAAGTAATTTATTACATATTAAACGCAACAACATTTATGTCTATACAGACATTTGTTAACTCGAGATAATTATATGGAGTTAGCTATATACTATAAAAACTATTGTTATTATCGATAATATGTATGGAAAAGTCAAGGCCAGGGTTATGAGCTATCCTGTATTTTGTCGTTGTCGTTGTTCTTTCTGATTTTGACAGTTAAAAATGTCGCCCTTTGTTGGAAGAGTAATCAAAATCAAATTCGGCATTTTCACAAAAAAAAAAGACACAAGTCACATCCTTTTTGGAAAAATGGCACAAATCAAACATTGTTTTTTCACTAAAATAATTATTTTAGGTAAGTGTTTTTATTCATGAAATAAAAATTAAAATATGATCTTGGTCTTAGAAAATGATGCGTTACAAAACTGTGTTTTTGAATTACATATTCATTCTCTTTTTACCTAATTCTGTATAGGATGTGAACTTTCATTTTTCACGAAATCACTTTAGATTAGATTAGATTAGTTCTTTTTTTTCAAATATTAAATATTAAGACTAAACTTCACGGGAAATCACTTTAAGTGGACTTGTGCATGTTTAAAAAAAAAAAACAATCGGAAGGCAATGCCCAAATCGATAGTTACGTAGTAATTCAAAATAGGTACTTGATTCCTATGGGCTGTTTCTGTTTGTCAAATATCTTATTTCTTATAGATATGCATGCTGTTGCATATGCATACATCACATTCAAAAAATAGGTCAACAAAAAAATTTTAGTGAGCTTTTTTGTGTGCACTTATGAAGCTTAGAGATGAAGAAAAAAAGAAAAAATATTGGGTACCTACCTATCTTGTATGTCCTTACATGTTCCTCAACGGACAATCATAAACTGGGTGCCGATGTGCGCGTGTGCAGCGTCGAAAGAAACTATACTATACCTATTCAGAACCATTAAAATTAAGTTGAATAATTATGTTTCTTCTTTCTTTTTTGGAAAATGCTTTTTTTGACTATTTGGGTGCTTTATTTTGCCTTCTTTTTAAATTATTAGGTCCACAAAATCCCATCCCTGCTTATAATAATTGTTATTATACTAACTATATAATATTGCTCTAGCAATTGTCAATATCAGCTGAAAAACACATAACAAATATGTGTACTTCTAAAAATAAACAAATTCCTTTCGAAACAACTTTATGCATTTCGACAATTTCCAATGCCCTTTTACCTGAGTATTTATTGTCGCTCTGCTGAGTTTGACAATATTTTGATATTTTTCATAAAAGTTTACAATTAGCTTAAAGAACTAGAAAATATACATACATATGTACATAAGTTTAAATTTCCTTCATTTTTGTATATGTACATAAAAATCTGTTATTCCAAGTTGAACAATGTGGAGAGCAGCTTTATGTTCCAATAAATTCTCTTTGCAAGAAAATAAACTGTATTAAGAGGACCTTCACGTTTCAAGCAACACTACACCATAGCAGCAACAGCCATTTATCATAAGGACCTTAAGGAAGAAGAATACAAATCGTTTATTTTTACCCGTAAATGTATCCAATATGCAAGGTGAACTTAGAAGAAGTTACTTCAACGCACCAGTCCTTCCATATGATGGCTGTTGCAACTTGCAACTCAACGAACCAGCTATATTTCTTGCAACAGTGCATTTATTACTTTCGTCCTTCTCAACCAAGAACAAAAAGGAGAAAAGAAAAAAAACTTGCAACAATATCCTTGCATCTAGAGGTCGTATCCATTTTTCATTCCAAAATGCATCATACACTGCTTGCAGAGGATATACCTGTAGGAACTATAGGTGTAGAAAACTGCGAACTACAAGGGACATGGAACGAAAGAGAGCACATGCGGACACACCATCCGCATCCCCAATTTCACCATCATCAAGACCAAGTTCTGAACATAAATCATGAGATGAAAAAAATTTGTTTAAAATATTCTTTTTTTTCTCTAAACTCTTTTTTTTTTTTTTGCTTAAGGGGAATCGTTTGAACAGATTTAAAACTTTTTAACTGACACAACTTTAAACTCAGAACAGCATCAGCACTGTTCGCCACAATCCGGAAGGATAATGGATTCACATTTACAAAAATTTAAGTCATGGATATTGTACCGTTCGCTTTGTAATATGAAGCTTTTGTGGGATAATTTTTCGGATAATGAATATTCGACGTTGAGTTTAATGTTGTTAAGCCTTTATTTTATGGAAAACAGAGGACACACCTGGAGCCAATTTTAACCTTCGTTAATTGTTAATTAAATATAAACCATAATCTCTTGGTTTTGATGGTTAAAATATGACAGAGAAGTTTGTGACAAATGCGGCAAGTCAAAGTCTTTTAAGTACATTCGCAATATTTAAACGTAATAGTTATTTTTCCAGCATTGCCATTATACATAAAACATACAGATATACAGGGTGTCACAGTAAACATGGTCCAAACTGAATATGGTTATTACGTAGACCGGGGGTTAACTTGGCCGTTTTTTTTTTTTAATTTTGGGCAAAATCCTTGAACATTGGTTTAAATTAGAATACTATTTATTGGTATCCCAATTTAGCTGTCAATCAATGTACAATATTACCAAAGCTATAGGTGTGTAGAAATTTACTTGCTACAATTTTTAGTTAGATTTTTTTTTAAATAACAGTAAATTTAGAAAAAGCAGGAATTTTCTCAACAGCAGTATTTCCACAGAATATTCTGTAACACCCTGTAAATATATTTTTTTTTTCTTAAAATGCATAAACCTTGCAAATTTTCTTCAAGAGAAAATGAAGAAATTTGAATACGAATCCCTTATTATGATTTTCTCACCTCCAAAACGGACAGGACTTGAAAAAATCATCTCATTGAATTTTGACATACTACGACCTTAAAAACAAACTTTGCGTTTTCCAACTCAAATCTGCAAAACAATCCGTGTTAATTCCGTCAAAAATTGGCCTTCTCTCAGTTTGGCACTCTCATTTTTTGCACAAAAGACCTATAGCCTTTAGTCCCTAAAGTCACTTTTTTTTGAAAAAAACTAAAGCGTTTACAATTTGCTGCCTATATCTTTTCGAGAAATTTTAATATGTACGTAAAGGATGTCCCAACAAGAACGCAAGATTTAAATTTTAAATAAAACGCAGATATTAAAAAAAAAAATCGACAACACATCGGGCAGATGGCCGCCACGGCTTTGCTGGCACATACGCGATCTTTTAATGAAATTCTGGTCTCCTAAACGCGAAATAACACGACCGGGAAATGAGCATTTTCATGTTGTCTCTCCAATACCCAATTAACGAACTCCCTTCGCTGTGCATGTACCTACTGCTGCGATATTTTCGGTCGATCGACCTGGTCGAAGGCGCGTTGTTGTCTTTACATCAGTGACAAAAGACCCAGTTTCAGCAAATTTTTCCATTAATCGCTTTACAGTTGACTCTTTTGGAGCATTATTGTAACCCCAAATTGATCGCAATTTGCGAACTGTAGCCGCAAAACTTTCACCATTTTGGTAAAACAATTTCACAATGAGAATTCGCTGTTCATTCGTGTAGCGCTCCATTTTTATTAACCTTATACCTTCTACTAACAAACAATAATAATTGTTCAAACGCCATACAATGACACTTCGAAAGGCGCCAAATTTAAATCTTGCGTTCTTGTTGGCACACCCTTTAGATGTGTTTCTTGAGTTCTGAGTCCTAAAAGTATTATATACTTAACCTTAGGATCAATTACATGAGACCATCTCATTTACTTTATTGCATCAAGCCTTGAAAAAATTATTGTTCTTGAATATTAACATTTGTACGCAAACTTATGAATCGTGCTCATGCTAACATTAATGAATACCTACTCCCTCATACCTTCGAGTTTAACATGAAAATTCCGTAAAACCTTGTCAAAGATTTCAAACAATACCTAAGGTACTGAAGGTTCATGTCAAGTTGGAATACAACTTTTAATAATTATACATTTTTGGCAGAATCCCAATTAAGCTACTTAAAAAAGTATATTCTTCCTTCTTCAATGTAAAATTCTATCCTTGAATAGGTATTACATTGAAATATCATCCAAGTTTAAACAAAACAATCCTTAAAAGACTCTCGTCCTTTAAAGCTTAAAAGGCAAATTCCTTAACACATTTCTTACAAAACAACAAAAATGACAAAAGAATGTTGTCTGGGCCGCAGCCGCTTAGCAACGGTTGTAAGAAACAAAAACACGAATAGATTGATCGATAAACTTAATCGATTTAAACGCTTTGTATACATACCACAACTGTGAAGCCCAATACCTATAGTCTACCACACTTTATAGCCAGGAGAATAATAAGGACGTCTTTTGTGCTTAAATTGACATAACAGTAGTTGTGGTGCGTATAATGAAAACTAATTTAATAAAACGCGTGTCGAATCTCAAGCGAAGTGCTTAATATGTATCTTAACTTGTATATCTAATTTATTCCTCAATCAATTAATTTCATGTGGTTTCCTTTTTTTGCAGGACTCAATTCAACAACAGCTCGAGAAAAATCCATTAACACACATTTGTGAACTGGGAGAAGTCATATTATAGCGAAAGGATTATTTATTTATTTTGTTGTTGTTGTTGTTGTCACAGACATCACGTCGTATCCGTATATCATTATTTGTTCAAGGGACAACAAAAGAAGTGACTATGGGGAGGAAAATAACTGTAGCGGTTACAACGCTTAACCAATGGGCGCTGGACTTTGAGGGTAATTTAGCCAGGATAATGCAATCAATACTCGAGGCGAAAGAAATGGGCGCCTCATATAGAACCGGACCCGAACTGGAAGTGACGTAAGTATTTTTTTCGTTTTGTTTTCTCAAACACTTTTAATGAAAAATGGATTTTGTAATAATGAAGGTGGTGGAAGGTTTACGTTGGGAGATTTTAGAATGACATTCATTTGATTTTTTAAATGGATAAGGTATCCTTGTGAGGGATTGTTGGAATTTAAAAGTTGATTACTTTAAATGGTTTAAGAACTTTTTCTGACTTAACGGTACGGTGTATTAGTAAAAAGTTTCCTTGCGGAACTGATACTGATACTTACTTGTCGGAACGCTGTTTTCCCAATAAAACCGTTTTAGATTACAGAAATTCCATAGCGGTATTCATTCTTTTAAACGAATGTACTTTAAAAACATGTCTTAAGAACCACATTCAGTACAAAATATATTTACCGAAACGATAAATTGCCCACAAATCAGGAAGCGGTTAAAATGAATTCAAGTAACCTGTTTTCTTAAATCAATTGAAATTATTGAACAGCCTCTTATTCAGCCTTTTGAAGCCCCCTCAATACATCATGTGGAACATCTTGCACACAGGAATCGTTTTGAATTTGAGTTACTAGACCCTAGTTTTTTTTTATAACTTGCACCCACTCAAGGGATTTTTTATACCCTTTTTATGCCAGAGACACAGTGAGTGCATTAGGAAGAAGGGAAGGGGTTGGAAAGGAGGTGTCGGTGTACATTGGTCTTGAATTCTTGAACATTGTAATGATCGGGAAAGACAGAGTGTGGAAGAGAGTTCCACATTCGCGTAGTACGGCTAAAAAATGATTCTCTATACTTAAGGGTACGTCCGAAGTTGGGCTCGAGGGTAAACTGATGGGCGTTCCTAGAAGCGCGAGTATTATGGGCGAATTGTTTAAGGGGAGGAATGCAACTGGCTATTTCACTAGAGCAATTGCCGTAGAAGTAACGGTAGAACAAGGAGAGACACGCAACGTTACGACGGTGGACTAAAAAGGTGAATGAGTTAGTGATCTCTCTATCACCAATCATTCTTACAGCTTCTCCACAGGTTTCCGTGACACCAATAAAATTTTATAGAGTTTCAACCCAAACCTCTATCGTATGTTATACACTGTCATACTGTTACGCCAGTTGTTGAACTCCATTCAAAACCAACGAAAAAGAGATTTTCAAAAAAAATTCCACCACATTCACCACAATTTTTTAAACGGTCCAGCAAAGAGTAAAAGTGGATATTTCTTCACCCTTTTTACATATATGATATGATGACTTAATACATTGTCTGCTCAAATCCAAAATTAATTTTGAGAAAAAAATTTGTTTCCACGGCTTTAAGAACATTCGAAGATTGGAACCCTAAATATATCGCATTTCCAATAAACTTATGTCGAAATATTTTGCAATGATAACCAGCTTAACGTTATTCTTGATTTTTCACCAACTCGTTCGTCAAGGATCAGATAGAATTATTACAATTCCAATGCTGAGTAAATCATCAAAATCGGCTTATTAGTTCGAAAGATATAAATGTTTAAAAATATAATTCCATAAAACCGAGGAAACAAATATTTCCCAATTTGTTTTTTTTTTTCAACAGAAAGTATATAAAGCAATCATAATACGTAGGTATAAACGGTGCACAAATGTCGGCCTTCACTTTTTGTGATCTGTTTGAGAAATTCTAACTAACCTTCATTCTCCAAACAACATTCCCAATGATGTCAAAACACTAATATGATGGTTATAATGGTGATTACCTGAAAAATCGTTAGTTTAAGTCTGAGAGTAAACCATTTGTCAAAATCATATTTTCAAACTTATTCCTCCAAAAAATCTCATATATATTATATTTGCTTGCAGAGGTTACAGTTGCGAAGATCATTTCCGTGAGCCAGACACATATCTTCACTCATGGGAAGTTCTCCTTGAAATTATGATGTCACCAATCTGGTAAGTCCAATCAATATTCTTAAATCTCAATACATCTGATATTAAAATAACATCTAACATTATGTATATATTTTCCAGTGATAATATCCTTGTTGATGTCGGTATGCCAGTAATGCACCGCAATGTCGCCTACAATTGCCGAGTGGCCTTTTTCAATCGACGAATTCTTCTTATCCGTCCAAAAATGTCAATGTGTGACGATGGAAATTATCGAGAATCTCGTTGGTTTAGTGCATGGACAAAGTCTTTGCAAATCGAAGATTATTTCCTACCGCGAATGATTTCAGCACATACAGGTCAGGATACAGTGCCTTTTGGGGATGCCGTAATAGCAACCAAAGACACATGCATCGGTTTTGAAATATGTGAAGAATTATGGAATGTTAGAAGGTAAGAGTAAAAAAATTTAATTGTCTGAAAAGTTTATATTGACCACAAAAAAAAAATTATTTATTTTTAGTAAACACATCGAGATGTCTCTATCGGGAGTAGAAGTGATCGTCAATAGCTCTGGAAGCTACATGGAATTACGAAAAGCCTATATCTCTACAGATTTGATTAGGAATGCCAGTTTTAAAGCTGGTGGTGCATATCTATTTAGCAACCTTCGAGGCTGTGACGGTCAAAGGATCTATTTCAATGGCTGCTCAGCAATCGCATTAAATGGAGAGATCGTTGCTAGGAGTAAACAATTTGCCTTACAAGATGTGGTAAGTTTAAATTGATTTCCAAATGAATACTTGTTAAAAGGTTTTTGTTTTCCAGGAAGTCACCATTGCAACCATTGACCTCGAAGAGATCCGCTCCTATCGTGTATGCCAGAGGTCCCGCTGCCACATCGCTGCATCAGCACCTACTTACCCTCGAATTGTTTGTGATTTTGAGATGTCCACGCACAACGATATCTTCAAATGTTCGTCCACACCGCTACAGTGTATATACCACACCCCGGAAGAAGAAATAGCAATGGGTCCAGCTTGTTGGCTATGGGACTATCTGCGACGATCTGGACAAGGTGGTTTCTTCCTCCCACTCAGTGGTGGCGTTGATTCTAGTGCTTCAGCCACAATTGTTCATTCGATGTGCAGAATGATTGTAAATTCAGTTCAATCCGGCGATGCACAAGTGCTTCATGATATTCGAAAAATTCTCGCAGACTCGGACTACACTCCAGACAATCCAGCCGCCCTGTGTAACCGAATTCTAGTCACTTGTTTTATGGGAAGCGTAAATTCCAGCAAGGAAACAAGAAAGAGAGCTTCAATGCTAGCCAATCAACTAGGGAGCTATCACATTGAAATTAGTATTGACTCAGCTGTTAATGCTTTGCTGGGTATTTTTAATGCTGTGACAGGACTGACACCGAGATTCCGGAGTCAGGGTGGCTGTGCACGCCAAAATCTGGCCTTGCAGAATATCCAATCAAGAATTCGAATGGTGTTGGCCTATATATTTGCCCAACTGATGCTGTGGGTGAGAAATAGACCCGGTGGTCTTTTGGTTCTTGGCTCGGCTAATGTTGACGAAGCTTTGCGTGGGTATCTTACTAAATATGACTGCTCAAGTGCCGATGTCAATCCAATCGGTGGCATATCAAAAACTGATTTGAGGAGGTTTTTAACTTACGCCAAGGATAAGTAAGAATGTTTAATTCATATACTTGAACTCTTTTTGAAGCAGTTTGTTTATTTTCTAGATTCAATCTTCCAGTTTTAGAACAAATTATCGATGCCCCACCAACAGCCGAATTAGAGCCACTTCAAGATGGTCAATTGATGCAAACCGACGAGCAGGATATGGGAATGACTTATGCTGAACTCAGTGAGTTTGGAAGACTGCGAAAACAAGCGTGTTGTGGACCCTATAGTATGTTCTGTAAACTTGTCGCTACGTGGAAGGGTGATTTGAATCCTAAAGAGGTATTTTTGTTGTGCCAAATTGTGTTTGTTCGCATTTAAAGTAAAACTTAAAAACATTTTAGGTCTCTGACAAAGTTAAACACTTTTTCCGATGCTATGCTATCAATCGTCATAAAATGACTGTTCTTACGCCCTCAGTACATGCGGAAAGCTATAGCCCCGATGATAATCGATTTGATCATAGGCCGTTCCTATATCGGGCCAATTGGAGTTGGCAATTTAAGGCCATTGATGATGAGGTATGAGTTTTAACAAAAATTTTAAATATCTTCTACATTTTATCATTAATTATTATTTATTTTTCTTCAGGTTGACAAACTTATGCCAGTTTATACACCCTCATCAAGTCACATCCGACCAAGTACTGAAGATCTTATGTCACAAACTCAAGAATCCGAGTCCAGTCATCGTTCCTCGCGTGTTGATTCAAAAAATTCATCACCAATCTCATGTTCTTCAATGGAAGGCCCCAAAGGCAAAGCTAGTGGTTATTCTAAAGTTCATGTAAATGTAATGGGAAAGATCAAAGATCGAACTGGAATTCCTGTTTAAAAAATAATAATAAAAAAACTTTAATACAGAAAAAAACACTATATACCTATTTATGCTATATATTTTTAAATGCTTTGAGGATTTCTACATTGGGTTCTCACATTTGGTTGTTAAATTTATGTTGCCTTAATAAATTCAATTTACGTACTTATAAACTCGCACAAACTTATGTAATACATAACTCTTTTGTTGTGAAATATTTTTTTTTATTGTTTTCAATAGTCTCTTAAAACTGTATATTTTAAAAGCTTTAATAAATTTCGCATAAATATGTATGTAATTGCATTATATGTATAATAATTACTATTTTGTATTTCTCAAAAAGTTAATTTCTTAAGATATTAAGATATTAAAAAACCTTCCTCACTAGGTCTTAAATATTGCCTTTTTGAGCTCTCGGTATATACCGGCATTAGATTTTTTTTTAAATAACGCCCAATCCAAAAAACTGTCTTAAATGTTCAGCACAATGATAATTTTGGAAAGGATTGAAAGAAATCAGAGCAAACAGAAAATAGCTTAAACTTATTTTTCTTTCAATTCCGCCGGACGAAACTGGCATTTTTAAAACACTGAAAAATTATTTGTTATTTTTTTGTTTTCAAAGTGTAGCTTAAAATTTACTAGAAGGAAAGCTATTGCCACTGTTTCACCTTCCAAAACTTGAAAATTTAAAATTTTGATAAATATCAATCTGGCAATGGTATAGAATAGAACAATAGAAGTCTTCACGTAGAAAATACGATCTTTAACAAAATACAGCAATACGACCTTAGCTAGTACTGCCATGTAAAAAAAAGATTCCTTAAAAAAACAGTGAAAGAAAGGCAAGCGCAAAACACCTGGGGCCCTATTCCAGAAAATGAATGCGAACCAAACGATATCGTTTTCCGGAACAATTCAAAACAGGAGGGTTGTCGACTTTTTCTGAGTTCAAACCTGCGAACATTGCAAGTGAAAAATTAAAAAAAAGGTGTGAGAGCTGTGGTCGAGAGTAGAAAGAATCGAGTTCAATACAGTCAACGGTTAAAGAAAAGAAAGGAAAGTTGTGTTGCCCACTGATATTGTTATTTTTGTTATGCGTGCTTACCCATTGAAAAGCATTTGTTTTTAAATTTCAAACAACAATGCACAAGAACAATTTTCAATTAAATTAAATATAAAGTTTTAAATTAAATCTTTAGTTTCAATTTTGCCTTTTGCCGGTCTCTACAATAAAAATAAAAATACGGTTTAGATTTTATGAACTCAATTCTATAAAATCATCCGAGTTGGTTTATGGATTTAAAAAATAAAAGTTGTAAGCTTTGGGTATATTAACCAGAACATTTGAGCTCAATTCTATAACAGCTTCTAAGTCCTACATAACAGAGTTTTTATTTAAAAAAAATAGCAAAAGCAAATCAGAACGTCTCTTTCGCAAAACCTTTGCCTTTGAAGATGAGCATAAAAATGCAAGTCTCGAAGTGATAGATTCTAAAAAGCTATTCAACACTCGACTCGGCATTATAAATTATGAATTAAAAAAAAAATTATGAGATGAGAAATTTATGCATATACATTTTTTAATGATATTTTAATTTTACTGGAGACTGAATCTGGTCACTTCTAATTTCCTAAATGATACTCCAAATTATAACATAATAAAATTATGTTCTTTCCTACATAAAAGTTCAATTATCAAGCAAAGAATGTATTAATTTACAACAAATCTATAAAATCAATTAAATTAAAACTTTAAGAAAATGTGAAAACATAAAATGCTTATATTTTAGATGAACTAAGAAATAAAAATACAATTCAGTTAGCTTTAAAAAAAAAGAAAATATATTATATACACAAACAACAAAAATAAAATACAAAAGAAATAAATATGATAACATTTTAACAAAAATATAACCTTCCTATTGTAGACATTATTATTAAATAAAAGCGATAAACGAAATAATTTAACACAACGAAAGGAGTGAATGAAAAATTATGTCATTGCTTTTTTATATAAGTTGGAACAAATTTAAATATAATTTTCAAAGAAATTCATACGTATTAGCTTTAAAATAGCATTTAAACTTTTTAAAAAGTCAAAACAAAAATTTATTTGTATTTCATTGAAGCGCACATTTGATTATGTTATGGTATGTACAATTTACTGTAGAGAAGTAAATACATATTTTCTTTTGTTAATTTTTGTTTAAAAAATTAATAAATAACTAGTAGCTTATAGTTTTTAGATTGAAGTGAACATTTTTTAGGCATACAAGTATCCTGTTGAAAAAAATAATTATAGATATTTAAAAAAAAAATCTTTTTAGTATTGTAGAATTTTCCACGTACTGTTAAAATAAAATCTTTTAAGACAATATTTTTGATGTTTTTATTTTAATTGGTTGTACCTACTTTTAACCTTTTGTTTACTTGAACCTCAATATCAGTTTCCCGGCGCTAAGGAAATAAAACAATTTGAACTGCGACAACTACAGAGGACTTCTTAACATCACACATTAGATCCTCTCTACCGTATTGTGTGAGCATCTGAAGCAATCAACCTGATAGGTCCATAACAGTGTAGTTTTAGATCAAGAAAGTCCACCATAGACCAAATTTTTACACAAAAAAAGCCTGAAACTTCAACTTAACACAAAACTCTTTTATCGATTTTTATATTGTATACGACGGGATACACAGAGAGGAGATATTAAGAGCAAATTTGTACGTTTGTGCAGGATGACAATGTAGAACGCATGCTGCACAACCAGGATCAGAAAAGATCTCACCGATATATTTGATATCAAACAAGTTTAATACACTGTCATGCGACTTCTACAACATTGTTCTCCAAAAAATAATGCAAATCTCCTTCATCAACACAAGCGTCACAATCATTCAAAAATCCATTCAATTACTGGGATACGCCGACAATATAATTGGAACAACACAGTGAGATGTCAGTGGCGCGTTGAGCAGCAAGCAAAGAACATGGGTAATAAAATAGGACACTAAACACCGACGTCTTGGACATAACGTTTTATTTCATACTGAAATCAAACGAAAAATAACAAAAAATAAACAATGGAGGAGTAGATATAACCACGAAGTTTACTGCACAGCGAATGGAACACTACGGTCCCGTCCGGAAAGTCAGAGTCCAATTCGGACTAGAAACAGCACTGTAGAGCAAGACCGCTACTCAGGTGGGAGGACCACAACCAACTTGGCGTGAAATTGGAGACCTTGAGAGTTGATCTGTAGCGTCACTTTAAGTTAATACATAATTTTAAATAAACCTGGTAACCTATATTCGCTGAATTCCTTATGTGCCAACAAAAACCAACCAAATGTAGCTTCCCGAGCAGTATTTTTAAGAACAAATAACAAAACATTTTTAATAGATAATTTTATATTTTATTCATTTTTGTTTCAATCTTCTAAGGAAAATAAATTTCTTTGTTGTCATGAGTATTCTCTACAACATTACATCCTTCTCTCACTCTACGCACATTGCATCATAATTTAAATTAAAAAGGATTTTAAATTAAATAATATATATATACGATTTTTTTTCTTACAGTTGAATTAATTTAAACAAAATTAATAAAAAAAATCTTAAAAGCTACGAATAATAAGAACATTTACTCAGTAATTATTCCAAATTGATTTATTTTTCAAGAAAAAAGAAAAATTAAATGCATAACAAAATTAAAGAAAATACAAAAACGAACTAATTTCGATTTAAAGCCGAAGGTGGTGGTGTGGAAGAGATTTTTTTTATGTAAATACATATAAGTACCTACATAAAGATTAGTTCATTTAATCAAAATAAAAAAAAATAAATATCATATTCATTATAAGATTTCTTAATTCTAATCGTATTCAGTTAGTTGGTGGTTTTTTTTCTTGTTTTATTTTTATTTATTTTTTTTTTCGGATTATTCGACTTTTTGTATGTGTACTTATTCTTCTATTTTATTTATAAACAAAGAGGAAAATTTCCCTCAAACTAAAGTACAATAATTATCTTATTATATATTCTTTATAATTTTCCATCACCATATTTGATTGCACAATTTACCCGAATTGTAGTTAAATTATTTTGATTTCTCTTCATTTTCATCGATTGTCCCTTAAGAATTCTTCTCCAAGAAAAATTATAGGGGAATTATTTTTTCTGTTGCTGCTTATTTTTACTGCCCATAAACAAAATTCCAAAAACCCTAAGTATAAAGTTTTTTTTTTTATAATTATCTTATGAGAATGACAAAAGAAAAATACACTTTATAATATTCTTAAATTAAAAATTAAGAGATTCAATATCAGTACAGTTTGTGATTATTTATTTTATTTAATTAAACTTAAATATATTTGTTTTATCTTATTCTATAATATACATTTGGAATGATAAGATGCTTTCATTTATGGGCAGTGTTAGCCAGTTTTTTTTTTTTTTGTTTATTTGCTTATTCAGAAGAACAATAATTTTCATATCTGTTTGCATCATGATTGTTTTTTATCTCTGTTCGATAATAATTTATTAAATTATTGATTTTTGATCTTAAAAAATAACAAAATCTTTTTATAAAAAAAATAATAAAAATAAAACAAAACTTCATGAAAATTAAAAGAAATTCAATTTAAAAAAATAATAAAAATCAACAAAAAATATATTAAGAAAAATTCATAATACAAACGTAACTTTGAATTCACTTTTAAGATTTTTGAATAACTTCTGACTTAATTATGAACCGGCATTGGCAATTGGCCTAGCAAATTGTTCGCAAATTGTGAATTTGTAAACTTAAAGTGGCGTTTATCATAGAATTTAAGCAAAGCCGGTGAATAGGGATGATTTTCTTTGAGGTGAAGATAATGCACTTCTGGTTCACAGGTTGTGTGACCACATTCTTCGCACACGTACATCTGAAATTATATAATAAAACAAATGTCAATAAGCTTTTATAGACAAATAAAAAATATTTTTTGACTCACCTTAGCTCTACGCTCCTTATAAGCGTATTGATGTTGTACGCTGTGCACTTTAAGGCAGTGAGATTCAAGTGAACACCTCTGGGTGAAACTCTTTTCGCACAAATTGCACTTGTATGGACGGACACCGGTGTGAGTTCGGGTGTGACGCTTTAAATCGAAAGTATCGTTGAAGCCCTTGCCACAGAACGTGCACAAGTATCTCTTGATTTCTGAATGACATTTCATATGACGATTCAGCAGTCTTTGCAACGTGAATGTTTTCGAACAAATGCGGCAGATAAACTTCGTTGGATCATCCTCGCAGATAGGAGCAACAACAGTTTTATTCTTTTCATCCTCGCGAATACGATGACCATGACCGTGGGTATTCTCGATGGCGAGAGGATTTTTAATGCCATGACCACCGTTAACGAATTCCAATTGTACTTCAGGAGGTAGTCCCAGCTAAAATAAAAAGTAGATAGAACCAATAAATATAAATTCAAAAATTCAAGTATTAAAAAAAAGAGTACTCTTTGCTGCATTTAATAAATTGATATTAATGCATTCGGATCTGTAAGTACTAATTAAATAAATAAATTACCATATTTTGATTGTATTAAATGGATTGCAATCGGAAATATTTGATAGAAGATTTTACTTTTTTTCAGAAACCTAAGGATCGTTACACGGGCAAAAAGCTCATTGGAGCGAATTCAAAATAAGTACCGAGATATTTTACTAAACGGTATTTTCAAAACAGCGAGATTATTACAAAAAGAATAGAAACAGTCGTTCGTTTAACTCCGCAAAACCGTTTTGAACATCTAATTGGATATTGTATCGATGAATAAATAATAAATTCAGCTAGAATTGAACAAGGTTACAACACTAGGGGTCCCTTTAGTCATATTGGATTAGGCTTTTGATACAACTTCCAGAGGTTTAAGTTAAATGGTGGCAAAAGCCATTATTAAAAACTGAAACTGCAGATTTTCTGAAAACAAGTTGTTCAAAGATTTAATATAGTTAGAATAAATCTGTGTGAACAAACTAGCCCTTTTAATAGTTCAGATATATGAATTCACAGCTTGTAGGCAAACCGGAATGACAGCCAATGTTCACTTGAAATTTCTTAAAGTTTGTAAAATTACTCTTAATTTATTGTTTGTTGCAACGAAAATATAATTCCTTTTTGGCAACTAGAAATTTGAACAAGTTTACCAAATTTGAGAGTTTTTCCTACGGGCCTTGACAGCAACTCGTGAAAAATTGTTTTTAAATTCGTTTAAAATTTCACTTTACCAAATACAACTAATATAAAGGAAAATAAATGTTTTCTTCATGATAAAACTTTTAAATAACTAAATGTTTCTAGTAACTTAAAATTTCTTACCCATTTGTAAAAATTTGTAAAACTCATAGACAAAAAAAACCCGAGTTTAGGAAACTTGGTGAAAATTTCAAATATGCAAAACTAAGGAGACAGACAAATGGGAATCAACTCACGATACTTTTTTATATAATTGCCAAAGCAAGAGATTTTTTTATAAAAATCTGCATCTTGTTATGATTTGAATAAGATTTTGTATAGTAACATAATGAGTCATATTAAAGGTGTTGCTAAGAAAAATCTTGAACTTGTTCCACCTAATTCACAGAGGTTAAACTCGTGTCTAATGTAAACTGGTGTTTAAAACTGCTATGAATATATCGCAATGTTTAAAGACTTTTTGGACTTTATCATTTGAACCTTTTCAAGTTATACATCAAAAATTAAAGGAGCTTTTTAATGAGAATTTAAATCCTTTCCAAAGAAAATTTCTTTTTACCTTCATGGACATAAAGAATACGAAGCGGTTTTAATGAATAAGAGAAATTAATTAAAAATACATTTAAATACCTACTAGAACTACAGGTAAACAAAATTTAAAAACCACATCACACAACACACCCAACATCGACAACGACAATATAAAAAAAACACATCTACTCACAAATTGGGAAAACATAAAAAATATCACAATTTCTTTGCAGGCGAACACACTTCTTCCTCCCACTGAGCTAAAGCCACATGATTTTGTATGTACAAAACAAAAAGAAGTGTGTTCTGACTCAAAAAAGAGGAATATTTTAGATGCTTACCCTTTGCTGTAGTATATGGAACTTGGTATCATCCAGAGGTGGTACGTGTGGCGATAGGGCGGGGATGCCATATACTTCTGTGACATTACCACTACTTGCCAGCACTGTACCATTTGTTTCGACGATTCCTAGACGTTGGAGTGTGAATTGTTGTGGCTGAGGCTGCCTCTTGATCTGAGATCTTGGACTTACACTTTGGATGATGGGCTTGGCATCGACTGGATCCAGAGTGCCAGTAGACGCATTCGACATCTGGTGACTACTGCTCGAGGAGGGCGATGGCAGCGACAGATTGCTGTTGTCACTGCCCATGTGATGGTAGTTGCTGTTGTTTAGTGCATGGGACAGCATTCCCTGGTGATGGTTGTGATGATGAGAATGCTGCTGCTGTTGCTGCTGCTGCTGCTGCTGGTGTTGTACATGCGGATGATGATGATGGTGATGAGGGTGAGAGCTATGCTGCGGCTGCTGTTGTTGCTGGTTTGAGAAATGATGGTGCTGCTGTTGCTGATGATGTTGCTGCTGTTGCAGATGCATGTGGGCTTGCTGATAGCTTGGCGGTGGCGTTGATTCTTGGTATAGCTTGCTGTTTGGCAGGTGAAATCTTGAAGTATCGAAGCAGTTCCCACCGCCACGAGAGCTATTCGGTCCCGGTGTGTTGGTAATGTGACTCATAATATTTTCATGGAACGCATCCATGCAGTTGACACCATCATTTTGAATTATCGAGTCAGGAGTCAGCGAGGGCGTCGAAGCCAGCTCCAGTTCTTGACCCGGACTCGGCGAGTCTTCACTCGGCAGGCGCTGCAGAAATGAACTCAAATCTACCGCATCAGACAGGGTATCCAAGATATTATCACCCGAAGACGAGAACGTCAGCGTCGCCGTGAATTGAAGTGGATCTACCACTTCGGACATCATGGAGTCGTTAACATCGTACCCTCCGTTGCCTCCACTGCCATGGCCATTGCCATAGCAGTTTTGATTGTTGCCCCCGTTGCCGTTATGCAGGAGCCCTTGTTGGGTAAAATTTCCTATATCGATTTTTGTGTCATATTCAATGTCGGGCTCGTCCTTCAGGATAATACCGTAAGCTGCATGATTGAACATAGGATATTTGGGATTAAGACCATTCATATGATTACCATTTGAAGGATTATTACCAAGACCATTGGCGAAAGCCGCCGTTGAACCTAAATGCGTCATATCCGGCGAATTCCCCTGGCCGCTTCCCCCGATCCCACCAATACCATCACCACTTGCACCGCCGCCCATTAGATAGGCGGCTGCATTCTGTATCAGAAAATTACTATTCGCCGCGTTAAAAGAATTCATATTATTGCCAAGGCCTTGCGCCTTTAGACTCTCGTAAAAGGGTGGTAGTGAACCCGTGGGTGGACTATTTGGACCGTAATTTGAACGTCCGTCTCGTCCTCCTCCCATGCCACCTCCTCCGCCGCCTGTTCCACTGCCTAGGCTTCCGCTATTCGCCGCACTATTGCCGCTTCCGCTGCCAAATTGTCCACCAACACTAAAGTTCAGACCAGCTGATCCTCCGTTTTGGTGACCGCCTGCAGAACCTTGACCAGAGTTTCCAGCTCCTCCGTTATTCGAGGATCTGCCGTGACCTGCGGCTGCAGCTAAGATACCGCTCAGTTTTGCAAGTCGAGGATTTGCGAGTACCGCTCTCGCAGCCAATATCGCACTTCGTCGTCTAGCCTCCCGTAAGCGTCGTTCACGCTCGGCCGCCTTCTCTTCGTCTTCAAACTCGCTTCTTCGCTTCGGAACGTGATAATCAATAGGCTGTTCCTGTTCTGGACCCAAATGAGCCAGTGACAAAGCAAGTGGAAGGCGGGTATCGTGTGAATCTCTGGGCTTTGGTGTTCTTTGGATTACCGAACACCTTACTGCCGGTTCAGGAGGTGGCGGTGGACTTGGACGTGTTTCCGCTGGTGGCGGAGTTTTTGTCGTTCTCAAACTAAGCGGTTTCTCCTCAGGCACAATTGGTTTCTCATCGACTATTAATTTGCGATCTTCTGTATCTGAGTCTGTTTCTGAGACAGCTTCGTCTTCGCAGGATACTATTGGCGGAACGGCAGCTACAACCACCTCGGTGGGATATTCTTTGCGTTGGGCTTGTGTGAGCACGTGACCACGACTGCCATAAGGATGATCACCGCCAAGTATTGACGAGAAAAATCGCCTTGGTCGTGGTGGCGGAGATGTAGAAATCTCGTCTTTCGTGGGCGACGCTCGATTGTTTGGTGGTGTAGGTAGACTATCGTCGGCAGTTCGGCTATTCGCACTAGTTGGCAGGGAAGTGGTAGAAATGGGATCTGCAGTCGTCGATTCTAACGACGGTCGAATATTTTTGGTGTAAGTGGTGGTATGATGGGGCGATGGTACTTTTGGCTCAGGGGATGTTGGTGGAGCCAAGCGATTGTCTTCGTGGAATATATCACGAACTGAAAATAAATGAAAAATGTATCGAATTAGTATAATTATATTGCAATTGTAAAAGTTTTATATTATTAAAGGTGTGAATGCGATGCGCCAAGAAACTCAAGGAGTAATAAAATTGTTGCTGAAAGTCGACAAAATTTAGAAAAGTATTTTGTGAGAAGTAAGGTACAACCAAATAACTAATATTCGAATTATTATTATGAAAAATTATTACAAAATAAAATGTGAAAAAATATTTCAAAATATAAATTAATAAGAACTTCCCATCATGTTTCTGTACATATCAACCCAACCTAACTAATAAAATTTCTAAAAAAAAAAACACCTTTTCTCGAAGGAACAAAATAGTGCAGTTAAATGTGTACCTTTCTTGAGTTAGATTTTTAAGTACCTGAAATGCTAACGTTGTTTTCAACTGACCCAACACAACAAAAACTATTATATTAAAACAATGGGTGGATTTGTGTTTGCCTGTTGATTTGTGGACAAAATCAAACAATGTGTTATTGTATAAATATTTGTATGCCTGGCGCTTGTAAGATCTAATTTTTGTAATTAGCCATTGAATGCTGAATTTTCCTTTTTCATTAATGAAATAACAAGTTTAAAATAAATCAGTTTATGTAAAAAGAAAAAATAGTGAAAAAAGGAAAAGTAAACAACACAATTTTTAAAACACCTGTATTATCCAGGGGTTTGACAATAAAGGATATCTGTAATAAAAACACTTATTATAATAATTATTTGTTTTCATTGTGGATGTCGAAAAAAGGAGTTTTGTCCATGAATTCCGTAAAGAAGGTAATAATCGTTAAAAATTGCCTTGATGAAGTGTCCTCTAAAAAATTTTAACTGCCAGTAATTTAGTGAAAGCCGATTCTCTCAGCTCAAAATAAAAAGGAAATTTGATATTTCTCTTCGCAAAATACGTCATCGTCAGAAAATGGAAAGCACAATTGTCCAAAAGCCTAACGCATCATGTCCAAAATGAGGAATAAATAATGCTGAGTTTGGTATAGATGTCTTCAGCTCTCTACTACAACTTAGGAAATATAAAAAAACTTTAATTAATGAACTGAATTATGAGTGAGCTAGGTATTATGAGAGATTAGGTATTTAAATAAAATAAAATAAAATAATTGAAATCACGACTTCTTCTTTTCAGCAAAAATTTATTATAACATATCTTAAAATTATTTTTCACATAGATTACTATCAATTTTAATAATATTCGACAGTTTTTAAGTATACAAAGTAATACGTAAGTAGTGTAACATGAAAATGTCTTACAGTATAGGGCCAGAAGCGAATACTTTTGGTTCGGAAATATCATCGTTAATTTAAGGAAATAAGGCCCCAACTTTTATGTGTTTATTTTTGTTCGAAATTTTCGAACTTAGTCTTCGCGGAAGAGGTGTCAAAAAAAATGTTTCTTTTTTTATTTGCTTGAACACATTAAGAACTTTTAACTTGTGCTCCTACTTTAAGTTAAGTTATTCTATTTTTCATGTAGTTTTACAATGAGAGCTAAGCTGTAGAGTGTAGATATTTTTTAATTTAATTAAATCAAAGGGCTTGACGAGCTTGCTCAGTTGGGCTGATTCCTCTGAACAGAAGCTAAAAAATTAAACAACTAAAACCATATAGTGATGTCCAGATGTGAATAACTAGGGCTATCAGGAATTTTCTTCGTTTTCAGAAAATAAATTATGCTGCTTGTAAGCTCAAATTTGACCTAAAACATTAAAAGTCCAGACCCCCTAGAATATTTTTTTCCGATCCTAAAAATTCTATTCTATGTGTTCATAAACTTATCTGGATTCGATCTTTCTGGATCGGTCAGAGCAGAATTTCTTGCATGGCTTTAAAATACTGATTTGCGGTTGAACCAATATTTAGCAGTCTTTTGAATTGACGTATTTTGTATGCAACAAGTCATTTTAGGACTTGGAAGCATGTTAAGTTTTTAGAAAGCTCTTGGTAGGTACACCTCGCCTTTAGAAATAAGAACTCGTGATAGTATACATAAATTCATACTTAAGATGTCTCATAGCAATAGCAAACCCAAAATGCAATTCAAATATCAGCAATGCTGTAATGCACTAAACAATTAAACACATTAGTCAAGTTAAACTTATGCAAAATCCTCAAGTACCTATTTTAACATTTGTTGTTGTTTTTCATCATCTAAAGTTTCTTCAAGTTTCTTTCCATTACAAAAAAAAAATCTATGTAGGTATACATAAGGTACATGCCTATACTTAGGTACAAAAAATCTTCACAACAGATAACTGTACTCTTTTGAAGTAAATGGCTTTAGCTCCTCCCTAGCTCTAACTTGGTACCATTATTAATTTTTTTTAAATTACGCACCCAATTTAAAAGATTAATTTTATAAATTCTAAATAAAAATAAAGTAACAGTTCAATTTATTTTCTGTCCTTTTGCACCATACAAACCCTTCCTTTGTCTTTCAAGCTAGGTTCCGTTTTTTTTTTTTGCAGTGAAGCAACTTATAGATCCGCTACAATTTAGAAAATAACACTATGCGGTACTTTTAACCGTAGCAAATAAAACTTTATGAAAAAAAACAGGATATTTAACTGAATTATAAGAAAAGAAACACTTTTTTAGAATTTCACTGTACAGACGCGTCTAGAATACTTGAATTCAACAAGTCGTCATGGACGAATGAAAAATGAACGGTTAAATTATATATTAAGATGAGAAAAAAAACAAAGCGGCTATGGCCCTTTTTCCTTATTTTCTGTTGTTGTTGGTGCAACGGGCAGGCAAAGCTCTCACTGCGTTTTGGTGATTTTTGTTTACGCAACATGTTGTTTCCCTTGAATGAGAGCAAACGGTGTTGGTTGCGATATCCGCTTGGCTTAACTGACGTATCTAATGGTGTTATGCATTTTGAAAACATTCAACTTTTTTTTTTAATCCAAACAAATTCATATTTTTCACCGTATCCTTCAAGGATCTTTTAGAAAACATTAAGGACACTTTAATCTTACATGGATCATCGAGAAATTCGGTTTGGTAATACTGAACGAAGGTCAGGGAGTCAGAGACGATGTAAACTACATCGCCATCCTCGATCAAAATGTCTTGCATTTTGTTGAATCATTTAAGCGAGAAGGTAATTGGTTTTATCGAAAACTTTAGTATTCACGAAATAGATTCTAAGCTATAATGGATCTTTTAATTAACGAGCAGTTAAATAGCGACTTATCAGGCGTGATAAATTACCGACTACTCAGAGCTCGAAGGATCTGGGTCAGAAAGTCAAAATCGAGTTGTTTTGAAAACGGAATTTATTGCAAACAGTTGCTGTTTGTAGTAGATTTACGTTGGTTGAATGATAGCGGTTGAACGAAAAATCAAGTGATAAGAATGGGAGATAGAGAGAGTGAGAGAGAGAGAGAATGCAAAAGTAGAAAAGCTTTTTTATTTGCCACAGAGCACGTGGAAGCGTGGATTTAAAACAAAGATTGAAAAAACTGTTCCATTAAAATGTTTTGTATGTTCATGAGCGAATGAGATTAAACCTTGCTCACACTTTGCATGCAATAAACGAAAGTTATTGGGTGCATTTGAATTTTTAACGCAAGTTGTTTTTACAATCTCATTTTGTTTTGGATCGTTGGCAATATTTTGGTGTAATGAAAAACTATAAAAAATTGTAAAAATAAATAACACAATTTATCTTATCTGTTTGTTTTGTTTTTTCTGTGTTCTGTCTATGAGCTGGCCCTAAAATCCAGCTAAGAAGAGTACTTTTGGAAGTGCCAACACATTTTAATCTGTATTTTCGTCGCTAAAATAAAAAAAAAACATGTAAAAATATGAAATGTCTGTTTTCACTGCTATTCCCCCAAATTTGTCAGTTTATGACTTTCTCTGAGAAAAAGTTAAACAATCGACTTTACATTTAAAAATGTTCATGGTACTCGTAGATATATCGTGGTACTCGTAGGTATGTCTTAGTGAAAGAACAAAATGTCAATTTTATTCTAGCTCACAACCACCTCTGCAAAAAAAACTGTTAACTTGTCTAGCACGAGGCTAATAATGTAGACTTTTGACATAAACATTTGTTTTCATCGTAAAGTCATAATTCAAATAAAAGAAAAAAACATTATTTGCATGTTCATATGGTTAACGACGAGAATAGTTAAGTGAAGGCTATTAAAAAATTAACATTACATAGTTAAATACTCTTTTAAACTCTCATGAATGGCGCACACAATTTTTCATTATATTTTACTTAATTATTTTTCCCCTCACCTTGACCTTAACTCACAATGAACTCTATTTTATCACTAATTTTTATATTTCATTATAATTTTTAATATTTTGGAGAGTACGTCGTGACAGATGTCACAGATGTGACATATTACAAGCACCTGGAATATACAGTTATAAAAATGGAATAATCATTTGCAAATATTTTTTTTTATACCTAGTTGCAAATAACTATGTATAGCTAGCTATACGGGCAATGCTGGCAATAAAAAAGCAACAAAATATAATAAAAGCTTAAAACTCCAACCTCTCTGATAAACATGGTTTCATACGGGTAACTATCTTCAACACAACAGCTTATAAAAAAAAAAACATCAGGGATTGCATAAAAATTGCTTTAATTAAAAATTCACAAAGTCCATTCACGTATCACTGACAATGTTTCCGTTAAAAAAATGAACACATACACATACATTCAGTATGTTAGCATTTTGTGTCTGTCCAGTATTTTTGGTTCTATTCAATGAGAGTTGAATTTTAATTAATATTTATTCATTTCATCTACTTCGATTGCTTAAAGTACCATCTAAACCCACAATTAAGAGACAATGAACGAATAATTTGGCAAACATTTAATAAAAAATATTAATAAGGTAGGTATCATCAAAATGATAGATCCAATTTACTTATTATGAATAAAATTCAAATTTTAATTAAATATTCTGTAAAAAAAAAATGGTATCAGCATTGTTATTTATTAAAAATATTACCTAACCTTATACGAGTATCAAAAATGCGTTACTGCGTTGTGGTTTTTGCTATAAATAGTTCTGGTCGCATTTGGTTCGAAGAAACATGTACTGCTGTCTTTTGATTAAATTTCCAAATCAGAGTAACCTTAAGTTGAAGCAAGAATATTTTCTTTTCTTAATTTGCATTTAAATAATATTAAAAAAACATAAATTATTTATAAAAATACAAAATTTTAAATCTTTTCTTCTTTTTTCATATCATTTCGTTTTGTTTTTGTGTTGGATTTTGTTTTAATGGAATTGGAGTGCAATGATCTTTTCTTTATTATTTTTTGTATATAGGGTCCATCAAATGGAGTGTTACCAAAGTGTTTGCAGTTGTAGTATTTAAGGAAGTGAATTTATTTGATTCATATTTTGGAACATATCTCTAGTTTAAGCCGTGTTCGACTGGTTCTATAATCCAGATAAAAAAGTTTGTATAATTCATCTATTTTGATGTTTATGGGAACTTACAAACACAAGCCATGGGACATTATAGCATGCCTCTATACTCTGTATAAAAAATGATCATTGCATTTTATTTTTGGTAGCACATTATTCGATGGACCCTGTATAAATGGTATCAGCTAAAAACTCCTAGTGTGAACGGAATTTCAATCGATCTAGCTACGATTTAAAACGATTTTACTTGTTGGAATTGTTTATTCGCAAGGGAAAAACTTCATTGCGAATTATGTTTCCGGATATAATATTGACAGTTTTGTGTAGAGCTTTGATTGAAAATCAAACATACCTAATTATAAGTGAGAAATTTTAAAATCAAAATGTGAGTCTGTTATGCTAACCAAGGACAGGTGCGTGGGGCAGTAACCTTAAGTTGTGACTCGAATTGGTATATTCCATTACAGTTGAGATACAAATAAAATAAAAGATAAGTCAGTTGAGTACGACTTTCTGAAAAAAAACGTTTGTAGAATTGGCGTTGCTAAAAACAAAGAAAGCATATTTCAAAATAAAAGTATTGCACAAAAATGTTGACAACCTTATTTAACTGAATTTATTTGACGTTTCGTATTCGTCATAGAGAACTTTAAACTGGTGGGTATTCACCCAGATTTCACTTTATGAGCTCTCATGATTCAAAAAATCACCGATCATTAGGTTATGCAAAGGAATTTTTTCTGAGTTGATGAAGGAAGATTTTTTGAGCTATGAGCGCTCATAAATAGTAAAAAGGAATATTGTAGAATCTGTCATTTTCGGATTGGTACTTAAACCATGTTTTTTCTGAGACATCATTCTAATTTTCCAATTATAAATTACAAAAATGCATTTTAAATAAGTAATCAACTAATTTCAGTGAATCAATGAATTGTTATAAAATAACTTAACAAGAGTAGCAGTAGGTACCATTTCAAATCTCCTAATATAGAATATAACGTTTATACAAACCCAAAGATGCAAGCAAAACAAGTATTCCCAACAATTCAACAGCTCGCTTTTTTTTTAAATCCCCACTGCATTCAAGTTTCAAGTTTGATCATTCTCTTGGTTTGTTTTTCATTGCATTTATTAGGTAGGTACTTGATCGAGATTCTTACAGCTTGCTTTATTTTTTTTTATATACATACATACGTACATAGGTATGTTAGGAAAAAAACCTTGATCTTGATTTGAAAATTTATTTCAATGCAACTTAGTGCAGATGGAATTTGCATAAGTATTCATTTGTACAGTAGAAACACGATGAAGGAATTCTTTGGGTTAATTTCAAATATGGAAATTGTATTGATGTTTTATATTTTTAAATAAATTTGTTTTAAAAGAACTTGTCCGAGCAAAAGAATGTTAGCGTGCCTTTAGAAATTAATTTTTAAGGAAACAAAACTTTTGGTTTGGATTGCAAGCTTTTGTATTTTGTTTATGGAAGTTATTCCATTCCCATTTTTGTTTTCGAAATTCAGGAATTTATAATTAAAATATGAATTGCAATTTCTTACAAAATGGGAAAAGTAAACCGCCCTACAGTGTTGTAATCAAATATGTTTTAATTACAAATGAAACTGCAACTGCCGAACATTTTTAAGTTTAAAAAAATTTAAAAATTCATTCCACATTCCACAAAAACATTTAATCAAAAAGAAACACAGCTATGAGTTCAGGCGTTCAAATGAACGAATACAGCTCGGCAGGAAAAGGGCATCATCCAGCAACCGGCATCAAGAAAAACAAAAAAATAATTTGTATACCCGCATCACTACAACCAAGCATAAAACATATAAAATAGCTGTATAGATTGTAGAAGTGACCGTGAATTGCCGACTGGAATAAAATATTAATTTACTTTAACTTACGAAGCAGAACTAAAATGAAAAGAAGGATTTTGTCGTGTTCATTTTTTCAATTTCAATTAAATTGGTTTGGTTGTTGGAGGTATGTGTGGGTATTTTTTGTTTGTTATTTTTGTTCTTTCTTTCTATTTTACCATCATCTTCTTCTGATGTAAGTAATATCTATATGCGGTACACGGCACGGGTATTTTTTACAGATAAAAAAGATGCAACAGGTAATCAATTGACGTTGTTAAGAGCAACTTAGGTATTTAATATTATATTAAGAAGGATAGAGGAAACTAAAACAAGTTTTATGACTTAAAATGGTAATGAATAAAAATCATAAATGCTATTGGTAATAACTTTTCTAATTAGAATCTCGATGTGAGAATTTTATACCTACCTATCTAATGTGTGACACAAATACTTTATTTGCTAAACGAACCTGTTCGTTTAACAACATGTCCTCCATCTTATGATTCAAAAGATATTTAAGCCACAGGATATGCTTATCAATATTTTTTTTTTAATTAAATGCAGATTGATTGATTGATAATTATTATTTAAAAAAATGTTGTAGTGACAGAAGTCAAAAATATGCATTGGAAGAGTGTAAATTAGATTGATATTTTCGATCTTAGCATGGGTTGAAAAATATGTTATTTTACAAAACTTTAGGTGGAAAAGGTAACTCAATGGCAAAAACTTGTAGCATGCTGAACGCTGCCGTGGTAGAAAAATTAATGGTAGGTATATTGGTATAATTCAGTAGATTTTGTTGTTGTATAAATGTCATAATTAGAAAAAGAAAAAAAGGTAAATGCGTGAAAAACCCATTCCAATATGTAAACCTACCTGTAAAATAAGCAATAGTTATTGTACGAAATCATTATAGTATGCAAAGATTTTTAATTAGGTATGTTGTTAATGTAAGTTTTAAAATCCTCAATCAATATAACACAAATAAAAACAAACATTTTAACGGAAGCTCAATACTATAAAAAGGTTATTAACCTGACCACGATCACGTCATTTCTGTTATTAATAGAAAGGAAACAATAAACTATCAAAGTCATTGACCAAACTTCTGTTGTAGGCATTGTAATTTTTTATTTTTGTAAAAAAAAATATGTCTGTTCCAGAAAAACAACAAACAATTTACATAAATTCTACCATTACACCCACTTCGTTAGAAAGTCCCTCTATACAGACATCGAATTCGATAAAAATGAAAATTGCAAATTTAGTTTTTTTTTCTTTTTGCTTTCATTGTTTATTTTATTTGGTTTATCTGCGCATAACTCTTTTCTGCGACTAAAACAAAAAGTAAAAACTAAAATCCAAAGAATTTAAATATTTACATCACACCTACACTGAAAAATGATAACACTTAAAGTTACCTATACAGTATGATGATGTTGCGGTTAAGTTTAGAACCGCAAAGTAAAAAAACCTACCCACATGTCAAACAAAGGTAAATGTGCGAAGAATTCCGCTGTTTTTTTTTTGCTGTTCCCGAACCGTGCTATGTTGGTTTTGTTATTGTTTCTATAAATTTTAACTAAACTGTCATTGTACGTCCGTATTATACATTGAAGTTACTTAAAACATAAGAGTCGAGAATGTTTAAAAAAAAAAACACAACATGGCTGCTATGTCGCGAGTTTTATTAATTTTTTGAATCCCTCTCCACCAGGAAGACTATTTCGTTGAAACCTTCTCTTCTCAAGACCTAATCAAATATTCTATTCACGATTAATTGTATCATAATGTACACAGGTATAGTACAGAGTGCCATTATTTGGTGAGTATCTCCTTTATGTTCTCTCACTATCTCTCTCTCCCTTTCTGATTTCGTATTGGAAGAATAGTTTTGTTGCGTTGTCGTGGCTTCTGTCATTCTCAAAGCAATAGACTATGTCATTCAGCCGATGTTGTTGTTGTTGTTGTTGTTGATGTTTTTTTTTGTTTTGAATCTCCTAGAATATCGTTTGTGATATGTTGGTTGTTTAATGTTAACATGTTTTATTTTAAGAACGTGTAAAGAATAGACAATTATGGAAAAAAGGCTATTGTCCTTTTGAATTTACAGAAAAATAAACTTATTGCGATGCAAATTTAACACCGTTAGCATGCATGTTTTTAAGCTGAGATCATAAACAATGTGTCAGCATTTCTAGAAAGTAGGTATAGAGTAAATACCTAAGCCACGTTCCACAAGAAAACAATCCACTCAAAAATTTACATTTCAGAAATCTCCATAAAATCCGGAGCTTTGCTGCCCGTCTTAAGTCTTAAGTTACAAAGATTCAACAATTTGACGAATCATAAGACACAGATTCTCTACTACAGTTGACTATAGTTAAAAGGTCTTAATATTTATGTAGGTATACATTTTTTATCTAGAAATAACTTTATTTAATTTCAAAAAATGTCAATGTTTGATCACTGAATTCCATTATCTAAAAATCAATTCGAAATTTTAACTCAGCCATATCTAGGAATAAGCTGTGGTTCAACGTGTGGTTCACGTGTGAAATAATGATGGGTTGTACAAATAAGTGCTATCTCCCCACTTCTTTGTTATAGATGACTCACCTTTCACTTACCGATTCATTACACTAAGCGATTAAGGGAAACGCAGAGAAAACAAATAAAACCAGATAAAACGTAAACAACAAATCAGAAAAGGACAATGAACTCTTTCACTTAAATTTAATAGCTAAATCGATTTCTAATGAAAGTGACTCATCTCACTCACTCGAGTGATCGAGCCACAAAACTCTATACCTATAACCGCAACTACCTTAGCTTTTTCCTGTCAAAAAATTAATTCAAACAAGCGCAAAAAATACTGACCCCGTCAATGTTAGCTGTCAAAAATCTAACTTCAACGGTCTTTAAATTCTACAAGTACGAGTAGGTATCTATCCGATAGTGTTTATTACACTCTTCCAAGTTTAAAATTCTCAACTTCTATACACACAGATCAAGGTTAGCATTGACATAATACGTTAATAATAACAGTGCATTGCCAAGTGGAACAAAAAATAAATTAAAAAAATATATAGGTATATATATAAATCCAACGTGTGTGTTGGAGAGATGTATAGTTAATGTAGAACAGAAAAACCACTTTTGCTTCTAAACGAATCGCATGCAACAGCAACTGTAACGTATTCAATATATTTTTAGTTAAAACATGAACGCGCCATGTGTGTTATGACCTTGTACACCATTTTGTTGCTGTTTACGATTATACAAGATGCATTGATAAAACTTCATTCTGGGTTAATTAGTATTCTTATAGTTTGACGTTTAAATAATTGCTATCTATATACCTATAGGTATATGCTAAATATGTGTGACAGTTAGGTCAAAGCTATTTAAAATAATTTGTTAGTTTGTTCCATCCAAAATTATAAAACTTTGAAAAATGCAATCAAATGTCATAAACAAAACTGCACGTCAACTTCGAATTCGACGTCGCAGCCTCGCGGTTTCTATTGCAGCAAAGCTTGCTCATACTCATGCACATATTATATCCATTCAACTTTACCGGCTATTATTCGTTGACCTAAATTTTATATAATGTAGCAACTGAATAAAACACGGTAGTATGTGCAGTATTGTTGTTGCTGCCACTTACGCATTGAAGCTAAAAATAAATATTAAATATCGAAATAAATCAGCAAACAAACGGAATGCAAACAACGAATATGCATACACTTTACATACTATATATGTATGTATGACAGAAGACTGACCAACCAACCAGCTTAAAATGTGACAGTCCAGCGATTGTTTTGATGGTGCTGCCTCTTGCGTCTCCACCCAAAAGCACAGCTAGTGCGGTTACAACCTAAACCGATTCTAATGAAGAGTACACACTATGTCGTTGAAGAGACCTGTGAACCTATACGTATATAACAGTTTAAAAATGCAACTATGCATCATTTTTTACCTGAAAATCGTTGCAACGTATCTTTATAGAATTTATATACAATTGCAAGTAGCTATGTGTTTTTTTGTGTTGTTTGTTATTTCAATTTGCAAATGCAAATTTTTATTCAAATTCGAACGGACGCAGTGCAATTGTTTAGGTGCGTCCATATGAATGTGCGACTACTGTCATTCTAGTGGATCTTATTTAAAGCTAGTTTTTAGTAGGTAAAGAATAGTAGGTATGTTCAACACAAGTGCAAACCACATGCAAAATATTGTTAATTTGTTAAAGTAGGTATTAGCAGTATAAGAATAAAAAATAAATCCATTTTAAAAATATTTCGCCTCAAAGTTGACATTACTTATTCTCAAGGGAACTTGCTAAGAAAGTGTTGTGGGGACGAAAATTGACACATTTAAAGTCAAATACCAAACCGTGTTATCGATTTAAGGTAATGCCATTGTTGTTATCGAAAATTTGGAGTTTATATTTTGATTTGTTTGAGAAACTGATAACTGTCAAATTCAACATTTTAGTTCAATTATAGTTTTTGTTTATATTGAACATATAAGTAATAGATGTGATCATTTACTGTTAGATTTTTCTAGTTTTAGACCAAAATCTGTCAAATTTAATATAACAATTGTTTAGACAATAGGCAGCCAAACTTCATATAGGTAAAAAAAAATGGTAGAATCTGTCAGTTTTTGACACGTAATCGAACAAATCTACTTTAAATATCTAAACGAATTTCAGTTTCAACGAAGTAAAGCTTCTGAGTTCATTTTTTTGTTTTGTTTTAAATTTATGCATCATTTTCTGAAAACAGAACACTTATGCAAGTCACACCTTTCTTTCATATCCTATCTCTTTTATTTTATAATTCACTTAACAAAACCTGCACCTCCAGGGCAAACATTTGTATTAGAAACCTAACCCTTTTTGTATGAAGACAGTAAAAAAAAAAACATTTTCTGAATTAAAAGGTGAATTCTAAGGCAAATTGGGTATCGACAGGATACGCAGACAAGATGCAAAATTTATTTTCAGCAGGTGGTACATATCTACACCTCTCTAGCCACAAAACACAAAGGATCTGTGGTTAAGCGAGAAAATTGCTATTGGAAGACGGTATTTTTGGTGCAGACACAAAGTGTCAGCCACATTGAGATGTCCGCCTATAATAATAATAATAGTAGTTCTTTTAGGTTACCATTTTTTTTTATTATTGTTGGTTCTGTTCTTCTATGCGAAGCAACAAAAAGGGGATGGCATTTTGCGAACGGACAAACGTCAAAAAAATAAAAGATTACAACAGGTATCCATTCTTTGTCGCTGATGGGCAATTGTTAGAATTTTTGGGAATTAAGACGTCAAGCTGCTCTTGATGATTATTCCTTTTTTTTTTTTATTTTGAAGTTTGATAATCTTTTTTATTTTTTTCTAAGATAGGATCGGTCTGTGAGGATGGGAAAAATTATGGGATGGAACTTCTAACGCCTTTGAATAAATATATAAATTTCAAAAAGAGTGGAGTTAAGGGCGTTAGTAAAGGGTGTGCTGCGGTGTGATGGAGGGTTGAAAAGAGTTGCAATTTAATTATAAAATATGTTGTTTTACCAAATAAAGACAATGGCCATAATCATGAATTCTTTGTTTAAAAAAAAACCTTCGATCTTTAAAGGGAAACAGTTTTGATGAGGCATCGGTGGAGTTCTTTTAAAAATGTATTGTCTGTACTTAATTGGTGTACTTGCATACTTTCTGTCAAAATCAATGAATGATAAATAAGAATTATACGGTCACATTTTGGTGTGAGGTATACTATTATTTCAACGCAATTCAACTAATCAAAGTTTAGTTTAAATTCACTTCAATATCAAATCAAACAAACTTTATTTGATAGAATGCATTCATTTTCATCATTGGAAACTCCCACAAACTTCAAAATAAAGCTCCATGTCAGACATTTTTAGCTTGCTGAATGCTGCCTATCACGACAAAATGAACATTTTTCCGTAAAATTTCATTTATGTTGTTGAAATTTCAAAATAAGCAAGATAAAAGGCAAAGATAGATATTTCCACTTTATTTACGAATGCTTGTGGATGTACAGTGCTTTTTTAACAGCTGTATAAAACAAGTAAATTTTTAAGTAAAAGTGACAGCTAGTGTTTTGAAAGAACTACTGTCAGATGAAACATTGAATTATTAGTTTGATTGTTATTGTTTTTTGTACAAAAAAAAAATGAGAAACATCTCATTTTGAAGATATTTTCTTGCTCAATAAAAACTAACATGAAAATCAAAAGTGCTTGTAAATTTTTTTTTAAATTAAAACTAGTCTAATGTAAATTTCCGGTCTTATATATAAGATAACAACATCAAACTATACCGCTATTATATTAAACATTTTTAAGACGACTCCTTTCAAAAGCCCTCGATTAC
This sequence comes from Syrphus vitripennis, assembly GCA_958431115.1. Taxonomy (NCBI): domain Eukaryota; kingdom Metazoa; phylum Arthropoda; class Insecta; order Diptera; family Syrphidae; genus Syrphus; species Syrphus vitripennis. The sequence goes on along the minus strand of OY288110.1, from coordinate 100,907,928 downwards.
ACAATCTCGCTTCTTATTTACGACATTCCGAGTCGCATCACCGGTGACATTACAGGTCGTAAAACCCAAATCACTATACCCATAATTGTCAGCTTCAACATATATATATAAATGCGTGATGACCGACAACAAAATAAAAAAAAATAACAACAACTATACTCAAACTCTCATCGAACAGCGCAATGACGTAATTTTCTGTCTCCATTTAGCCTTGAAAGCCGGTACAGATCTAGAGCACCACATAGTGCATGAACATATTAGTACTGTATGTTGTTGTATTTTTTTTTTGCATTTCTTTACCTACACTTTTATATTTAAACATCAAACAATAAGATACATTTTCTTTTTACATCATCTGGGATGGGAGAGATATGTATGTATAAAAATTTCATACTCCAACAAGAGAGCTTATAGCAGTTTGTTTGTTTTTTTTTTTTTTTTAATTTCGAGACCCAACACACTATGTCCAGTCCATCTTTTATTTTCACTGACATCATTTTACTTCTTTTGGTTACATAACAGTTATACATCAGTTCATACATGTACATCGGTTTAACACGACGACGACGACGCACCACGACGACGACGTCATGCAACATAACTTTTATCGAACGAAAAAAAGAAAAAAAAAAAATACTTCAGATACCTAATCGAAGTATCTGACGAATTAAAAACGAACACTTTGGATGAGAAAGAAACATCAACAACAACAAAAAAAAGTTTAAAATTGTGGTCGTTTTTTTTTTCTTAACTCTCGGATCATCTGTATAAACAGTCTTCAAGTATATTTCATTACCTGTATTCTTGAAACCGAAATGAAAAAAAAAAAAAAAACAAGTTCAAAACATAAAAATAGAAGTTAAATTTATAAAAAATAAAAACAAAAGATAAAGAAAAAAAAATCTGTTCAAGCAAATTATAGAACTTAATGTTTCATCGTTGCGGGTACAGAGAGGCTGAGTATACCGCATTAAGCCTGTAACAGCTACAACAGCAGTAACCAGCTATGGGAATTAACCTTGGTCTTGGCATGGATTTCTTATTGCAATTTGTATCTCTATATAACTATGTAACTTTATAGATACAAAAGTAGTTTACAATATTGTCTTACAATATTCAAGACTCTACAAGAGACCCACAGCCAGCTGCTTTGAAGAACAAACGGGGAGCTACATCCATGTGAGGAGCTCTGTGCTCAGTGCGGTGGGCGTTACTGGTTCTCTATGGTAATGACTTCTCTTAATGGCACTCATATCTCGAACTTGTGCGCTGTATATGCAGTTCATTAAAAGATGGATGTTAAACATGGTTCTGAATTATCTATAAAAAAAAAAACAAAAAACAAACAACAACAACAGAAAATACCTAAGTATCTGTAGATCTGTATCTATGGATTGTTTTCGTTTTTTTTTAATCGAACCGCTAAATGAGACAGTAAAAATAAATCACCTATACATAAACCTATCTCAATTCATAGATGTATAAGTTTTTCTTACCAAAATACAACTTAAAAAAAAAAAAACATTTTTTTTAAATAAATAACTTTTAGGTCAGGGTTGACTTGTGATATTGTCTGGGGGCTTGTTTACATATATTTTGTATACACTCTGGTCTTGCGTGTATGTTGGTATTACATTTATTATTTTTTTTTTTTTGTAAATTTATCTTCTCTCCTTTTTTTTTTCATTCATTTTCAAGTTTTCGATGTAATTATACACTTTTATATTGTGAATAACCGTTGCTATTTGCTGTTGCCATGTTATTAATTGTAGGTATTGGTAAGAAGCCATTGCTCATCATCTATTTTTTACATTTTATAATTTAGCTATCTATAAACACCGGCTTTTAAATCTGGTCTATAACATATGTACCTACAATCAACATATACATATGTATAAATATTTTAGTTTGTGGGATTATTTTTATTTATTTTCGATTATTTTTTTTTTTTTATATTTTAAGATATTAGCAGCAGTCATTGTTTTTTTTTTTAATTTGTTTTGTTATTTTACAGTTGAAAGTTGATGATAACAATAATATTTAAGCACGTGTATTTTGCATGACGAAACGCTTAAGCGGTATTATTTAGTGGAATTTTTATTTTGTTATAGTTTTTTTGTTTTGTTTTATTTTTGAGTGTGTTTTTTTTTATAACAACCAGATAAGCGAGTCAATGAAATATCAAAACAAGTTTGAAATATGCATAGAATAACGGTTAAATGGAGCGATCATTTGATAGTTGAATTAACTGTCGAGGAGTATCGGAATTAATTTATTATTATTACTTAAGCAAAAATATGCATACGTAGAAAATGTGTGTGTGTTTTTTTTTAAGACAAAACAAAAGAGTTGAGCAGAAAACTTTTTTTTTTTTTGAAAAGTTGTTTATATATAAAAATTTGAAAGCCGGTTGGAAAAAAATAATTTTTATGAAATTTATTGCCTTTTTTATAATTTTTTTTTTGAATTTGAAAAAAAAACTTGTTTTTGATTTTGCACTTAATAATGACAACTTGTTTATAACAGAGAAATTGTCTTTTTGATTTTTTTTTTGAAGCCAAAGATAGAATATAAAATACTTAGGTTATTTTTAACAAATAGCATTTAAGAAGAAATAAAAAAAAAACATATCGAAAACAAAAATTAATTAACAACTTATCACATACATATTTGATATTTGTATCCTGGTTGAATATTAGTTAGAGAGCCTTAATAAGAAGGTAGAGATCGTGATTCGAGAAAAAAACTACATATATACTCGTAACTAGGCGAATATGTTTTTTTTAGATTTTTGAATTTTTTTTTTGTTTGAAATCGGCTTTTTACGTATATATGTATTTGTCAGGGGCATTAAAGCCCATAATATTGTTTATTTTTGCATTTGTAATTAAGAAAAAATAAGAAACAACTGACATCACAATAGCTACTGTTTAGGTGGAAAAGCTCAAAACTCCAGGCCTTGAAATCCTAAAAACTCAATATCTCGAAAGACAATACTAATATGAAATTTATATTTTTTAGAGTTCTAGGGGCACATGCCACAACCGCTAACGATTTTGACGAAATTTTTCTTCAAGCGCTTGTGGGTAATTCCAATTATTTGGTTTAAAAATATATTTCAAAAAACAGTTAACGGTACTTTTTCTTATATTTATAAGAAAAAAATAATTTAAAAAAAAATAATTTAAATAAATAGTTTCCAAATACATTTTCATTTTGCTGTTCAATCTTCTATTTTGACTTGATTTAGATTTTTTTTTAACAATTTAAAGTTGGCAATGAGAATTCTTTATAATTCAGTTTGGATAAGAATCAAAGTAACCATCAAAAATAGGTTCCACAAAATTTGCTGCACAGGAAAATAAATATAATAAATGCTTTCCTATTAGATTTAACATTCCTGTGTATTATATATACTGGAATACATTTCCAGGTTATAAAAAGATACAATCATCATTTCTAGTTTTTACCTGTTCTATTATAACAAAAGATTATGATTACCCGATTATTGTTATCCTCGTCTGTTTCTTTTTCTGAACTTCGTTAACCGTGTCATATGAGACATTTTTTGTGTGCATTCAGGTAGAAGGACACAAAATTCGTTTCTTATTGTCTACCTTTAATATACAACATAACAAACAAAATTCAGTGTGTTCTACCTGCACCTGATACACACTCACACTGGATTTTATAAGATTTTTTTTTCTGACCCACTCAAATTGGAAAAAAAAATTAAATTTAAGTACCTATAAAATTTTTTTTGATGGATTTTATTTATTTATTTTTTTTTGGAAATGTAATCTTCAATTTATGTTTCACTTTTTTTTCCATTTTGGATTTTGAAAGAAAAAAAAGTGAAAATTGCACAAGAATTGAAGAATTGTATCGACCGATAAATTTTTGTCTCTGTTCGTTTTTTGTTGTTGTTTCCTTTTGTGTGTATATTTGATTAAATTTTGAACTCATGTTTTTTTTTTGTTAATTTATTTTTGGCAACGATGATGAATGCATGACCTGTTGCGATGGAATTTTAATTGTTGTTTCGTTTAATTTTTTTTTCTTCTAAGCAAAACTCAGTGGGTTGAATGAAATGTTTGATTGTGGGCGAAACATGAAATCATCTGTTTGTTTATGGTCAGTAGATGAAATCCTTTAATTGCTGAATTATGTGAAATATTTTGTTTAGTTGCGGACAGAAAAACTTGTTTATCTTTTTGAAATTGTAGTTGGATTGTTTTCATCGACTTTGTTTAAATTAAGAAATGGTATAATATATATTGTTTGCACAGCTAACAGCTTCCTAACTGAGAAATGGCGACAGCTTAAAAAATAATTCATCAATTTGATCTTCAAACTCAAATAATAATTACTATCAGCAACCAGGTGCATATTTTTTTAAGGATTCTTTTTTTTTTCAAGAAATGAAAAGAAAGAGTGCACATCCGCCAAAAGAAAACCTTTCACTCGCATCCCCTTTGATCATTTTTTTTCTAGGTTCAAAGTCAGAGGAAGCAAGCAAAAAAAAAGAAGATTTCATTGTCAAGGTTCAAAATAATCACAAGGTCTGGGGATGCTTTTGATCATTTGATTTATTGTTGAAAAAGGATTGAATGTAACTCAACAAAAAGAACGAAAAAGAGGATATCAAATGATAAGCGCACCTGCATCTACTCTGAAGATTGAAAGAAGATTTATATTGAATTAAGTTAAAAAAAATATCATGAGTGTAGATAGAAATGTCAGAGTATTGTTTTTTTTTTATGTGAATATTTCAAATAGTAAAGGATGATATTACGCAAAAAGCAAAACAATTTTGAATGAACATGTGTATGATTTTACTGTCATGTAATTATAGAAAACGAAAGAGTTGACAGAATAGCTCGAAACAAATTTTTTAGTAAAAATCAATTTTTTTCAAAGGACACGAACTTTGAATGTACAAAAAATTCTTTCATTTCATTTTCTTTCCAAGTAGTATATGTATGTCACTTTGTTTCTAATTTTAAATTTCTACCCAATTTTTCACATTACAATTTTGATCAAGAAGGGAAAACAAAAAATATTCAAAAAAAAGAGCTGATATCCAAACCTCAAATATATACATAATTTACTTATTTTTTGTTTCAAGTCAAAACATTTTTTTTAACAAAATAGTAGTTAATAAATTGAAGAACAAGAAAATATTTCGTGAAAAAAATAAATACGTTTTTATTTAAAAACAAAATTGAAGTTTTTTGTTTTCAAAAATATGCTAATATGTAAAATTCGTTGATTCGAAATTCTCGTAGATAAAATTCTGTTTCTAAATAATATAAATCAAAAGAACTGAGCAAAAAGCTTTATTAGTATATAACTTGACAGTACTAGGTTTACTATAAATATTATTGTTGAAACAAAAGAACTGAGAAACGAACTTTATTTTTGTTTTAACCTCCCACATAGCATATGTTCTAAAGCCTCCACCTGACTGCACCTAATTATTTAAACCATAGAAAAAAAGTTACTTGAACAAGTGTACCCTATTCAATTGAATGCATTGTTATTTATTGCCGAGTGTTATACATTTCAACCACGCCTCCCCATTTAATATATTTTTTTTTCTCCCAAACAAAAGTGTACTTATTCTAACTACAAGCAATGAAAGAAAATACATTTTGCCAGAAGGAGTCTTGTTAAAAAGCTAACTATGTATACCAACTGGACTTCAATTTATTCACAATTTATCCAGATGTGCCAAAAAATAATGGTACCTAACGCTATAAAAAAATGCAGGAAGTAGTGGCGGGTATATCCATCCAACTCTAACGAGTTTTTTTCGGTGTTCTTGTCAATCTTCAGCGTCCTCGAGGGTTTTTTTTAAAGATACCTATATAGATTTGATATTTCTGCGTTTGTGTTTTTCTTTTTATCTGTTTGTTTATTTATTTGTTTGCCAAATACCAAACAGAATAAATAAACAACCTTTGCCATCACCTGTTCACCATTTGTCTTTTGATCGCGCTAGAATTTAACTCTCAAAATACTTTGAATTTATTTCAACAAATAAACTAAAAACAAAAATACCCAAAAACAGAAAACAAAAGTTAGAACACACGAAAATATTCTACAATTTTTTTTGTTGGTATTTAATCAGACGAAAAAGGAACAAAAAAAAAACGTTCAAAAGGTACGGAACTAAGTTTCGCGAAAGATAAATAGATACATCAGAGTATATCAGACAGGTGTGGACTTATGTTCTTCCTACAAGCAACATAAAACACAAAAAAAAGAAGGGCGGCGAAATAAAAACAATAAAAAAGTGAAAATGATTTGTGAAGAAGGCGATCAAACGATTAAAAGGCTTACGAAAATGATATCTTGATGCAAAAAAAAAAAAAACAGCAGATATTCTAAATTCTTTTTCTTTTAAACATTTTGGTATTCGTTGAACAAATTAAGAGACCATTTGTTTAAATGATCATTGAACACGTTAATTTAACTGCCTGAGGATAATAAATTGTTTCGCTCCCATTGAATAATATTTTTTTTTGTCCGTCTTGTCTTCTTTTATGTTTCTCCCACTCATATAGAGTGCTGGATGATTTATAGATGTTATAGCACAATTCATTATATTTTGCATTTTTTTTCTGTTCTTATATGAAAATATATTTTTAACTATGAGACTTGTTGTAGTTATCATTGAGAATCTTATTGTATTCTTAATTTTCTTTCTATTTTCGTCTATAAAACAGAGGAAGACGACAAACCCAACTAACTTATACACATAATGCTCCACGGTCTGTTGGCAATGATTTTCCTTTAGTTTTCTTCTTCATTTTCTCAATTACCATGGGATTCAAGTTTATGTTTTTTTTTTGTGTTCTTCATTTTCTGCATTTATTTGTAGGTACATAGATTTTTCTCTACGGCTTCTTAATTTATATATTATGTATCTTGCTTGTGGTTAGAACAAGTATCTATATTTTTTTTTTCTCATCCAACTGAAACTTCATCACACAGTATAGAGAGTAGTGGAATAGGAAGAAATAAAACAGACACAGACGCTCTTGAAGGAAATGAATTGCATCCAATCGAAAGAGTTACGAGTAGTTATGGAAGTGAAGCCTTTTGGTCGCTGATGATGAAAATTGTTGTTTTTTCACACTCTTGCTGAATTTATCTGTTCGTTGAACTTGACAAGAATATCTTTTGAAAAGAAGTTACATACTCGTAGTATATTTATACCACAAAGAAGGAGCTTTCCCATCTTTGGATGATTGTGGTAAGAATCTTAATTAAAACATTTGTTCACAAATCAAACTGTTTTCCTTATAAGCTTAATGAATATAAAAGATTGTCATGTCAAATGTGTTTAAAGTTCTTCTACTCCTCCAACACTTTTTCTTACATTTCTAAAGTTGTTATTATTATATGATAATTTCTTATGTAATTGCTGTCATTTTAGATTCACTTCTTTCTACACACACCTTCTCTCAAAGTGAATTATAATTGGAAATAGACTTAAATTACCGGTTTTATGTATATTAATTTGAATGGACAGATACAATTTTGCATCTTGAATTAATAAATTTTATTTTTGCAATTTTTATTTCTTCATAAGAATGTTTTTGTATTTTTTTTTAAGTACCTTATTTTTTACCATCAATTTGAAGTACTATAAAATTTTTAATGTCCCTCTGTGCATATAATTTTTGTATTTAAAAGAATTTTATGGGTTTAAAAAATTTACGATCTTAAAAAGAAACTCAAAGTTATTAAATACGAGAAGAACATACAAAAACAATCAAAGATGAAAAAAAATGAGAGGGTGGAACTGTTTTGTTTTTTTTTTTGTTGTATAATAATGCAGGTGACAATTTTATTTTGAAATTAATCGAAAAAATAAGTTTATTGGGATCGATTTTCAAAATGACAGCACTTTTGCTTTTAACGATATTTCTACAAGGTTTTCAAAATGAAAATATAATAAAATATAATTCTTTTGTTATAAAATAAAAATAAAACTTTTAATTATAATAAATAAGAAATTCAAATGTAACTTGTGAAATTTTGATCATTAAAAGGACATCAAATAAACGTTTAAAAACATTTTTTTTACGAAGATTTAATATATCAATTAAGCCCAGAGAGGGGTCTTTAAAAGGAGACAATTCAACTTCTTTATTGTTTTTCCTTTTTTTTTAATCTTTGACTCCCACGTATTTTTTTTATTTATTAAGATTTGTTTTTGCGGAAGTTCAGCTGTCGGAAGTTGGAGGAAAAACACAAAACTCATTACAAAATTTGTACAAAAAAAAAATTAAATAACATAAAATAAAATATTTTAATTTGTAAAAATTTAAATATGTTTTTAGCTAAAATTAAGCTCATCTTTTTATTATAAACTTTTCGAATAATATTTATCCCTTTATGTTTTGTAGATACATTTTTTTTATAACCAAAACTCGAAGTTTTGATTGCAAAATTTTTACTAAGTTAAAATTAAAATTCATTTCAGGGATTTGAAGCAAACTAATATTTAAATAAATTTGTATTACAAAAATAAAGTAGATTTTAAAAAATAGACTGGAAAGTAGAAGTTTTAGGATTCGATTTCTCAATTTTTTGAAATAATAGATTTGACATCTTAGTTGGATTTAGTCTGTTTATTTTTGATTGCGGGACATTTTAAATAATCCGAAAATTTTAAAATGGAAGTTTCTTATGAAATCATTGATGAAAAAAATGCCAACACCTACTGCTTCAAAAGAGTAATTTCTTTCAATTTTCAATATTTTATTTATTGCAAAAATTACTTTTACTATTTTCATAAAAAAAAATCAGTGCACTTATCACAGAATCCCCGCTAAGATCACAGATTTTTCCAAGTGAACTTTCAATTCAATTTTTATGAAATATATTTGATAAAATAAAAGCTTAAATTTTTGTTTCAAATATAAACATTTTTTAAATTGATTTATTTGTTTTATGTATATAGACCCTGAAAATAAAGATTGAGAGTTTCAAGCATGCGATAGATCATATTGTACAAATGAAAAAAATTAAACAGTTATGCATGCTTATGTGCTTTAAGTGCTCTAAAAAAAAAACAACAACGAGTTTTTCTCAAACTAAAATTGATCCAAACAAAGTTCAAACAAAGAAATTTTAGGGTTAATTCCGTTGGTTTCATAAGCAACATTTTTGTAAGGAACTAAAAAATAGTCACTATTCCAAAATCAGATAAAAAATCATGATGCTCTGCGTTTGCTGTTGCTCATTTAATAAAAAGATCCTATTTAAAGATTAAACAACTTTAGATATCTTGATCTTTAAAAAAATCTTCCTCTCTGATGCCAATAAGATTTCAGTCATTCGCAATAGCTGTACAACTGTGAATATCTTAAATCAACCGTTAAAATCTCATTATAATTTTTCAATAATCCAACATTTCAAATATATGTATACATGCATGATGGAATCAATTTACCAAATAAACTCCAATCGAAAAATCTGGTTGAATTTTTAAAAATCAGGTTTTAACCTCAACTCTTTCGTTTCCAAATTCTGGTTCTACATTGGATGGCGCATCGCAAAATATATTCACCCCCAAATGATATAAAATCAGTAAGAATATGAGGGAAAAAAAAGAACAAAACTCACCTTGTTCGTCATCACGATGATTATTAAATCGCTTCCTCGCCACCAATGACAATGGTTCATTATTTGTATTCGAATCACTTTCATATCGATTAAATCCATTCGATGAAGGACCAAATAAATTAGATGCTGATGATTTTTTTTGTGGTGATGATGGACTTAACGGGGGAACTAATCTATCCTCATCTTTGTGTGATAATAAATTTTGTGCTTCCAACAATCGTAATTGTTGTTGATGCAGACGATTTTTGATTAAAAATATTTTCGGCATTTTGATGGAGTTTTAAGTTTTTTTTTTGTGAAACAATTTATAATCCAATGAGTATGTAATTTTGGGTGTAATTTTTGTATTTCACTACACTTTGTGCATATTTAGAAAATTTGTATAGATATCTATATATATTATTTTTTTTCTATGAAAAACACTTTCGTTTAAATTTATAAATATATGCACTTATATTATTTTTTAAAATCATTTTCGAACATTTTTTGTCACTTCTAGAATATCTTTCTTTCTTTTTTTTTTCAAATATTTCTTATGTTTTGAAATTCCTTTTTTTTTCTATGGTATCTATCTATTTATATAATTTTTTTCATTCCTGTTGGATTCTTCGAAACGATACGAAGATCACGCGAACCGAACCAACAATCACGCTAGAAGAATACCAAAAACCACACAAAAAAAGAACACTGAAAAATAAATTCCTTTTATTTTATTCTCTTGTTTTTTATTTTTTTATTTCTTATTCTTTTGAATAAGTTTTTTTTTGTATATTCTGTATTTTTTCTTATACACGATCATGAGCGAAGAAAAATAAAACAACCCGATATACGAAAAAAATCCAAAGGAGAATATAACGATTATCATATGGTTCTAACTTTGAGAATTTCTTGAGAGGTAGGTATATGCACACAAAATAGTGGTTAAGAGACCTTCTTAGCAGAAATAAAAATGGTATAAAAATAAATAACACTAGGTGTAATCCCAAAAAGCAAGAAAAACGCGTGTATCCTCAGCGATGGATCGTCTCTTACTGTATTCGAGCGGTGTTTACTCAAAGTCAGTTAGTTCCAGCTTAGCACCGTACAACAGAAACCTCCATATAAAAAAAAAACAACAACAACAACTATGCTATACAAAAAGCTGTTCTATCTCCAAAGTATAACCGAACCGACATTGACGACGATCATCGGCGGCGACGACGACGGCGGCGGCAGTAAATAAAATAAGAAAAATAAAATGCACAAATACCACGATGATGATTCCCACGTAGAGGTATTCTCGTCGCAAATGAACAGCTACCTTTGCAAATGGCACCGCACCATCATCCACCACACACAACAGATACCTAGTCGATAATAATCGTCTTCACGGTGCAGGTTGTCCAGTATAAAACATAAAACACCTATACACTAGCATCCTCTCGACGATGAAAAGCCGAGCTCCTAACAGCACGTTTGTGCCGTTCTTTTGGTGCTTCATTTATACTGAGAGTGTGTAACGCACCAACAATCTCTGGTTCTCTTTCTCTCTCTCTGCACTCAGAAAAAACGGCAAATGAATAGAAGGAAGCAGAATAAGTATACACGAAGAAACAAAAAAAAACTAAACTAAACTCAAACGACAAACCTGTGTAAACCGGGTTTACCTGTGTTTTTGCTTAGATCGACGCGTCACCACACCATCATCATCGTCAGCGTTCCCACAATATTGCCTCATCTCCCAGAGTCAAGGTAGAGGTAAGCCCCTATGCCGCGATCAGGTTTTGTGCACCTCTTCTTCATCACGATCGACAAACTCATGCAAAGAAAACAAAAACAAAAATTTGCACGCATTCATACACACACAGAGACCAACTTTACTCACTCACCTGACAAGAACCGTTTCGATCGGAAAATACAGGTAAACCAAGAGAAAGAGAGTGTGAGAGCGATCAAACGGTTTGAGTCTTTGCTCTCTCGCTATGACGTACCACACACCGTCCATGTCCACTCTTCTGCATAACGTTTCTTTCAACAGTGTGTGTGTGTGTGTGTGTGTGTGCACAGTGAGTGCGAGGTGCTTTTCTCACAGGTGAGATGGTCATTTACAGCTAGGTTTTTGTTTGTGTTAAATTGTAGACTATGCGTGATCGCAAAGTTAGATAGATTTAGCTGTGTGCAATGTTGTGAGATAGAGAGAGACTTAAGGAGAGAGAAAATTATTACCTTTATTTCTCTTTGCACTTCACTCTCACTTTGGTAAGCTACCTTTCTTGAAGTGATAATAAATTCCTCCTCACCTGTTGCATGTTTGGCTCTCTTTATTCTTGTGAGCTTTTGTTTTCGTATCTTCGTAGATTTATATTTTTGCAATGAAAAAATTCGTAGAAGAATAAGTATTTTACGAAAATATAATTTATAGATAAAAATCGTTTTTTCTTCTAATAAGATCCACATTGGAACAATACCATCCACTTTTTAAATCTTTATCGATTTTTCAATTGAAATAGGTACCTATACCTGTTTTACCTGTTTGTATATATTTTTTTTTTCTTTTCAAATATACCCCTATACGTCGCCTACTAACACTATTATAGCGGAATGAAGTGCTCAATCAGATTTTTTTTTTCATTGTTGTTGTTCTATTCTTTAGTTCTTAAGATTCTTATACCGCGTTCTTGTCCTTTACCTTCATTCGTATTCAGATAGTGATGTTGTGGATTTTTTTTTTATTTTTCTCATAGGAATAATTCTTCGGGTTAACATTATTTTTCTTCTTCTTTGAGTTCTTGGTTTAGCTGTTTCTTCAATATTGTTGGTTGGGTTGATAGGATAGGATGTTTTTTTTTTTGTTTCTTCTGTTAATTCTTCTTTCATGGATGATGATGATGATGATAATAATAATAATGGAATTGCAGGTAACTTTGCGTTTAGGCATTAGGTAGCGTTGCGTGGCGTGGAATTTTATTACAAAAAAAAAAAAAATAGAAGGAAGAGGAAAGGAAAATATTATAGTGAAGTCGAAATGTAGCGAAGAATACGGGAATACAGGGATGGCTATAGCAAGTAAAAATACAACATAAAAAAAAAAGAATGAACGGATGCACAAGTAGTTATGTTATGTTGTGGATAATTTTTTTTTTGTAAATCTTTTTTATTTTCTATTCCTCTTCCTCTATACCTACCTATAAAGAGTTACAACTTTGCGTGGTGGATATGCGATTTAGATCTGCCTACCTTCACATTCTGGTTTGCTGTCCAATATATGATGCAAAATTTTTTGTATGGTAGAGGGTATAAATTGAATTTGTTGGGACAGAGGGAGGTTTGATCAAAATCGAAACTGCTTAGTTTGTACCTATTTATAACAAAGAAGTAAAAATTGTAACGCACTTTTGTGGTGGGTAAATTTTCTATTTGGAGGAATATATAGGCTAGCAGGGTCAAGACTTCTTTGAGGATCACACATAATGTTTTCTTTTGTTAGTGAATTCCAGTTTAACACAGGTTATTAAAAAAGAAGATTCTATTTTAAGGAAGGCAAGAACACTGTCTTTAATTGTGATTTTGAAAAAAAAATATTATGAATAAGAAAAGCAGTGGATTAGATGTTTTCAGAAGTTTTTGATGTTGAGTTTTTACTTTATACCATGTAGTAACTGAAGTACTACTACTGCTACAAACGAAGATAAGTTAACCTCCGTGTAAAGTTGTACCACAAAAGTATGACACAAAAGACATACACTTAGGCGTATACGTACTTTTTTATCTCAATTGAAATTTTACTGAAGTTTTTTCATTACAATTATAGTATATGATATTTTTCTCTTAGTAATTTATTTTCCTGACATATAAAAATTTGGATTCGATTGTGAACCTGATTCACAAATTTGAAATTTCTCTATGGGAGAGAAAGAAAACTACAATGAAATTAACTCGTTAGTAATGTGAACGCTTTTTTTTCCTAATTTGCGAATTTGCTTTATTTTTGCTCAAGTTAAAACGTAGTATTGATAAAGATTGTGGACAAAAAATTGTATACGAACGTCGACCATTTCTTGTGTCACTTTTTATCATTCCTGTGAGTTTCAGCAAAACCGATCCGGGTTTTAGTTTCCAATGAATCGAACCACTGTTCACTAGAGCGTATACGCACTTTTTACTGGTTTTTTGACATGTTTGCGCTATATATCACAATCGAAAATTTTTATTTAAAAAACGTGATGATTCATCCTGATTTTTTGACATTTTAAACTCGTAAGCTTAACAGTCGTTCTTTTAAAATATCGATTTTTTAAGATTAAATAATTACATATCCAATGTGATGTTCATCGCATATGTCTAATTGGGTAAACCTGATGCGGGTATGACGTTAAAAACATCCATTCGTGTTGATTTTAAAATTGATTTATTGAATCATTTTTTATATAATATCAATTTTCCACTACTTGTTGTTTGAAATGAAAAAAAAAAATTAAATTAAAAAATCAACGTCTTTTTTTGATATAATTCTTTCAAAATTTTTAGATTTAGTACTTAAAATCTTATAATCTTCTCATAAACTTTTTCTTTACAAAAAATTTAGTTTTGAAAATATTTTACTCTTTTTATTTTCATTTGCCCTAAAAAATATTTTTTTTTTAAATAAATTTTTTAAAATTCGGCAGTTGCTGATGACCAGTATTTATTTTTATTTTAGATTTTTAGCCTTAAAAGATGATCTTAACTTATAATTTCTAAAGTTAGTTTTTTTGTTTTTCTGAATCGGTTGAAAATTAATAAATTTATTATTTTTCTCACATTTGAGGAAAATTTCAAAAAAAATTAAAAACTTTTTTTTTTAGAAATTTAGATAAAAATTATAACTTTACAAATTTTTGTTACGTGAAGTTCTTTTTTCCATTTAAGGTAGGAAAGCCAAAAATTGATAAAATTACATACAAAATAAAACTATTTATTTTGTATGTAAAACTATTTGTTTTGTATGTAAGTACAACGACGCCGTCGTCGTTGCGTCGTAAAGTTGTATACAAATATGTATTTGCAAAACTTCAAATCCATGTTTTAGCACCAAAAGTAAATATTCATTGCAACACTTAGTGTGGCTATATTTTCAAAAACAAACTTAAACAGAGAAAAGCCAAGACAAATTCCAACAAAAAAAAAATATAACTTATACAGTTGAAGGTCAGAATATTTTATATATTAGATAATGTTATCCAACTAACAACATCTGCTATTAAATAATTCCAGCTTAGTAAAAATGCTTCACTGAATACTTTTTAAGAACTTTTCTTCCATCTTATGAATATCCATGAACAAGTGTTAAAAAACAAGTTTATTTACAATACAACATTGCTTCATTCATTAAAGAAATTAAAATTATGGCAAAGCTTCCCAGGAGAAGCCATTAAAACCTTGACAGCGATTGACATTAGACAATGTATTAAAGAAAAAAAAAAAAAAACGTCTACCAACATTGTAGTTAATTCAGCTGGATTGTAGACTCTAGAGGTATATAGTTAAGCCAATTCACCCTGTAATTAAAGTTGATGACACTAACTTAGTGACTGTTGAGTAAAATAAAAAAAAAATGTTGCTCTACATTCTCATAAAACATTAATACCCCATCATTCCGTGGCCCATCGTTTAAGAACATAATGTTGCTATTTGTGCGCAGTGTTGTTTAGTAACACCTTTTGAGCAAGTCGCATTATGTGATGCATTTTAAACTGCAATTATTATGCAAGTGCTTACTTCTCTCAAGAATATTTATAAATATGTATCTCTACAAAAAAACAACTTCAGGTTTTCCCATAATCATCACATAAGACGCTCTTCCAACATGGCCTTAAGTACATATATTATTTGAAGTCCATGTTTCCAGACAGAATTTTACCTCAACCTACCGCTTTCCTGATCATCTTGAAGCCACCTAAACCACATACATAAAATCTAGTAGTAGTACTAGTTCTTTGGTATTCATGATGATGATGATGATGATGAAAACATTTTATTTAATTCTTTCCATCCACTAAGCACCAACATCTCATTAAGGTTTCGTTAATATTACATTACTTTCTTAATTAAGTCGTAAATAGTTCTCCATCAAACATGAAACGGGAGTGTTCCCAAGAAAATTTTATAAACTACATAAAATGGAGAAAGAAAAGCATCCACAATATACTTTAGTGTATGTTGTTGGAGTTGCTGCAGCATTGGCACACTAATCATTGACTCGGTTACGCTTCGTGCATTATTTGGATTTTTTGTTGTTGTTGTTGTACTTATCTTTGGAACTAGTAGCCTTAAGGCTTTGTTTTTTTTTTATGGATTTTATACTGTCAATCATATTTAACGAAATGGAAAAATAAATTACAAATATATAAAGTAATAATTTTTCATCTTTAATGTTAATGGTTTATTTGTTGTTATAGACAGAATATTAAATTGTTTTTTTTTGTGGTATTCTTTTGCAAGAAATTTCCTTCATTTGTTACAAAAAAAAAGTTTTTTTTTAAACACCCAATCGCACGAACTACTTACTGCAATATTTTATTATAAGTGGGTCGAAGAATAAATCTTCCTCAAGGCGTTGAAGCAATTAAAATTTGGTTCTAAGGTCTATGTTCTTAAATGCAATCAATTAAAAGGAAAAATAATAGAACATTAGAACGAAAACAAATTTCTTGATCTTTAAAGTATTATGTCATTTAAAGTTTTCAAAATGATTAATTGCATGTCTGAAGCATTATGGACATTAGGTCGTTAAAAAATATTTCTTCTCCAACCCTTAAACTTTTCAAAATGATTTCAATTCAAAAATGTCGAAGCCGCTAGAGTTGAACAATTTTTTGGTTTTCACGCTGCAACTTTTTTGACACTTCTAGTTTTTTCCAGCTATGCCGGCGGCTCGTAGCATTTTCTTTTGCTGGATTGCAACTTTTTTTAAAAAATATAAATAAGTGAATGACGTATTTATTAAAAAATAAAAGTATTTTTTTTTGAAAAAAAATGTAGAGCCAAGTTTTTTTCAAAATTGTACATATGTATTTAAGTACCTACCTACTTAAAAAAACATTTAATTAATTTTGAAGAAAAATGTATTACGAAAATTTAATATTTTAAAAACGTTTTTTGTGAACAAAGATCATATTATATTAAAAATAAGAATTGTGAAGCTTGGAAGGCTTTATTTTAAAATATTGAAATATTAAAATCTAAAAAGACAGAATTTCGAATTACTGTATGTACTTTAAAAAAGCAAAAAAAAAACCATTTGATTTTAAATTGTAGTTACTTATATTTAAGTTCACAGTGAAACAATGTTTTATTTTAATATAAAACTGAATTGCAAGAAATTGAAATTTGGAGCGATTTTATATTATCTTATGTTGTTTTTTCTCAAACTCAAAGAAATCTGATATGATTCAAACATTTTCAGAGTGATTTAGCACCTTCGACGTATTTTGAAGACGGTATATATGATTTTTGAAATCTTGTTTTTAAGTGCATATTAATATTATTTAATGCGAAAAGGTTACGTACCAATTTTTGTTTTTAAAAAATACTTTAAAAATTAAATAAAATTAAATAAGAAGGGTAACAAGGTCCCTATCACGCACCTGGTGCTGGTCTAGAGATATTGATGATAAAAAAAGTGCCCATTTTCATCAAAAAGTGAATGTAAACAATTCAGCTATTATATCCCTAGTATTGGTTAAGTCAGGAGTTTGTTAAGTTCAAGGTCATTTAAAAAAAAAATTAAATTTCAAGCTTTATAATATTTTTTTTTGCATTATAACTAAACTATTAATTACGAAGTTGCATTAAAAAAAAAAAACTTTAAAAAATCCAAAAATAATTTCAATATTTTGAATTATTCAACGAGTTGGTATACTTACTTTCTTTTTTTTAGCAATTTAAATAATGCAATCACTGTATGATATTTTATTTATTTTAAGCTAACTAAACATAGCTTTCGATTTAAAGCGAAAAATAAATTGCAACGTTAAAAAATTCATAAAAAAAATCGATATTTTTTTAAACGTCAACATTGAAACTTATTTTGAAAAAAGAAATGTGTGGTGGTTGTAGTACCTAACTTCTAAAAAAAAAACGTTTTACAATGTGTCATTAACCCTTCGTGAAATAATTTCCATTAAAATTGTAGACATACATATAAAAATATTTTTTCGCAACCGCCTTGTGTTCAATAAACCAATCTGTTGAGTCGACTTCAACGTTCCGTTAATATCATTCATCTTAATATTTTTTCGCATGAATTGCTTACCTGGTTCAGTGGCCTTTTATTGTATATTTTTTTTTAGAGGTTCTATCTCTTAAAGGATGTTTTTTTTTTGGTGAATTTATGAAACCCTTTGTTTTATTTCCTCATTTTTATTATCCTTTTCGCTTATCCACTTTTTAAAGATACTATCAATGGTTATACCTTTTTGTTAAAGGTCAAACCCTTTACGCAACATTGTTTGGCTTTAAAAAAGCGCTACCTGTTTTTTATGGTTTTATTATTTATTTTTTAAGGTTTTTTTTTTTTTATTTTTATTGCAACAAAATGTGTTTTTTTTTTGGCAAAGTGAAAGGAGTGATAAAAATGTTCAAAGGCGGAATTTAAACTTGCTTACAATGAGAAGACGTAATGACTTTATTCATAAACCGTTTCGCACTAAAGTGAAATTCACTAAAAAGACTGCGTAAATGGGACTGTTATCCTACGAAATTATTATGAAATAACGGCTGCAATGGCTTTCATATTTTTCTTAGCGCTGGCTATTTAAATAAATAATTTTCTATAAGTTAATAGCACAAATTGTATTCTATTATGGATTATTTTACCAAAATCATAGAATAATCTCTTCAAAGAATTTTCACAATAATCATAATAATAAATCGTTTATAATCAAAACTGTAAAAGGAATCTCAGTCATTTTCGTTGTTGTTGTTGTTGTTGTTTTTTCTTTCATCTGGTTTTCATGATGATCCAACGAAACGCCTCATTGCTGGCATACCTGTCAGATTCCTGTGCTGCACAATAAAACGCAAACAATCCACCAAACTTGGTTATGATTCTGTTTTGCTGTATGAGAAGATCAGAATGATGATGATGATGATTATGGTGACTGCGGCCGGTGGGCTGTCACATCCTTTTTAATCCGCAACGAATTGTGCGGTTGTGCGCATTTAATACATGTTTGCCTTTTGGATAATATTAATAAATTCCAGATTGTGTTTTTTTTTCTTTTTCTGTTGCATTCCACAGTGAAGCACTCATCATCATTATCACATTGGATTTAGGCACACCAGGTTGAGTTGAGGTTCAAGTGATAGTTAACCTCAGGCTGAAAAATTTATTTATATCATGTATATTAAAGGTTAACATAATTTACATAATATGTCGTATATGCCAAGAATATTATCACCAAACCAGCAGGCTAGTTCAGCATAATTTTTAAAATTCCATTCGACAAATGTCAAAGGCAAATCATCCCGCGGACGAATAGTGTGGTATTGAATGTTTTAATGTTTTTTTTTCTCATTCTAACCAATTTTTTGCACACTCCGTCCATAATTGTTTTTTTAAATTTTTGACACTTTCGTACTCCCAAGCATTGGTTACTACAATTTCAAAACAATAAAGGTATTCCTCAAGGTAGTTACATTGGACCTATTCTTTTAATTTTTTCATTTATTTTTTCATTCGTGTTTTTGCTGATGATATTATGGACTTAAGTGCGTACTTTTCAAAATATTTCAAGTAATTATGGACTTGTGTCCCAATTGGGGGCGAGTGGGCGAGTGGGCGAGTGGGCGAGATCGAATCGAATAGAATTGTAGTCTTCTGTGCTATGTTCCACCCATCATGGACTTCTGTACGTCGTGTGAATTGTTCAGTTATGTCCCTTCGCCATCTTTAATTTTTATTTCTCAAACCGTTAGCGCTATACACTATACAGTGAATATAATGTGCTACTGTTTCTAATAATACTTTTGTTTAATTTTTTTTTCAATACGCTACTGATTTAAAATCAATTTTTTGGGACGGACCCACCTCCTATTATTTTATTTTTTCTTCAATTTTGTTAATCAATTCTATTCTAATATTGACGACCTTCCAAAATTTACAAACTCCTATAACCACCCAATTCAGAACTCAAATCGACTAATAAAATATAAGTTTTTTTTTATAAAGAGCATAAAAAATTTAAAATTTCTCAAACGAAAGACTTGAAGTAAAAACTTTATTCTTTTTAAAACTGCTTTTCGTTTTATGATTATAATTCATTGAAAACGATCTCAGGTAAAAATAAAAATTATGAAAACAAAAGAAGATACAAATCATTTATAGAACGTCAATCAGTGGATATGAAATAATTTAGTATCTCATAAACATGCCAGTTGCAGCCCATATTGAGGTGGAGTATAAGACTTACTTTTGTTGCATCACTCCAAAAATTATATGGTTTTTGTTTTTGTTGTTGTTATATGATGTCGATGTGCTTTGTTAGAAATGCATTTTTTCTCGATAGCACAAAACACAAAATTTAAAGTCAAGGCAAGCTCACTATTATAAAATAAAAAAAATTCTCAAGAACTCTAATGCCATATTGTGCGCTGGCAAAAGAGCTATAAACCTGTGATTGATGGATTTTAAAAATTATGTATGGAACTGTTAATGGATTTATTTAACACACATATACATAATACGGTAGAGTCTTTACATAACATTAATTTGAAGGATTTATAGGCATACCATGAACTGGTCTGAAAAATTAGAGCTCTTACTACAAAGATATTTTTAAAATATCTTTAATTAGGATTAGCTGTTTTTTGGTCAACTTGATATGTTCCACAAACATCTAATCAATATCTGACTATGATGTCTATATAAACTTCATTTCGTTCGTGCCAACTTATAAGTTAAATTATCGCAATAAAGTTTCAACACATTTTTTTTATCTGATAAAATTCATCGAACTCAAATTTCTCTAAAACTGGCTTCAATATGTCCGAAAAAAAAAAACATTTATTATAGCACCAAGCTGTGTCCGTAATTAATTCCTTACAATGTTTGATGTCAAAACACGAAATGTGTTTATTGCTATATACATTTGACACATCTTCAGGAAAAAAAAAATGGGTTGGGTTGTGGCTGCACGAAGACGCGACCATATTCCCAGATCACTTGTTTTTAATCATGCCACAAAAAGTTATTTAAGCTAAATCTGTTTGCAGATTTCCAAGCCTTCTGCTTGTTCTAAGAATGTATGTTTAAGTAATCACTGAACGCAAAATTCTATTTAACTGTACATAGAAATTGAATTGAGGACATGTTATATCCTACAGCGGTAAGGAAATTAAAAAATATTTATGATTGGATACATCTAAGTATGTAGCTTAAAAAAAAAGATATTAATCAAGATCTTCTCAGTATCAGTGAACTGGAAGCATGCAATAAATGAATTTGATACAATTCGATAAAATATTGCCAGTTGTAGTATATTCTGGAAAATGTAAATTACGAGTGCCTTTGTAAATAAATACTTCCGAAATTTAAATTTATTTATTTTGTTCGAAGATTTTTAAGTATTTTATACTTGAAATATCTAAAATTGAATGTTGATTTTTGGACACTTTCAACATTCATATATTTTGTATAAAAAAAAATAATGGAAAGTTGACAATAATTTTCATCGAAAATAATGTTTTTAGTGCAAGTTAAAAATGATTGCAATGACATCTTTTTAACTTCCCATAGGGAGTTATTGTAATCGGTCCGATTTGTCAAATTGAAATTTTTGACATTTCTCGACGTTTCAAGGTCCCTAGAGCCTATATCAATAATTTTTAGAGAGATGTCTGTGTGTGCATGTGTACGTACGTTCGTACGTTCGTACGTCCGTACGTTCTGGTACCATTTTTCGTCGTCGATATCTCAAGAACGAGTAGAGATATCGACTTGAAATAAATTTTGTTTTACAGATAATAACTTGGAAAGAAGCTGAAAGGACGTTTATTAATATTCAATCAGTTGTTTTTTTACTATAGCAGTTTAAAAAATAAGTGAACATTTTGGTTGGGCTCAAATATCTCTCGAACAAATAATGCTATTGACTTGAAATAAATTTTATTCGATTATGACGTCATACAAATTTGATATGAATTTGGAAAAAAATCAATATACCGTTATTTTTTAAAACCAAAAAAACTAAAAAAAAAAAAATTTATAACTCGAATATCCTTAGATGGAAAGACGATATTAATTTTAAAATAATTTTATTTTACGAAAAATGTTGTTTTTGACTACTGGTGAAAATTTCAAAAAAATTCAATGGACACTTTTTTTACAAAAAATTAAAAACTACAAAAAATTCTACCAAAAATTGGTATCAATTGTCTTTGGACCCAAATTTCTCAAAAACGGGTAACGATATTGACTTCTTGTTTGATTTATTTTCTAAATAACATAATTGTTAGCAACTGATAAAATTTTGACAAATATTAAATGGGCAGTTTTTTAACAAAAAATGAAAAACTGTTAAAAATTCTTAAGAAAAGTAGTTACAATTGTATTTCAGCTCGAATATCCTGAAAACGAACAACGATAAATCTCTTTAAATTATTTAAAATGCTTTTCAATCTTAAAATAATGATTGTTTGAATTTAACAGCTAAAGTTTGTTTCGTAGAAAATTTGGTTATTTGAAAAAAACTAAATATAAAGTTTTCAAGATCACAAATGGGAAGTTATCAGTGTGGGTCGAACCCAGCCTCTTTTTTATTTTTCATTTCGGAAAATAAAAGAATACTTCTAGTACCTACTACTTTACTACTTACTAATTATTTTTTATGCAAGTTGAAAATAATATTTTGAAAATATAATTTATGCAAAATTTCAGAATAATTTCCATTAAAAATTAAAGTGAGTTAAAAATATTGTTTTAAACAATGATTAAATTCAAAAATTATCTGTCACCAAAAACAAATTTATTATTAATGGTAGTAAAATTTGAAGATATTTGGCATTAAATAAAACTATTAACATTTACAACACATCTCTTCGAGTTGAAGCTTCGAAAAGTAGTTTTAGGAAAATGTATCCACTTAAAAATTCCCATTCTTTAAGATTAAATTAGTTTTTATATACTTAAAAAAAACTTTGAGAATATAATATTTTAACCAAATAAAATTTCCGTTGCCATCTTTTATGTTTTTAGGTGAAATTCATTAAAACTTGACAATGTTAGTGTTAAAAACAATAAATTTGGGTGGTCTAGAAAATCAAGCCTAAATTTATTATAATTGTTTTTTCATTCCATTAAAATTAATTGTGTAATGATTAAGAGCACATAAAATGGACCAATTCAAATTATTTACTTTCTCTCATTTGTTTTCCCAAGATAAAAAAATTAAAGTCCAAAAATAAAAAAAAAAACAATTTTTATTTTTCGAGCTTAGGAATAAATTCAGCGTTATGTATTTATTATTTGCTTGTGAGTCACAAAAATGATTTCTAAATATGAGTTTGATAAAAAAGTAAATAAATCTATTGTTTTAAGTAGGTACCTTAAATTTAAATTTAAAATTATAATAAATGATGTCCCATACAATACTCCAACTCCAACAGAAAAACATAGTAAAAATTTAAAATATTTTATAAGAGCCTGGGGACAGCAACGAAAACCTCGACCCCTCTTGTCCTACCTGTGCTTTTGCGCACATTGATATATTAGATATCTAATATTTATTTTTTGAATTAATTTACTGTAACAGATTCAAGAACGTGCAACCCAGTCGTGCATTTTTTTTACTGCCAGTATTATTTATATTTTTGCATTAATGCAAGTTTTTTTTTTTTTTGAAAATTGAATATTTGAAAATGGGCAAAAAATATTTTTTTTTTAAAATAGGTTTTTAAAAGATGGTATTGTTTTACTATTAATTCATTTCTCGAATCTTAAGATTGATGTACCAATTTTGTACAAACTCTTTACACAATCTTATTTCTTATAAATTTTATTTGCTCAAGAAACCAGACGCCGCCGTTTTAACTTTTTAACTTAGGCCCCTAAACCTTTAAGCTTCTTAAATTGATAATTTCTTCGTCCGCGGGAAAAGTGCGGAAAATGGTAATTGCTTCTATTCCAACGTATAATAATCTTAAATCAGCACATCGCCAAAACCATTGACTCAATAATTGAATTCTACAGTCTACACCAACCACCACTAATTTAAAACAATTTGCTTCAAAGTTGAAAGTTTCCTAAAGACAATTTTTAAGCTCATTATAACAATTTTTGTTTTGTATTTTTCTTGCCAAGACCTTGAAATGATTTTTTAGTGTACCTACATAATTACAATTTTCTAAAGCAATCAGCTTGAAATTCTTTTTTTTTTTTGTCTGATTGAGAACAAATTGCGGTAATTTTGGATTACATAAAATCTGGTGTCAGTCAGCCTTGTTATTTTAATAGTGTTTATAGTTTTCACTCTTAAAATAAAGTCTCCTTAGATTTATTTAAAAAACAAGAATTATAATAGTTTCAATCGGTAAATGAAAAATAAAATAAAAAAAAAACAACCCAAAGTGTTCGTTGGTTCTTATGGTGCTGATGCCGTAAACCGCAAAACACTAATTACTTCCTTATTAATAATAGCTTTATTGCGTTCTTCTTAAAATAATAATAATAATAATCAAGCTAACGAATATAATAAGCCCCAGCCGGAGGTAATAAGCTATAAACAAAAATCTGATTATGTCGTCGTCAACATAAATCGTAGATATACTACACAAGATCAGAGTGTTGATAAAATGCTTTGGGGCATGTAACTATACCTGCTTATACATATAGTCAGATATTATAGTTGATATATGTTGCGAGTTAAAGTTTGTAAAAGAAAAAAAAATCTAACTCATTCTTAATATGAGTTGGGTCTTCTTGTAATTAGCAAACCCGTAAAAGGAACGAAGTTTTTGAATACAAAAAAAATACTAATTGCTTTTAAATTCATTTCACTGATAGGTCACACGTGCTTTGCTTAAGCTCTTGAATTGTAAGAAGGGATAATTCAAAAATACGAAGCATTTTTGTTCAAAAAAAGCGATCACAAGTATCTGCCTTCATAATTAAAAACTCAGACAGTTTATTTTTTTATTGGAATAACTTGCTAAGAAGTTAATAAAATAAATATAATTGAAAAGAAGTTTATTATTTCATTTTAATCTATGTCTTCGATATTGCATGTCTAAGATTATTGGATTATTCTCAAGACAGGTTTGAAAAGAGCACTCAATGTATTATAATGAAAACACGCTTTATTTAACAAAATCTAGTCAATCAATTCCAGACAAGTTGCCGCCATGAATTGAATTTTAATGAAATTAATAATACTTTTTTTTTTGTTATGTACGTTGTGTAGTAAATGTGTATATCCAGTTTTAGTTTCACACCTTGGTTATTATTTCATTCTTGTTCATTAATTGAAATCATCGATTCAATAAAAGAATGAATAATTTAATTTTATTTCAATTAATAACAACACAACAAAGAACAACAGTTGATGCATTAAAATTATTAATTGGTAATAAATTTGTAGGAACAACTTAACTTATATGTACATTACAAAATTAACCTATATCAACATTTTTCAAGATTCTGATTCATGTTTTATTGCAAATAATTACCACCAAGCGGACTTTTTTTTTTGATTAAAAGTTGATTATAATTTCTTAAAAGTTTATAATTAAAAAAAAAAAAACTTTGCATGCAATTACAAGGGATTTTCACCGTTGGTCACGCTTCTAAAATTGTTTATTGCAGTTCAAAAGTGAGCCCACCCTGTGATTTTATAAATAAATAATATTTAGAAATACTTTGGTGAAATAAAAAAAAAATAAAATTTAAGTCAATTTCGTAACTCAGCTCTTTTGTTTCTGTTAAGAATTGTAGATGCATTATTTTAAAGTAGTTCCCTAGTAGGCCCACGGTTAGAAACATGTGCTGTTGAGGTTGTTTTCAATTTCGAAAGTCCTCTACTTTGAACCCATTTTTGGGTCACTTTACTTGTCCCAATGTGGACATTTTTGTGCACAACTCATGGCGGTGCTACCCACAATTATTTCTTAAAATGTGAATAATTTTGCTAAAAATATTTAACACATTTTTGAAAAACAATTTAGTGCAAAATTGAAAACAAATAGCAACCATTTTAAGAATAGATTTTAGGAAAGGTCAAAGATTTTTAAAAATATTTATTGAGGGACCGAAAATAACCATACTTTGAAAGAATAATTTTGTTTCATTATTTCTTAAAAATAAACTCCCCGCACAATATTCAGTTTCTACTTTCTTATACGAACCTGTATCCTGATTAATTTGCAAATAAGTTAATCGGTCCATCTTAAAAGATACCTATAACCAATAAGATGTAATTTACAAAATTGCCTAAATTGACAGTGTTTTGTGTTTCAAAATTTCAATCAATTAACCTGGTTTAAAGTAACAACAAGAATGACCTCTTCATTATCTATTATGCTCTCGCTCGAAATTGTTTACTCCAATTAAATTGCTGTTTTACCTGTTTCGAACACAGATGTATAACAGATTTTAACCTTAATCAATGTCAAATAATGATGTACCGCAATTTGGAATAGCTCAAGTATCGATGGCACATATTGTCAGCTTAATTTAACAAGCCATCAATTTGCCATGCACCATCATAGAACAGGGCAAAATGATTAGTTACATCACAAAATGTATATAGATACAATAAAAGATGTAATACCATAATACCACTATGCAATTCCCCTCTCCCCACCCCCTCTGTCAAGTCCCCTCCCTTTGACTAGGAATCATGCATACACGCCACACGGTAACCAACATATTATGTTAAAATAAATTCGGTCATCGAACAAAACAGGGCAATAGTTACTTTATAGTGAACAACAATGAACAACAAAATATCTAAGGAGATAACAACAACAACTGCCATGCCGTCATACTTCACGAGTAATTGCAGATGGATGGATGGATGGATAGATGAATAGAATGGATGGACAGACAGACAACTAGACATCTACGAAAACCGCCATCGTAGATAAAATACAGGTATGATTTTTAAGTAGACGGATGGCCGACTACGACGATGATGTTTTAAATGCTGGAGTGTAGATTCAATTTTTTTTTTTGTTGTCTTATTCTGCTTCTCTACTACTTTTAAGTATCTATTGTGTGGGGCTTTGGAGCAAGAGTCGCCTTTTTGGCTAAGATGGCTAAAGACGGCAATATCTTTTTTGATCTTGGTTGTGTGGTAGAAACAAAATTCAAAGATAAATAATGGATACATTGTAATCCGCTGGTAATCGGAAGCTAAAGCTGACTCTTGACTTGATGGCGGCGGGTGGCTGTGTGTACGGACTGTCAAGCTTACTTGACAGTGAATAGGAAACTATTTGTTGATCGCTGTTCTATGAGACAGCAGCTTTGATTGTTTCTAGTTTGAAGGTTAAATGTTTACAAGCATAATTATTTTTTCTTTTATGTTTGTTTTTATGTTTTTAAACTGCAATTCTTGTTCTTTGTGTATTTTAGAGTTTATGTTAACAAAACATTATTTTCTTGAATTTTAATTATACAGAAATACAGTACTATCTTCACATGTGATAAAGGTATACAGACTCTGGTAATTGCTTAAGAGTTATAATCTCTTATTGGAATAATAAGGTAATTAAAATAATTATTTATTGAGCTTGATATTGATAGTGACAACAACAATATAATATTTAAAAAAAAATCCGGTCCGTAAGTTTCCCCTTAATACCGGGGCACAGAGCGTCTACTACTCCTATACGCGCCATCGTGTACGGTTCCTGGAGATGCATTTAAGCAACTTTTTCCCAGTTGTGCTTGTTCCTCTTCAACCGTTCTTCAAAAAGTGCTTCTAGGTCGGCTTGGTCGTCAGCAATGCATTTGTTGCCTTATAGAAGCATATCGCCAATCCACTGCCACTAACTTTTTCGTATGATAAAGTCAATGGGTTCATGTCCTGCTCCCCCAATGAAGTTCATCACTTGAGATACGACAACAATTGTGATTTTCCAAGTGATACACCTGTAAAGAAGCACGGATTCACGGTATCTTGAGAGGCGGTACTTTAAAGATACTGAAAATTTTCAGCAATGTCGGCTTGTCTCTCCACCCTTTTGTTGTCATATGATGGAGATTCATGATCTTTTGAGATAATAAGCACATGTCGTTTGCGCAGTCCAGGTGCTATGTGGTTTTGAGTTGTAATGCAGCTTTGTCGGTGAGAAACGGAGGAATTCTGTAGACTATAGAAATCCTCCGTTTCCCGTCGACAAAGCAGCTTACAGTACATCGCTAATTAATAATAGGAACACTTTTGGTGACAGTATTCAGCTATGTTTGAACTCACTTTAGATTTTAAACTCTTCCTCTGTGATTACCCTCCTGCGCAAAATAAGGCAGATACTTGCTCTATGGACACTTTCAAACGTTTTTATGAAGTCGATGAGTAGCAGGCGAAGTGAGTGATCTATATTTAATGCTCTGTTAGATGATGACACGTAAGGTGTTAAAGTGTTCCACATAGGAAGATCCCGTCTGGAATCCGGCTCAATTGGCGTCGAGTATGTCTTTAAGTTCTTCTTTTACACGTTCCAGGACAATTTTTGCTATTACTTTGGTTACAGCAGGAAACACGCAAGTCCCTCATTAGTTTTCGCATTGTGTTAAATCTGCTTTCTTTGAAAGCTTGACAAACATTCCCTTTTTCCACTCTTCAGGAAAGCGCTCTGTTTCCCAGTTCTCCCAACGAGCTCAGTAACTCGCTGTATGTAATCGACGCGGCGGTGCTCCTAAAGTGTCGCAACATCTTCACTATGGCTAGCCACGAAAGTCGAAACGGTTTACGTTGCTGAAAAACTTTTCATCTTATCAGTAAATTAAAGAATTTCAATATTTCATGTTTCTACAGCAACATCTATAAAATTTTTAAATACAGGTCGGATAAATCTATAAAAATTATAATTATTTTTTTATTTGTTAAACTACAGAGAAGTTTTGCAATATATTCTTCGAAATGAGAATCTTTAATAAAATTCTGAAGAATCCTTTAATTATAAAAATTACTTTTGCGCAATAAACACTACCAACAATTAAAAATCTCAAAACCAGATTTTTTTTAGTACCTGAATGAACTTAACAGTTTGCAGAAATGTTTGGCTTTATATTAATAATAAACCTACTAATGTACGTGCACCACACATAAAGTCAATACAGTAACGTATTTTTTTATATGATTGTTGAATTGGTAACCAGGTATAGGTCAATAAATCTGAATTCATTCATGAATTATGCAAATACCGTTTGTTGCACATAAAGCCGACATTAAACTGTCGAAAAATAAAACCAAAACAAACAAACCCCAGCCGGCTTAAAAGACCACGACCATTAAACATAAATAGATGACGCTACTGAGATTGTCACGACATTATACGTTACGTGTGCAATGCCAAAACTGGCTATAAAATACGTTCAGTTTAAAATAAAAGTTTTTTTTTTATTATTATTTTTTTTCGTAATAAAAATAGTTTCGTCTCTGAAATAGACCATTCTAACCGAACCGGCTTGTACCGCCTTGTGCACTTGAAGCCAACTAGTTTAAGCTCCTATATTTCACATTAATCACACGGTAAGTTGTTTCGGTGGCGACCCGACCGATGCGATGGGGGGTGTCTATCGCGTGCACACGTTTTGAAGTGCGAAACTTATAGATTATCTCCATGAGTTTATAACTAATACCTATGTATCTATAAACCGTTATAGTACACTGCGATATACATATAATTAACAAAGCATTGTTGAAAATATTTGTCGAATTAGAGTCAATTAAAAAAAAAACCAGAGATCGGTTTGTAGTAAGTCAAGAGCAGAACCAGCAAAACTTAAACATCAAGTTAACTTGGTCATTGACTAAAAATAAAATAAGATCTAGTATACATATATTAAGGACTATATGCATTGGCTTACAATACAACACCGAATGGCTTTTAAAAGTCTCTTTTCAATGAAAATGCTTTGAAGCACATTGCTAACCATTTTCGTGGTGCGCAGCCATAATGATATCAACCGACCAACTAAACAACCGACAGACCAACGTTGAACAGACTTACAACGTATACAACGGTGTGGTGTGGTTGCATTGAGAAATGCACGTTACCAAGGGCGATCGTGCGATTAATGTGGCCTTGACCGTTTACCCGTTTGGAGATTGATGTATAATGACTGCAAGGCAAAAGTAAAGTAATGGCCGTGTGATCTTATATGGGACACATAACTGTTGTCGTGAGAATTAATGATTATATCGAAATGTTTGCTTCGTTCGTACATTTAATATTGGTATGATATAAAAATGTGAACTTTGAAAATTTTTTCGGAATTCATTGTGTGTCATTTTGGGGAATTTTTTAAGCAAATATATTTTAAAATTGTTGGGAGATTAACAATATTTTGAAATTAAAAAACACAAACAAAAATTTAAACAAATTTTTAAAAAAAATTAACTAAAGTAAGAAAAGTGCGTATACGCCTAAGTTTACCAATGTTTTACAGTCATAATAATTTTTATTATTTTTATTTATTTATTTCCATTACAAACGACCTCCAAAACACTACGTTTTCGATCGAAATTTATCAAATAGTTTATGAGAAGATTGAAAATAATCAAAAGGAGATATACTTCTTTGGCGAACAATTTTTTGAAAATTTTTGTGCACCAAATAAATTAACTTACTGATATTAGCATAGAGTAAAAATATTGTAGATCAGGTTGCCACTTCTCAAAAATATTTAAGCCTTTAAAAAAATTGGGAATCGAACAGATTCGATTTTTAGCATTTGAGATTGTGTGTCGAACCCACTGTTTAGTTAATTTAACTCACCTTTTTACGTTACGTGCCAAGACTATAACACAAATGTGCATATCAAAATGAACGGTAAGTTGCTGTCAAGGTATGGCACTACAATTTTTTTTGCCATTTAAACTAATAGTACAGTCGAACTAAAATTTGACATTTTAGTGCTCTCCGAAGCACAAAAATTGATATTGATATATTCGCCCTTGCAGTGCTAGCCATTTTGCTATCTCCATTTTTTAAATCAATCTACTTTAATTGCTGTTGATTGGAGGGAAAAAGTTTGCAGACAAAAAATATTTGGCTTTAAATTTTAAAAATTTCAATTCATAGGTTCGACACTTTTTAGTTCAAATCCGAAGAGATAGAGGGCGAAAAAGTTGCCAGGTCAAAACAAGAAACATAATACTATAGATAACAATGTTAATGTTATTTTTGCTATTTATTTATTGACATTAAAAGTTTCCGTACAAGAGATAATTTTTTTTATATCAATAAAACAAATAGCAATGTGCAATAATAGAGCTAAAGTGGGAACACTGGTTATAGGTTACATGTAGCTGACAATGAAAGCTTCATGATAACATTTTTTTGTTTATTGGTAAGTTTTAGTATTTTTAGTGATATTTCAGTTTAAAAATATCTTTTCCGACCAAGAAAATAATAATGGCAACAAAAGAAGCCATTAATTCGAAAGCCAAATAAAAATGCTAGGCTGAAGTATGCAATATTTAGAGAAGGAAAATTCTTTCTGGAACCGGGTAATATTTATTGAGGAAAGCAAATACAACATCTTCGGTTCAGATGGACGCCGTATGGTGTGGAGAAAGCCCAACACTGCTCTGAATCTTAAAAACTTGATACTACTTCCTATCACCAGTATTCCCACTTTAGGTCTATTATTGCAAATTACTATTTGTTTTCCAGATATAAAAAAAAATTATCTCCTATACTTAGACTTTTTGGATTATGTGGAAATTGGAAAGTTTTTTAACTTAATTTGCTTCCAAAAATGACGTGGCGAAATTATCATCATTTTCTTCTTTTATTTGTGGAATCATCAATATATAATCTTTTTTAAATAAAACAAAAACTACAATAAATTTCATATATACATAAATTTAAATACCTAACGAAGGTTCCTACACGATATAATTTTTTTATTTTATTTATGTTAACGATTTGAAAAATTTAATTTTCAGACTTATAGAAAAACTAAAAAATTATTTGAACAATATTTTGTTATATAGGCATACATACATATATACTAACAACTTTTGTTTAAAATTTGTTTTGAATCATTTCATCAGTTTTTGTACCAGTTTATAATCAAGATGTCGTATCACTCTAAATCCCGTTTATTCAAAAAAATAACATCAATACAATCGAAAACAAAATTCTCAGAAAATTTAATATTACCTACATTGTGAATATTAAGGTAAATTGGCTTAATGCATACACACAGACATACTGAACGTAACGTTCTCATACACACGTAATGTTTCTCAAAAAAAATGAATACAACACCATTTATACCAAAACGTTTTGTTTTGAATCTTAAACTTTATATAGTTATTCAAGACAAGAATTTTCTGTTTACTCGTTATGTTAAGCCGTTTTCAGAGTCCATCGTCAGATATTATAGTTACCCGGTTACAGCCTCCTTAACCCAAAAACAAAAAAAAAAAACACGAAAAAAATCCCAACGAACGTATCCACACATTGGAGCTAATGGAAGTCAACAATCACTTACCAATTCCACCTTCATCTCCACTTCATCTCGTGCCACCCCCATCTTCACAGCAGCCAACAATGACGACGCCAAAAAGATCCATCTCATGCAGGTACCTACATACATACGAACAACAAGACAACACAACTTCTTGTCTCAAAATCCCAAGTAGGTGGGCAGACGGATTTTTGTATGTTTGCATTGTGTCTCCTTCTGAGGTCATCTCAAGAACGAAGAAAAAGAGGGCAAAAGAGTTAAAAAAAAAAAAATGAGTGTGCGAGGAGGGAAGGGGGAGGAAGAACACATACATATACAAAAAAAAGGTGAATCGATCACTTTTGTTTATTTACCGTAATCTATATGTATCTTTAATGGAAAGGGTTTTTTTTTTACTCATTCCGCATTTGTCAGGAGAAAAACGAATTCGATTTTGTTTTCATTGCGCGGTGTTAAACAAAAACAAAAATAACAAAAATAACAAAAACAACAATAAAAAGAAGAATTTTGGTAGATACCTCTACTATGATGTTATGTGGTGTAGGTGTACAGACTGATAGTAACCGGATGGAGTTTCAGTTATGAATACTGACTGACGAAATTATTTGAATACCGAGGAGAAATGATTCATATTGCAAGAATTGTTTATTTTTATATTCAATGAAATTTAATGTGACACATTCAATTTTGTTTTGTTCATACTTTCAATTTATTTTGTAAATATCTATACACCTAATAATAAATGAAATCTTAGGGGAAATGGTGGTCTAAACTAAAATTTCCCCTGAAAGGAAAATACTCCATTTCTTTGTTATCCTTGTAATTATGTATATTCAATTTTCAGAATTTTTGCGAATATCAAAGATTTAAAAATCGTTAAAAAATTGTTGGGTTAACAATTTTTGAAAGTAGCTTATAAAATTTCCTGAGCTTTTTCTGAGCTACAGAGCTGCTGAAAATCGCTGATGAACTTTAGAATAAATTTTAATCCTCGATGTCAAACTTTGTTGGCTGACCAATTTCTGAATTTAGCTAACCTCTGTTGACCTATTACAAACCTAAGGTAAAATTGATTTGTGTTGCGAAAATGTGGTGCTAAAATTCCAGAGGCTATAGAATATAGATGTACATAAAAAAATAGACTTAATACAGGGTGATTTGCATTGGGTCCCACAAAAGGGTGAAGTAGTGGGTGTAGTTTGCACCAATATATTAGAAAAAACTGTATACAAAAGAAAAAATTAGAATGTTGTACCATAGCTTTTTCAAAAGTCAAAACTCTATTTTGAGTTTTGAAAAATTAATTTTTAAAGTTAAAATTTCGAAAAATTTACTGAAATAGCTACTATATTTCTTCATATGGTGATGTGCATGAAGTTTGACAAAAAAATTGGGTTGTAATGAAAAAAATTAAAAAAGAAATGAAAATATTTACAGTGTCATGTTTTAGCTCGAATCCAGGACAAAGTTTTTGAAAAATTAATTTTGGAACTCAAAATTAAGAAAAATTTAAATTTTCAAACTAATTTTTTTTTCGACTTATACTTTTAAAGCTTTAACGTAATGGAACCTCCCAGATTTTTAGGGAAATAAATCAAAATCTTTGAAGTTCCATAAATCATAATTTGTGTGGTAGTGACGCAAACTACCGCGCTTCTACATTATTTCACTGCTATTTTATTCAAAAAAATTGCACACACACTTAATTTTTCTTCAATTTTTTGGCACGTAACCTGTAAACTAAGCATAATAGCTTAGTTGATATATTTATTAGAACATGGATTAAACGTTAATTCACGAATTAAGAAATGCAACTTATATCTCTACATCTGACCAAATATGAACTCTTGCCCATAAACTTTCTGGGATAGAAATATCGTGAGTCTGGTTGGAGAATTTGTGCTGCTAGGCGGTTGTTTTTCTTCATCTCTAGATTACGGCAAAATATAGCGTTAATATAAATGGGTCCGCCAAATAAATTTTTTTTTTTGAAAATGCTATAAAAAAACTACTGAATATTTTCTCAAATTTCATTTTTTATTTAAAAGTACAATCCTTCCGGTTAATAATGGAAAATAATTTCATTCAAATGACTGCCTCGGCTGGCCATGCAGTAGCCTACACGATCGGTCCAATTTTTAAGCACATTATCAATTGTGTGTAGCTGTATTTCACCAAAGGCTTCATGAATATTGTCCTTTAAGCCGTCAATTGTCTCTGGCTTGTTGGCGTAACACTTTTCTTTTACGGCACCCCAAAAATAATGAACAAAAATTCGTTCAACATGGCCCGATAATGATCGCCATTGACTGTAACGGCTACTCCTTGCTCATTTACCAGCTTTGTTCAAGCGTATACACAACCATATTCGTTCAGCGGAATGACGAAACTAATAATTTGTCAAATCAGACATGAGTTAAGTGTTAGCATTCACGAAATAAGCACTAGTTGAAAAAAAAAAACGTTTGATGGTGAGTTAGTTAATCAACATATATTTTGTTTTATTGATCAGATTTTCCACAAAATACAACGATTAACAATAATTTATATTTGAGTTGCTTTTATTGTTGGGCATGTAAAAACAAGTATAGAACAATATTCGAATTTCACTTCAAGGGTTAATGTAAGAAAGTTTAATTTCTATCAGTTAAACAAATGTTATATTTCACTATTTAACACTCCTGCAATGCCACCGTTCTTTCAACTAATCATTTTCAATAAAATTAATGATTAATGATTTGTTTAAACTTCAATCTTCTTAGTTTGATCGAAAACATTCTAAAACAATTTATTAAATGGTTTATAAATACAATTTAGATGAAGATAAAACTTTGTGATCACGTCTTTGGTTTTAAAATGAATATTTCTAATTCTTATTTTTATTTTTAAACTCTCTAAAATTTAATAATTATGATTTTTTTTTGTTTCAACAAAATACCCAAAATCCTATTAAAATTTGAATATTTTACCTTTTCAAAATATATAAATGAAAAATGATTTTCAAATATTTACTTAATTTAAAATAATTCTTTATTCAAATTTGTATAGCCATGACTAATTAAATCATTTATAATATTGCTCAGTTTCTCTCACATGCATCATCATCATCGATTGACTTCTCTAAAACAATCTTCTTAAGTTTAAAACTTTACCTCTTTTTTGTTGTGTGTTCTTTTAAAGAACATTAAATAATTATTCTAATATTAATCTCATATTGGGGATTTATAATAATAATCAAATGAAGATTGATTTACTTTTCGATACAATAAACACTTTGTGATTAGTCATGCTATACTAATGATACAAAAAAATATGGTCTTATATTTAAACGAAAAATATTTTACAGCTTTCTGATTAATGGTCATAATTTCTATGAGAAATAAAGATATTAGAATTTAATAAATGTAATCTAGTCATGGGTGATTTGAATAAATAAAATTATGTCCCTTTTTGGAAATAATTTAATTTAAGGCTTAGAGTCTCAAAAATGAATATAGTTAAACAAGATTTTATCATTGGAATTAAATTTGTATTTAGATGATATCAGAGTCCATTTTTTACGATTAAGCTTGTTTGGTACATACCTACTGAATTTGTGAAAGAACATACTTATGATTTGCACTGTTTTCACATTTAAAGCATTTTGAAAACAAAATTTTAAAATGCAGGATTTCGGCCCGCAAAATGACTTTTAGCCAAAATTGGAAAAATAACTGAATTTTGAAAACAAAATATTGGTCATGTGACGTGCCGAATTTTTAAAAGAATATTATGGTCCACACAAAATTTTGATATTCAATTATTTTATGAATTTCGTCTAAAATGCGGTATGGGCCAAAATTTACAAATTGCTTGCCATTCATGTCAAAATTAATTTTTCATTTGTATTTGCTTTAACAAATCTTAAAAAAAAAACACTTTAAAAAACAAGAAACTAAGAAACTAGAAACCGAGACGAAAATTTTGAAGTTTGCCAAAATTGAAAAAAATCATTTCTTGGTGGTGGAACTTTTGAGTTGGTATCAGGACAAAAGTTACCAACTCAAAAGTTCTCCAACAAAGTCTTTTTTTTGTAATAGAAATGAAAAATAAATATTTTATTCAGAAGTTTCCTAATATTTATATTGAAAAATTCAATTTTATGTTTCAAAATAATAACGTTGAATGATTTTTTTAATGAGACTCTCGAAAATACTCAGTCTTAAAATTTTACTCTCATCTTGGATGTCTAAAAGTAAGTCCAAAGTCTTGGTTTCGTAGGCTTTAAAAATTTTTGGTCTCGTCTCAATCTCGTCGTTTTGTGTGAAAATTGTTAGAGCTGTTTTTAGGAAAAATAAGTTTTCTTGTAACGATCATATGATAGGTACCGTTATTTCTGTACCCTGAAAAAATTTTTAATTTCAACTCTGAATTACCTAAACAAACAGGGATACGGAGAGACAAGATTGTGGGACCCACCATTTACAGGTGGGTAAAAAATAGTGTTGAAACAGGAATTAAATATGATATAAATAGCTTGAAATCTGTTCTTCGATTTTCATATTAAATCAAGCTGTTCTATGTTAAAGTTGCTCATATCTTTAAAATTATATTAATAGCATTGAATACAACAATACAAATTCCAAAATACGAGTATATCGAAAAAGTTTGAAACCCATAAATTTGAAAATTTAGTTATTAGATTTTTACAAATCTATTTTTGTTTCCTTAAAAAAAGATTACAATTTTGTGTATCTATTTAATAAAAATATTACCAATTCTTATTCAATTTGAGTAATCCTTTCAAACAAAAGAAATACATTAAATTTGTCCAAGAACATAAAAACTTAAATAAAATATTTTAAATTATATTTTTAAATAGATATTTTTATTCTAAAAACAACTCGTCAAAAAATCAATGCATGTTCAATTAATAAAATTTATTATAAAATTACATCTTCAATACACACTTATTTACTTAAAGTGCATTAAAATGTCAGTCACTCTGTAATAGAGAAGGCACTTTATAAAGCTTGTATCTTTACGTACTCATGTCATCAAGTGCCACAGAGAATGCGTCAAGTATTTAAGGCACACGTTCACATTATTTAATTGTTTTTGTTGTTTTATTTTCTCAACACACATTATTATTTATCTTTGAATTGATAAATTGTCAACGATAATTTTTAATGTTTTTTTTTTGTTTCTACTTTATTTTTTTTTTCATTTATTAAGTCATCTCGATTGTATTATACTGTCATATCAGAAATGTTAATATGAGTGTTTTTATATTTATATAAATATGTATGTGGTGAATCAGTAGGTAAACAATAAAATAAACAGCAAATGAATTAACAAGAAAAAAAAAACAATCGTCATAGTTAACGGGATTTGTAAAGTATATATATATTTTTTATTATTTATTTAACTACACAGACACACGCAAACTTGGTCAGGGATTCATGACGAACGAGAAAGAAATAAATAAATATAAAAAAATATGAAAATAAAAAAAACCACGTTGATATATTGAAAGAATGCTGTTCCTCTGGGCAGAACAACTTAACAATTTGCAGTTGTTGTTGTGGGTAAATATGTATGGAGTTGCAGAAGATTCACTTGTGCGTTGATCTTTCAATTTAATTAACGAATCTGAGTAATAAAAAGAGTACGGGTATAATGAAATTGAAAATGAAGTAAAATTTCATTGCAATGATCAAATGACCATACTCGTTGCAACAAGTATTTTTATATGAAAACGTGTTGAATAAATTTGAAACGCGTTGTCGTGTTTAAAGCTTATAAAACTTTAGACTTTGAACGCAATCGACATTGTATCGATCGGACTATATGACTGCATTAATCATTTTAGAGAAGAAATTAACTGAAATCATTATTCTATTTGAGAAATGAGGGAAGAAAATAATTTAAATGAAGTTTCAATATCAGCTCTTTTGTTTGAATAGAACTTGATAAACTATGTATGATTAATTGATCATTTCTAAATTAAATCTTGTACATTTTGTTAAGATATCACAGTCAAACTCAAAAGGAAGTTTTATAAAGCTTGAATCGAGAAATTCGAAAATAAATTAAATTGTTTTACGTCAGATTAACCAAAGGGAAACCGTATTTGGTCAACATAAACATTGTTACCTTTCCAAAAATGTAAAGACTTTCCGAAATCAATACGAAACCGATGCGAAACAGTTGTGTTGATCTTAGTTTATTTCTTAAATAAAAACAGGGGCAATTCTGCCAGGTTGTGATGGTCGAAAACTTGATTCGGAGCTACCTTTAAGCTACTCTAACGATGGCAATAAAAACTTCCTTCAAATATTTCAAATCAAAATCCATATTTATGACCACATTATGATTAATTATAAACGTTCTTCAAGACTTCCCCCATCGTACCTATATCAATTCGTAAGTAAAATTTGGCGTTAATTGTAAATTTTAGCCAAAAGCCAGTAAAAGTGTAACGTATTGTAAGCGAAATAGTGAGTTTGGGCGAATAATTCGCAGTAAAGTAAGTCTCTCTATGCCTTAAAGGCTACAACAGCCACGAGGTTATTTTTGAATTTTTGCGACAGTTTATACAAAATTATTTTTATTTCTATAGCTAACTTTTAAAATTGATAATAATACTGAGAAATTATTTGGCAAATTAAAGAGAAATCAAGTTAGTTGCTCAGCTCTTTTGTTTGTGTTAATTTTGAAGACGTCTGCAATACAGAAATTTAATGAATTGACTTTTTGGTCTTAGTTTTCAAGTCATAAAGCACAAACAATATAACTTCTATCTAAAAAATAACAAAACATTCAACAACAAAACCAAGTCAAGAGTCTCAAGAGTCAAAAGACGACGAAAACAACATTATTGCATAATTCTTGAGAATTTGTTTGTTTTGTGAATGTGCTCAAGATTAATACCAGTAGTCAGCGAAAGAAGTATAATTAACTGGGCAATCATCATGGTTCCCTCGGAAACCGGCCGACAGAACCAACATCAGCCTAAAGATGGTTAGGTCAATTCACAAGAACCAGACATATACGTAAAGTGCGAACAACAATTAAGTCAAGAACTGATGGTTAAAGGGAATGAATGAATCAAAAACCATCCTCTACTCCAAGTTCATTCTTCTGGTTTTTTTTTTTTTTTTGCTGTGTGTGACATTTTTTTTTTGTACTTCCATTCGACATTTTTCTTGTTTTAATTCGCCAACTTGTTATTTTTTTTTATTATTGTTATTATAATTCTAGATCCGGTCAACACTGTGTATTATAGCAGGGCTAGACTGTGGGAAATCTGAGACAGTAAGAAAACCTAAGAACTTGTGATGATTTTATGTTACACTAAGCTGGTGCTCTGAGGGCGATGATGGGCTCATAGAATAGTTAAGTGCAAAAATAACAAATACAACAGTTGGAATCGCAGGAAAAAAAAAGCAAAGCAAAACAAGAAAAAAAAACTCCATAAAAAAAGTAAAGGTATATTATTGTGGCTGTTTTAATTCTGAATTTTCTCAGAGATGGCTGATGGAATAAAAAGAAGCTGCAGATAAATTTAGACGGAATAAAGAAAAAAAAAACTTCTTCCTATATTTGATTTTTTTTTTGCTTTTGCTCTTTTCGATTCAGTAGAGTGATCTCTCGTCGTCGTCGTTGTCGTCGCCGGTCGGTTGGAAAACAAAATCAATTGGTTGAAATCACGAAGAGTTTTTGTCTTTTAACTCACTGACTCTGAGTTTTTTTTCTTCTTCCATTTAATGATATTTAAGAGAGACATGATGATTAGGAAAGAAGTCTTGAAGAAGGATTAAGGATGTAAGGTTTTTTTTTTTTTTCTTATTAAATGCGAACTCAACTCAGTTCCGCATAAATTACCCCACACGATTGTTCTGTCATGTG
Source organism: Syrphus vitripennis (assembly GCA_958431115.1). NCBI lineage: Eukaryota > Metazoa > Arthropoda > Insecta > Diptera > Syrphidae > Syrphus > Syrphus vitripennis. The sequence continues at coordinate 100,867,736 of OY288110.1, read as the reverse complement.
TGGAAATTGTTAAAATATACGAAATGATATGGAACGAAAAAGAATTTTTTTTTAGATCACGATTTTCTTTTAAAGAGAACAAAAAAAAAATAGTCATGTTCTTGCAATCATGGATGAGTGGGTATACTATTTACATAGGTATAGGTTTTTTCCTTTTTAATTTCCACCTGTTTTCATGATATCAAACACTATTGCAGAATTTTAAAATGAAATTTTTCAAAAATAATGGCTCTTATAAAAAAATAACAATATTTTAAGAGTTTATTTCAAAATGTCTGAGTGAAGTTGTATAAGTAGCTAACCGACATTTAGCTAACCTCCCACTTAGGGAAGCTTGCGAATTATTTGTATAAAATCAACAAAGTTTGAGTGAGCATTTAATAATGAAATAACTCATGAAAGTGGACTGGCGTCAATGTCAGTTTCAACAATTAAAATTTAATTTTCTACATTGACACAAACATAAAAATAATTTGTTTTAAAATAAAACATATAGAATGAAATTAAAAATTTTTAATTTGTTTTCCTATTTTATTTTTAAGGCAAGATTATTCTTTTTTTTGTATACAAAATATTTTCTGAATAATAATTACATTTACGAGTGTCTTTTTTTAAACCTTTACTCACATTTTGGGAGCTCCTGCAATTCCGTTGTACCTTTTAGTATATGTTCAGTTACCAAAGTGGTGACTGAACATACCCTTTGAATAAAGGTATTTTGCGGATTTCAAAGAATTTTCAAATGTTAAATGTATTTAAGTACAATTAAGTTCTAAATTAAAAAAAAAACTGGCGGAAAAAAATGTCGATAAAAAGTTCTACAAAAACATTGTTAGGGGAACATTTTTTTTGAACCGCGAGAATAAAATTGGGTCTAAACGCTAAGGGTGCAAGAAAGTTTTGTGGAAAAAAATATAGGTCCCAAAAAAAATTGTTGAAAAAACATCAAAAGAAAATTTTCAAGGAATTCTGAAAATTTCATATATCTATTTATTTAGCACAATACTTTTCAAAAATAAAAAAAAATTATTGCTACAAGCAGAAGAAATAAACAGTACCTACAAGCTAAAATTCAGGGTGTTGTCCATAAGGTGAATCATGCTACTAGAGTGTGTAGACTGGGTCAAAAGAAGAAAAATATTGTGTGGTATTGATGATCATAGAATTACCGGATCTACGCAACGAAAAAGTTACTGGACTGCATTAATTTCCTATACCTTGCAGAAAACAAAGTTTAAAAAAAAATCAACATCCATTTTTAAACCATCGAATTAAATTTTTTTTTTAATTTATTGAATATATTTTTTCAAAAATTTTGATATCCAACATAAATTAAAACTTTTAAAATATTAAAAAATAATGAATATTTTTTAATTTTCTGAGGTTCCGTTAATAATGTTTTTTGAAACATATATTAAACATACAATTTCATCAAAATCGTTGAAGGCATGTTCGAGATAAATAAGTTTTGTCTTCGGTACCGTTATTTTTTAGTTGAAAATCAAAATCAATTTCGTCTCTAGGAAATGGAAGAAGTCCCAAGTTTGAAGAAAATCGCTTAAGTAGTATGGGCTAGAGTCCAGCATCTAATCGAGCTTTACGGTATCCAAATTTCTTTCGTACTATCCACGAAGTTTAGTATCTGATTAATATCTTTAGTACGAATTCAAAACTTGCCCGGCAATCACATTTAAAAATACGTGGTTAAAAAAATTGAAACATTTTAATGGGTGTGTCTCGTCAATATTACGGAGCAACAAATTATGAGGCTTACAGCTACTTCAGCTTCTTCTAGTCTTGGCTCATAAATTTTTTGATTTTCAAAAGTTTTCTATTGAATTCGAAAAATCCCATTTTTTATTTGATTTATCCTAAATATTTCTTCAAAAACTGTTTTTTCAAGAACGTAACAAATTTAATTTGTATACTAGATTACTTTTTTTTGCGGAAAGTCATTAGCAAACTAGAGAAGTATTTTGAACCATGCATCTTGTGTGTCTATTTTATCATTTTTAATAATAATATAATGACTATAATGTCCACCGGCCATTACATATTATTACAGGCAACCAACCACATTTGCGTACAAATCACCCTTTTACTTCCGATTTCCACAAAGAATGCGCGTACTTCCACATCCGGCAATTGAGTCAACTCAATGCCATATCCTGTATAGGTTCATGATTGTGTTCGTCGTTCGTCTGTTGCGTCGCATCGCATCGCATCGCGTCGCATCAAACTCAAAGGCAGCAAAATTGCTTATAGCTAAAGCTAAATAAAATAATAAACATATCCAAAGCCATCAGATAGTGTCGATTAAAATATGCAAAATATTAGTTTATCCTCTTTTTAGACATGACGTTGGTTATGCATACGTTATTGGGCGTTTAATATTGTTTTAATATAAAAACATATTATAGTAGAAAATTTATATTCATTTGGTAATATTTTATGTTTTAATTTAGATGGGGCTTTCTATTTACCAGTTTGACATTAAAATTACTGTCAGATAAAAATATACTTGAAAAAGTTGCCTGCAGTAAATCTAATCAGTGAAACATATTTATAAAAAAAAATAGTTTTCAATAGGATAAGTTATGTCTATATGGAATTAATTGGTATTAGTAAAGCAAGGAGCACGTCTATATCTAATTAAATCCTACATTGAAATAAAACTTAAGTAGGAGTAGGTAGTTTTTTTCTTAAAACAAGATTTTTATTTGTTTGCTAGGGAAGAAATTATTTCAATATTTTTTGTTTGATTTTTTGGTATTACGTTGATACCATTAATTTATTCATTTGTTTACTTATTATGTTTTTACTCTTAATTTGAAGTTATTATGTAATTGTTCCATTAACACGACATTTCTATTTTCTTTGTTAAATATACAATAAAGTATTTAACGAGAGAAATTACGCCCAGAAAAAATTGATAAATTATATCTCAAGACCTCTTTAAGGGAGATGCTTAAAACATAGAATTATAAAGCTCTTGAGGAAATCTGTGATTTTTCGGAATTTTGGTTTCGATATTTGATTATATATAATTATTTTATTATTTTGTATTTTTATTATTTTATTTTTTTATAAAAAAAAGTTTAAACCAAACCATCTCGATACGAGGGCGGGTCAATAAGTCCATGACCTTTGGAATAAAACACAGATTTTTTGATAAAAAAATAATTTTATTTTCAACGTAGTCTCCCTTGAGCTCTATACACTTTGTCCAACGCTTCTCCAGTTTTTTTATCCCTTCCAAAAAAAAAGGTTTTTGTCGAGGTCCTCAAAATAGGCATTTGTTTGCGAGATGACTTGGTGTCATCATTGGAGTCAAATCTTTTTCCACCAAGCCATTTCTTCAGGTTTGGGAACAAGAAGTAGTCGCTCGGAGCCAAATCTGGAGAATATGGCGGATGAGGGAGCAATTCAAAGCCCAATCATTGAATCGGTCCAATAAGTTGGCATAATATTCCCCATTGATTGTTCTTCCCTTTTGAAGGTAGTCAATGTGGATTATCGTAGTATAAATATTATAAAATACCAAAACTTTTAAAATTTATTTTAAAAAAATCTAATTTCTTTTAAAAATTAAATATTTCAGTGGTTTCTTAATACTATCTTAAATATAATAATAACGGTAACTTTTAAATAAATGTGTGAAAAAAATTCTTAAAAGTCTCGAAAACAGCTCACAAATGTTGCCTCATAATTTAACACTTGACAATTTCAAACTAAGAAATTATCGACAGCAGCTCTAATAGAACCCTTTCTTTGATTTTTAATGTTCTCACTGGCGTCTGATTCAACTGCCACGTTCGCTCAACTCCTTTGCTCCGCTTAGGGTAGGTACCATAGGGCAAGTTTTGGATTCGTGCAAAAAATCGAACTCGAGATATTAATCAGACCTTTTGTATGTCTGTCTGTCTGTCGGTATCTCGACCTATAGCCTAAACTACTGAAGCCATTTTCTTCAAGCTTTGGATATAAGGTTATCGGGAGATTGCCTACAGGGGAAATCGAAATTTTGTTTTAGCTCCAAAAATAACGATACCGATCATAGTACCGTTTGATAACATTTTTTAATAATTAAGTTAAAAAATATTTTTGAAACAAACCGTTATTAACGGCCATAGAACCGGATTTTTGGTTTTCTCGTTAACTATTAGACGGATTTCGATTAAAATTTTTCTAAAGGAAATATAATATTATTAATGTTGCATATCAAAATATTCAAAAAAATAATTTTTGTATTCAAAAAAATAATTTAAAAACTAAATACTTTCACTCATAAATATTTTTTTTATTTGGTTTTAAGTGTATGTTATAAAATACTAAAATTGTGCATACCAATACTTTTTTATAAAAATTCTTAAAAAATTATATACGTACATATGTACATATATATATAAAAAATTATTTTTTTGAAAAAACAGCTCTAACGATTTTTGATTTTTTTTTTCAAAAATGTGTATTTTCATCAATTCAAATAATGAATAATAATGAATTTTTTTTTAATAGTGACTACTATCCATAGTAAGTAGTCGGGTAATATTGTTTTTTTTTTTTTTTACTTTGATTTTAAAACCAAAATGTTATCAAACATAGGAACAAGTACGTGCAACCCATTCGTGCATTTTATTTTTTTTTTTATTAAAAGTGTCTTGCAAGTTTCAAGAAATTTTCAACAGAAATGTATTTTAATAGTACTAAGAAGCATGGTCATGAATCTCGAAAAATAATCTTAAGAATTTCCTAAATCTTAAAAATGTTTGTCAATACAAAGATTAGTTCGCAAATTCATCATTAATGTGCACGGAAGTGTACTTCTTCTAAGAATTTCATCTGGAATTTAATAAGTTTTTCTAAATAAGATCAAATCGATTTTTTTATAGAAATAAATGAATATGGTATATTAACGATCCGAATCATAGTTTTTTTTTAATACTGGCCCCACTGTGATTATAACCAGTCTTAGCTAAATGTAAGGACTAAACCATGACCTGACTGTCTAGGTGAGACTTCGCCAGCTCATCAAACGGAGGAAACATTTTTTCAAAGCTTAAAGAAAAATGTTTATCTTATCCTCTTTATAAATTAAATTTAAATTTCCAATTCTATCGAAAAAGATTTTAATGAAATTTATTCCGAATTTGGCCGACCATTGTTGGTGGGCAAAAAAAAAAAAATATACGAAACACAAATTACCGACCACAACAGCACAACGAAACCATAAAGCCGGCAAATATTATTTTTATTTATTTATTTTTTCTTATTGTCCATGTCCATAATCTTGGCCTAGGCCTTCAAAAAGTTCCTCAGCCGTGCCGCTATCACTTGCGAGAGTGTACTTCGTACTTGCTCATTGCCATTGTCTTCGCCGACTCGGTGTTTCTTTTTTTGTTTAATTTTTTTTTTGCGATTCAGTCATCCATCTCCAGCGCTCCATTACCGCAAGTATACCTATACATGGGTAACAACAACAACAATTCAAGTTCATGTGCCTAGCTAGAGCTTGCCGCTGCGTTACGGCGGGTAAGACAAATTTACCCACTGCACCTCTCTTTTCCCATATCCCGAACGCTGCCTCTGATTGTATAACAAATGTACATAAGGTAGAGCTGCAGGTACTTTATCTTTTACTTTTGGGATTTTGTGTGCTATGTCTATTCTCTATTGTTTGGCGCTTTTTGTGGATTTTAGTGGTTTGCTTGTTGAGAAGGTTCGAGTCGAGTATCTTTCAGATTTCATGCGGTTTTTTGGGCTTGGCTGATGTTGTGGGATACCACAGAAAAGATTTTCCACGGGGGGTGCTGCGGAATTATGTTCAATGAAGTAAGTTGGCACTTACACTTCGTTATCTTTTTTGTTTTCTTCTGTTAAACATGTTTATTATTGTTTTTTGGTGCCTTTTTTTATTTTTTTTTTTTTAGAGGGAAACAACGTGGTTGGAAATTATTATTAATGGTTTTCAATTTATGTTAAGCCTGAGTTTAACACATACAATTAGTTGTGGGTCATTAAGTTGAACAGATATTGTTTGTAGAATGTAATCTTTAAGACATTCCTTTAGATCATATAAATTTTTACAAATAAAAAGATAAGTCTGTTTTTAGTCACATAGGCCAATATAGAATTGGAAAGGCAGGGTTCTACGGTTGAAGAAACAACGCAGGCTGAATTTTAAACTCAACTCCATATCCAAAGTCGCTTAATAGTCCCGTATGGTGTTTCATACTCATTTTCACAGAGTGTGCAACTATAAAACTGAAATATTTATTTTTGAGCACTCTAAAAATTTATGACATTAATGATTGAAGAGTGATTTTGAATTTTCAGTTCAATGAGAATTCCAAATTTTTCCATAATCCTGATTCCTATTGTCGTGAAACTCGAATCAAGACAGTGGCAGAACGATTGGTGTAGAAATGATTTATGTTGTAACTGTTAATTTTTCTGTTTTTTTTTTTACTGTTGGATTTTTGAACTGTATATTTTTTTTTATTTTAATTTCTTAAATTATAAAAATTGCGTCAGTTTTCCCGGGTTCTTAAATAAAATGCTAGCTTTCTTCACCTACAAAGCCTACTATAGTCTGTCAAAGAACTTCAAATCCAGAAATCTCACCATAACTTCAAAACTGCTGCTGTACAGGACCATGGTCCTGGCAGTACCTACTCACGTATGGACTTGGGTGCTTAGCAAAAGGTACTCCGACCTCGTAGCCGCGTTCGAGAGAAAAGTCTTAAGGAGAATTGTTGGCCCCATATGTGAGGAAGGACGATTCCGGAGACGGTACAATCATGAATTGTACGCAATCTACCTTGAAGCAGACATAGTGTCAAAAATTAAGCTCGGTAGACTCCGGTGGGTAGGGCACCTAGCTCGCATGAGTGATGAGGAACCGTCTCGAAAAGTCCTTTGTGGTACATTCTATGGTAGACGGCAGCGTGGTAGACCATGCTTGCGCTGGAGAGATGGCGTAGACCAGGACGCCCTAAGCCTTGGGTTGCGCAACTGGATGGCGTCGGCTCAAGACCGGGATAGGTGCAGAGACCGGACCCCGGTTGTCGAGCCGATCATGATGTTTCTTCACTTTTGATATTTCTTTAAAAAAATTTCCTCGAACAGGCATTATTTTAAAATCAATGTTGCAGCGTTTCCGCAAACATATTTTTTTTGACTAAAAACTTGTTTGATTTTTCAGGCATGGAAGATAAATGCGTGACCGAAGAATAACATTTTATAAATCGAAGTATAGGTTAAATTTGGTTATTCATTTCTGCGTCAAAAGAAAGGGCTGGATTAATAGTACATTCTTAAATTAATATAAGAGTTAGCAAAAATCTGGTTCTGTTAACTTAAAAAAAACGAGGCCTCATAAGCTTACAAGGAAATCTTTATGATTTTTTAAAGTCTTGACTCTCATAAATTTATAACCGCTTGTTGAATACCGGCCTTTATTTCGCTTTTCTAGAAATTCTACGAAAAAAAAACTAACACAAAATATTCGAATTTAAAACCAGCGACGTTTCCGCAAATAGAAACATTAAAGAAGTGTTATATTTTTGTTTATGATATTTTTCATTCGGCCTAAGTGCCTAACCTAAACACCTTTAAGAACACTCACATCAGGCCTTAACAAATTTAAGCAAAAACAATCGCAATGTCTGTTTAATAAAAAACTCTACATTGTGTGTCTGCTAAAAATATAATTTAAAAAAAATCAACTTTTTTGTCATTGAATGTTTAACTTGAAAGATTTATGATGATGGCTTCTTAATTATGACTGTTTTATAGGCCTAAGATGTGCTATAAAGCTTTGTCGTATCTCTACCATTAGCAAAATAATAGAAGCAATTTTCCCGCCAAAAGTTGAATATAACATGTAGATGGTTGGTTAGCAGTAGATTTGTACGAGTTAAGTTGATAGTATTTAAACAAGCAACGGTGGATAGGTTTTTGGCTAACAACCCCAACCAAGGCCAAGGTTGCCATTTTGTCGGTTATTTAAGCTGTGTGCTTTGTGGAAATTAAAATTAATTGCTAAGCAAGAAACGTGCATATTATTTTTTTGTAGATATGGGTAGGGTATGAGTTTTGGTATAAGCCAACCATCAATATTGAATCTACAGTGCGAGAAATGCGTGAGGACGTATTGTTGTTGGTTTTTGGGGAGTCTACGGTAATGCGTGCGAATTATATTACCACTATTCCTAGGTATAAGTTTTTTTTTGTTGTTTAGTAGTTAAATTTAATTTACACTTTTATAATAGTCGTGTGCAAATTTTGAAGTTTTGTTGGGTTTTTGTATATTTTTAAGTAATTGATGGTTGTATATGTTTTTTTGGAGGTATATAAACTTTAATAAAAGTCTCATTTATTATGTATTACATTTAAATTAACATAATATGCTGTCAAGTGTTCACGAGTAATGAGTTATTAGAGGCGGAAGTAAATATTTCAATTGATAAGTGTAAGAGAACGTGATAGTTTTAATTATGTTCTTGTTGTATAATTAATGTACATATCTATTACTGGTGTAGATACTAGTTGATCGAATTTAATTAAATGTTTGAGGAAAGTTATTATAAATTCTGGGTTTAATATTTTTTTCTTACAAATGTTAAGAAATTGTTTAAAAAAGTCTTTCATTTCTACAAAGTGGCTCCAAAAACGTTGATGAAATATTTTTTTATTTTTAACACTGAAAAAAAAATTTAAAATACAACATTATTGACAGTACCTCTTATACAAAAAATTCTTTGATTTACTTGTGGCTTGGAATCCGTAAAAAAAGAAGTCGAGAAATAAAATATTTTTTTCAATAAGACGTTATTAACATAAACACCTATGGAATCGGATTTTTGATTTGCTCAATAGCATGTTAATTTATTATAATTTAAACATTTATGAAAGTGGACAAATCTAAATATTGCATGCAAAAATTTTCAAAAACATAGTTTAGAAAAATAATCAACGATTTTTTTGAAAACTCAAAAATTACGAAAACATGTAAATATTTTTTTTTTTAATTTACTTAGTGTCTCGAATATATAAGTGTCCGTTTCACCTCTCTCTCCAACTCTTCCACAGTGGTTCTAGGTTGGCCGGGTCGAGTGCATATCTGAGTGAAGGTGTTCCATTGCATCGCTTGACTTGCAAAATGAAGTGTTGGTATATTTTAAAATACATAAAAAATTATATAAGGTAAGGTATTGCAAGGTAAAGTATAAAAATTATTTGTTTGAAAAAATAGCACTTACGATTTTTGAATTATTTATAGATACATCACATGACATGTTTGTTTTTGTGGCCAAACATATTTATTGGCTTTTCAATCAAATTCTTGTTTTCGTATTTCAGTAGTTCAGTATTTGTTTATTTTGTTTTATTTTATTTTATTTTATTTTATTTTATTTTATTTTATTTTATTTTATTTTATTTTATTTTATTTTATTTTATTTTATTTTATTTTATTTTATTTTATTTTATTTTATTTTATTTTATTTTATTTTATTTTATTTTATTTTATTTTATTTTATTTTATTTTATTTTATTTTATTTTATTTTATTTTATTTTATTTTATTTTATTTTATTTTATTTTATTTTATTTTATTTTATTTTATTTTATTTTATTTTATTTTATTTTATTTTATTTTATTTTATTTTATTTTATTTTATTTTATTTTATTTTATTTTATTTTATTTTATTTTATTTTATTTTATTTTATTTTATTTTATTTTATTTTATTTTATTTTATTTTATTTTATTTTATTTTATTTTATTTTATTTTATTTTACAATAGTGTTATTTAAGCAAAGACATTTTTTTACATTATAAACATAAAAAACAAACTGAACAAACTTCAAAGATATCTATTTTATATTTTGAATATAATAATATGAGCTCATTAATAATAATATTCTTTTAATTCCTTGAATGTAATTTAGTTTAATTAGAATAATAATTTTTTGTCTCAGTATATTAATCCACAATTTCATTTCATTAAAATATCACTTTTTAAGTATCTCATTGTTTATTCTTCCAACCAAATCGAAACAAATTACCCTTCTCAAAAAAAACACAACATTTTAAATTGTAATTATATAAGCTACATATCTGATTGGATTTTGTTTTTCCACCCAATTAAAGTAATAATCTGCATGAAGTAATACTTTAAGTAGGTAGGTAAAAACCCAATCACCTTTCATTCGGAAAGGTACTTTAAGAAGTACCAAAAATTGCAAAATAAAACAACATTCTACAGCGCCATTCGATGACTTCATTTCCTTTTATTTTGGCTTCTTTCTAAGTTCTAAGTTAAGGTTACATCATCTTTACTATACAAATTAAAACAAAACAGAAAATAAAAAATTGCTACAAAAAATCCTGCTATAGAGTTGAAACAACTTTAATTAGCCGCAATTCACAAAAGTAAACGAGTTGGTACGTTCTAAAGTTGAATAAAAATACAAAAAAAAAAAAAAAAACACCAAATCTTAAAAATAAACATTCTCATGAGAACACTTATTAAAGTTTCCTACCAAAAAAATAGTGATATCAGCCTAAAGTGTATAGCAGCACCAAAGTTCCAAAAAAGAAACAATAAAAACCAAAGAACTTTTGATTTCTTTACGGCTATAGGTTAACTATTGAGTTATGGGGCGCAAGGCAAGCAACACAAAAATGAAGTCACCAATCAGTGATGCCACTTTGTATATATTACATTAGTAAATAAAAAAATTCTATTAATATATTTTTTTAATAGTAAAGACAATGTACATATATAAACAATAATATAAAAATTAATAAAATTTACATAAAAGAAAAAAAATTATTTGTTTGTTATTACTTAAAAATGTACATATATTTTTTTAAGATAAATAAAAATAATCGCTTAAAATTTATGAGTAATCTGCATAAAATACGATTTTGAAATATGAGGCAAGGGACAGACTCTGTATACACAATTATTTCATTTTAAAGTAACCATATTTTATTTTTAGCAAACTAGAAGTTTTAACACTTCAAAATTATTTCATAAATTGGCTTCACTGGTCACAAAAATTCATCGTGCCGTTGTCGTCTTCATCAGACAAAAAGCTGAAAATCTTCTTATTATTATTGTGTGACTCCATTGATCTCCCCAATTTGCACTCACTCCCCTTCTTCAACGGGGTTGTTTGTTTCGGTCATTTCAGGGCACTTAAAAAATTTTGTTGGCTTTTTTGTGTATCTCGATATCATTATAATGCCCGAAATATTTTGGTCAAACAAGTATAAAAAAGAAAACACGATTTTGCAAAAGTTGCACCTCTTCAGATTGACGGAATATGACAAAAAAAAAAAAACCTACCTATATAAATCTGGAATTACTTTTTGACTCTGGGTCATTGAATCGTTGAACGGGTTTAAAGCAGACTAACCTTGGATTGGAAACGGAATCTGTATTTTTTTTTTTTGAAATAAATTTATATTTGAGTGAAATGAAAATGTTTTTTATTATTTTTTTGAAAAATATAATAAATGCTAACATTCCAAATTCTTGAAATGTATTTAACTTAAATAAAAATTCTATTTTTTTAAGAACCCCCCGCTTTCGTCAATTAAACATTTGTTAGAGTATTTGAGTCATATTGAACTTTAGGAAAAAATTAAGATTTTTGAAAAATTAGAATTTGTGTGATGTGAAAGCTCATACGTTAGGAATGCGTAAATAGATATAATAACGGAGGCGTGAACCCATGTTTACCCATACCCATGGATGCGTAAAAGGATACCTACTTAAGTGGGTGCGTAAATCGATACGTACTATATACTTTGACTTTGTTTCTTGAGAACTCCAAATCACCAAGTCCTAGGCAGTTGCCGGATTTCACTCTGAGGTTAAGACGGCTTTCGAAGTTTAGGCTGTAGATCGAGATTTCCGCAATTGTTGTGACTTAGACCAATTTTAGTTTCCGCTGATGAATTCTTTCAAATAACATTGCCAATAGGGGGAAGAAGATGAGGATTGTTCAATAATTAGGTAATATCGAAATCGCCTCGTTGAGATAGCAGACATATACATATATATTTCCAATTGTTTAAAAAAAATAACGAGTTTGATTTTATTCGAATGCAAAATAAGTTTTACGATTCAAATAAAATGTCTTTAAGAAAATTTAAATAACACTCAAAGGTATTTCCATCCTTAAAAGTTTCTATAACATATAATTTAAGATTATTAATTATAACAACATAAAACAAAAGGATTATTACACAAAAACAATTTTCAAAAAAAAATCATGTTCTCTTGCTGAATTTTCCCACCTTTTTCTTGTCAGAATCTTCCTAAGCCGTATTCAATAATGATGAGACAAATCGATGGACATTTAACAAAATGTTGTACAAAAAGCCTAACACATTAATTTTAATTACCAAAGATTCAATTAAGTCCGGATTAGTGTCGGTTTCTTCGGTATAAATTGCCTCACTGACCGAAACAACTTATCACAAGATATTTCATCAAATTTGTTCATTTGATCATTGAAAGGAACATTTTTTCTGCGTCTATCTCATGAACAACGCTATACGACTGGACGATGCGAAGCACGACGAAACTCTGCGATGCTTGTGCGGACGGACAACAACTGTAAAATCAATCAAAATAAATTGCTTATTAATCTAGATCATTGAATCAACATTGTAAATCAATTTTCTCTTCAGGATAACTTCTTCCTCATCCAGATGTATCGTGTCCAGATAATTAGCAAAGAACTAGATGACTTTTTGTGATGCCACCTTTTCCATGGAAATTTCTTGGGCGACAGTGTCGCGCATGTTTCAAATCTTCTATGTAAAGAATGAAAGAAAAGTCCAATTTCAAAACACCGCCAAACCTCTCAAAATGGAAGATGATTAATTGATGGTCATGTTACTGCGATGGGGACAGAATCCACCAATCACCCATGTTTCTCGCGCCCCATTGCAAATGATCTTCGGAAATTATTAACGCCTGGCTCAGTTCATTGCGATTGCTCATCTATTACGGCTGGTATTAGGACTCGGCCACCATTAATGGAACGGCCAAAACAGCCGGTGACAATTTGTTGCAATGATGCAAGTTGCAAGCTGCGGGACTCTGCAAGTAGTAAGTGGCACCAAGTTCGTTTGGCACTTAACCTACCAAACAGCAATCGGGGTAATAAATTTTTAACCTTGTTGCCTGTGATAAAATTCAAAATAAAAAAAAAATAAAACTTCCTCCGAACACAAGTGTTCCACTGACTTCTTAGACCATCACGTCCAAAGAACGCAGATATATACCAAACTCCAAACTGGATTTCGGGTGCTAGAAGAGGCATACATTGTTGTCTCTGGCGTGGCCGGCAACCAACACACCATTGGAAGTAAATCAGGAAGTAAATTGATTTTAAGCCCGATTGGATTGAGAATGATTCAGATTTAGCTGGCAAAAACGATGGTGAGCAACTGTGCCGCGCCATACAGAGGTGACTTGGTTAAGAGATAAATTTTAGATAATTGCTTCAGGGAATGACGCGTGTGTAAGATCGTTCAAGTTCATTGCGAACACGAAGTACGAGTAACACTCTTCAGGTTGAATGGGAAATTAGAGAACTAATAGAAATTCCATAATATTGTTAACGGTAACAGGACAAGGTATAGCGTATAAAAAAATAATGTTTGAATAAATCGTTTGTTGGTTTTGCAGAGCATTTTGATTAATTTTTTAATAACTTCATTTGAAAATAAATGATATGTCTTCATCAATAATGTTCAATGGAAAGTTTATGTTTTAAATTCTAGGTGGTCTTGCTATATTATAGATAAAAGGTTAGCCAATCTCTAAATCAAAATTAATTTTTTTGAAGATATTGTTGGTATTGAAAAGTTACAGGAAATCAGAGGATGTCTTCACGTCAAAAGTAATTTATTGGACAAAATATAGCATGATCAATTTCGCTGGTAAAAAAGTGATATTACACAACGTTTCAACAATATCACGGAAGAAAGGCAGGAGAAGAAACTCCTGGATCAAACGGAGGTCAACCCCCCTAACCCCATAAGTGGAGCCTTAGCAATTAAATGGTGGAGTTGTGGTCCCAGTTCAGACCATATGGTAATGGTAATGGTCTGTAAATAAAGAAGACGTAGTCGAAAAAAGTAATTTTTTCAAGTGTTTTCGAACATTTCATTTACTTGTAATAAATTTTTGTAAAGAAGAATTTTGTTGGGCGCTACGCTAAGTTAAAACAGTTCGCTGGCGAGCCATAACGAATTTCTTTATCTTTGGAACAGGGCAAACCGAAACAAGTTCAAACACTCTAGAAAAAAATTCAACTGCAGTATTCATTGAACCAAGTTCTTCCATGAACACAAATTCTAGCAAAATATACTACAATCTCCGAAAAGTACACTAAGCACTTAAGGTGATTTCTTTATGTATCCGAAAAATTACTGCGACTTCGGATTCACCACTGCCAGCTCACTAAGGAAACCAAAGTTGCCTGCAGTACAGTTTTCAATTGATTCGGTGCTGCAACTTTGAAGTCAAAAGTCCTCATCCTCAAAGATCTTTATGTTCACAAATCATTTATCCCGAATCTACCGTAACCATTTTTCTGAAGATTCGCTTTCAACTTTGGAAAAAGCTGATACACGCCTTATATTTTGGGCAGATCAGAAGGGGGAACGTTATCTAACTTGTTTAAAGGATCTCTTTACAGTGGTCTTGACCAGCTGTTCGGTTTCTTCGACGCAAGTACTTCCCATAGACAGTGAAATAAGGGACAGGTGCTCCTTTAGCAATAGTAAGTACTATTGAAGCATTCAATTCTTTACAGCTTTCGAATCCCCATCGGGATGTGGAATACTTTCCCCAGATTTATTTTAACTTCCTGTTGGAACGTTCAAAAATTTTAATGTAAATCTATATTCGCATGGTGCTAATCATTTTAAGGGTGGGAGTATTCAAATCCACCGGTATCCATCCGGAGAATTGTCCTCCTATTCCCGATTTAAATCCGGGCCTGTATAAAATATGATAAAGAATCTTAAAATTTTTGTATGGCAAACATGTCCAACCACAACTAATAGATTCATCTAAATAAGAAGCATGATCAGTGACTTGAATTTCAGACAAAGATCTTGCTGACTCAAAACCACCACATCACTCTTCAGATAACTATTTTTTTTTTGTTGTCAAGATTGAAAAGTATACTCTGTGGGTGTAATTTACAGTAGACACACAGGTGCTTTTGGTTTTAGGAACCTGCAGCTAAATCCACACTTCCATATACAATGCACTATAACGCCGAAGCTCGTTTCCATTATAATTTATGATCATTTGTTCTAGAACATTCCAAACAAGAATATCTATCTTTCACTCGACCCAAAAGTCCATTGCCTTGCATTGCACTTGCACTGCAGTTTGTAGTTTGAAGAAACGAAAAAACAAAAATTATACATAAAAAGCATGTTCTTCTGCAATTTTTTAATGGTTAGTGCTCACCTTACGTACCATAATGTTTGGATTGTAGTATTTATAGTTCGAGTTTGAGACCAACCGATGCATGATGATGACGATGCGATGCGATGCGACGCAACGGGTCGGGATATGGAACCAAGATCGGGATATGGGATCGTGTGTCTGACACAAGGCGCGATGTAGAATAATTACACTCGGTAATCGATGAATTTTGAAATTGATATTGACAAGGCCGGTTGTCGATGTTTGTTGTTGTAGGTACATATGTGGTATCTTCTTCTTTTCTTGAAGAAGAATAAATGTATCTTTGGGAAGATATTGCTTTCGGCATAGTCCTGTTAGAGTTTAACCGATGAAAGCATTCATTTCTATTCCAATCAAGAGGTCAATTATATATATATATGTACGAGTACCAGTACATATGCGAATTAAAAGATTGCAAATTGGAAACTTTGTGCAACATCAGTTAAAGAAGTTTCTTCAAATCATATTTAAAACTCAAAATCAGAAACGCAGATAAAGAGAAAGGATAACTGATGCTTGAATGTTGTGTCCATAAATGGATATTTCTTCATAAATAATATAATTAACCGTTAAACATTTGAATAAACCATTAAATTTTATTGAAAAAGGATGACATCGATATAAGCCTTTCTATTTTAATTTGCTTAAAAGTTTAGGTAACAGATTTTTTTCTTTCGCTGGTTGCAATCATACAAGTTGGCACAGAAACAGGTGCTCATGACAACAATGCAACAATTTCCATTAATTCAACCATTTTTTTGCTTTCTGAAGCTGGTGACAAATTGTTTCACTGCATCCATTTTTCAAGTTTACACTCCCATTATTTAGGTAATCATATAAAAATACATTTCCTTGTTCTATACACCGGCTATCAATCTACTGCCAACTTTTTTTTTTATTTACTATGTGGCAAGTTAGTATAGAAAAAGCGAAAGATTTTGTTATCGAGCGTGATTAATTGGTTTAGTGAAATGGGTGTGAGTTTTTTTTTTGTATTTCATTTGCACCTTCAATTATTATTGAAATGGGTGTTTAATGCGCATATAGTGCAGTCAGTCCTATAAATAAGTTGTTGACGGGGTGAAAATATATTGGTGTAGGAGGATTTTATGGTTAAACTGTTAAGGAATTAAAATTAATTTTGTTGTTGTTTAGTCTACATTGCTGTTAATTACGACTTCTATATCTTGTATAAAAAATGTATAAGGAAATAGGAAAGGATATCGTCAAAGTACCTTGAATCCAAGTTTTCGGCGAGCAACCGATTTATCAATCACTTGCAGGGTTGTCATACTTATAAAGCTTTTTCTTGTGCACTTCAAAATTATTCTTATTCACAAAAAAATTGAAAAATCTTGGAATTTTGAAAATCACAAGATTATTCGTAGAAGAAGTGGAAAAGCGCAAGAGCGAGAATTGGTTTGTGGGGTAGAGGAGCATCTACGTCGTTTAAGTGGGAAGAGTGTTTTGTCATACTATAGCTTCTTTTAAGGCCAAAATTGTTTAAGTGTTTATTGTTTATTTTCAAGGCCAACATTTTGCGAAAAATTTAAATTTTTTGTTCTAACGGGCTTTTAACTTCGCGATATGACACCAGTGCAGAGGTCAAAAGAAGAATAACTCATACCAAACTTCGGTATTTCGGGCTCAAAAGGCATTTAAGTAGTAAGGCTCTCTCTTATTGAACCAAGGACACGTTATACAAGACCTTAGTCGTATCAGTTCTGTTGTATGGGGGAGAAGCATGGACCTTGAAAGATTCAGATGAAAACTTGCTGGGGTGCTTTGAGAGAAAGATTCTTCAAATGACCCGAGTAGAATATTGAGAGCGAGCTTGACTGTTATGTCAACCTGGGGCCTATAACACAAAACATAAAGTACTTGTTGAACAAGTAAAATTTAACAATTTTTTAAAATTTGGGTAACACGGAATAATACGTCTAGCAGAACTATAACAATTGTTTTGGCTTCTTTCAACAAGTGGGAAATTTTTTACAATCTCACAGTATTTGTAACTGGAAACAAGTGTTAAGAAAAAAAAATATAAACTTGTCGAATTGTTAATAAAGTCAAGAAGTCACTTTTGCATTACATTTTTTTTCTTCGTAAATCTTGCGCCTGATTTTGGTAGCTTGACTTACGAAACTGATTCAGCGAATGAATTGAAATTTTTATTTTTTGACAATTGTTACGATTGTTTTTGTGTTACAGCTGTGAATTTTACTTGTTAACAAGCATAGTTAAACAAGTAGTTGATGACTAGTTGACTTGTTGTTCTGTGTTATAGGCCCTTTGTCAAAAAGCCTTTCTTGCAACCCTGATGGCGTACGCAGTAAAGGATAACTTATTCAAGACTCTATGTTATTCGGAACTTAGTATTAACTCAATCTGAAAGTGTATTAACTTTGAGATTCATACTGAATTCTAGGATGTAATGAACTGGCCCTACACTGGACACAGTTTCTACCATTTATTCAGGGACACCCTGTATCCTCAATTTTTGTATCATTATTTTGTATTTTATCAACCCACAACATTGAAGAAAGTTGATGAAACTTGTATTTGCAGTTTATTTTTTTTTTTGCAGAATTCTAATGTTGGATTTAACTTTGTTCTACAGAAATCTTCATTTTTATTACTTAATCAAATTGCGCTGTGGTGCAACCGTAAAACACAAACGCAATTGTCATTAATAGCTTCTATTTTCTAAATGTCATCTTTTAATGATTTCTGCCTTTTTGTTGATGCTATCCCACCTTGAATCCACTGAACTAATAAAATGAAATACATGTATTTTTACGTGTCCACATCATTAATTTAAAATAATTTATTGAACTGCTTTGTGCATACATTATGTGGGCTTGACTGCGTGTGTAAACCAATTTTCTTTTCCAGCCATACCAGTTAACATTCGTTTTTTGTCATTATAATCCTTTTTTTAAAAAAGAAGTCTATAAAACAAGGAATGAGGATTTAAGTTTTGTATATTCGTAACAAGTTTGAAAGATTCTGACGTTATCTACGAGTACTTTTCAAAATCTGTTATTTTATTCAAATTATTATTGTAGCACAATTAAATTTTGAATATATTTCAATTTAATTCAACACTCACAAAATCGCTTCAAACCAAAGATAACTTAACATTCAGATAGAGTGCTGATGTACACATTAAGCACTTAATATGTACAATTCGTTATAATTTAAAAATGTGAGGAAGCATATAAAATACGGATGGAAAATATGAAATTGACAGTTTTGTGTTTCTAAATCAAGTTCATATTAGATAAAATTCTAAAACTCGTATCTTAAGTTGGAAAAGAAGACGTTCTTACTGTAAATGGCTACATTCTTGTAAAGTCAAAAGTGTTTAAGAAATAATATAAAATTCAAAAATTTACGATTTTAGATCGGGAGCAGCTTCCACTGAATTAAAGGACTGGGTGCTTATCTTATTAACAACTTCACATTGACTTATTTATTAAGTGCAAAAATTTAGGTCAGCAATAAGTAAGGCAATTAATAACCTTTAAGAATGTAGTTAGTAGTAACCTACTCATACTGATTATAATTAATTGTTTTCCATTAACAAGAGTTTTTTTTTTTAGTTTCGTTGAACTCATAGAGTAGGTAAGGCATTTTTGCACATCGTTCAACGTTATAATTTTGGAAACTCTTTTTGTTTGAAATATTTGGATTGATAAATAATCACACAACAAGTAAAATGAATAACATTTAGGCAAGCTACTCACGTTCAAATAATACTAAGAACTATTTTTCTTGGCATGTTTCTATTGTGAATGAGCTTACTGGTGCAAATGACTAGCTACTTCCTCAACCAACAAGCCTTTCCAACCAGCTGTTTCTCTATCTAGTTAACTACAGCAAGTCGTTTTGTGAGGCATCTGTTGGGTAGTTAATGAACAGTACTGATATTTTATTTTATGATATATTTTTTAAGGCGATAATGTTCAAAAGCGACCATTTTTGGTAATTTTTAACTAAAATGAAAAAGACCATTCCTCTTGTTCTTCTACTTCTTCTTCTTCTCCTTATCCTTCTTATACTAAATTATTTTTTAAACTAAAGTTTTAAATAGATACTTTCTATAGATTTTAGATGTTTTTGCGTAAAAATTAAAAATTTTGATTACAATTTGAGAAATAAAAAAAAAGAACGATGATATGGGACGGTATATCCCTCATTTTGCATTTTTTTTTTCAAAGTGAATAAGCTAATTTCTATTTAAAATTCATAAATTTTTTTCATCGGAAACGTTTTCGAGAAAAATTTAATTTTCCAAAAAGGCAGGTATTTTTTGTCTTAAAAAAATTAAAATCTTGTGGAGATTTGGCCTAAAAAAAACTATACACCAAGTTTCAAGAAAATCCACCCACCCGTTTAAAGCTGTACCTTAACGGAGAGACAGAATTGTGCGACTCACTTTTGTCGACATCTCTAAATGTCAAGTTTGATCAAAATCTCGACTTCGAATTTTTCACAAATTACAAACTTGCCCTATAGAATAAAACACAAGAAGTTAAAGTCTCACCTTTTGCTCCTAAATCCTAATCTCCTCAAAAGTCAATTAGAATGGTTGACAGAATTATGATATTCCAAAATGGTCGGTATTTTCGGGGGTCTCATTTTTAGATGTTGGTAATAGTTGTTTTTTTTTTTCTTGTGATTCAAGGGCAAAAAAAGTTCAAATAAAAAAAAATAAACGATACTACGATCTTTAACAACCATAAAATATATGATGTTGATGGTTGATAAGGATTAAGGAAGAATCTTCGATTGGCTAAAAGCAATAATTAAATAAATATCTCAACTCCTTCTTTTATAACACTTAACGTGACCTAAATATTTGCATTTAATAAATTAGCCCATATGATGCTCTTGATATGATAAGCACCCATCGAGACCTTTAAATTTTTCAAATCGTAAATTTTATTTAATTTCTCAAACACATTTGACTTTGCAAAAAATGTAGGCATTTACAGTCAGAACGTCTTCTTTCATAACTTAAGAAACGAGCTATAGATTTTTATCTAAAATGGACTTGATTTAGAAGTCAGAATATTTACGCTCCGTATTTTATATGCTTCCTCACATTTGTACATATTATAACGAATAATTGTACTCACATAGAATTTGATATGTAGATCAGCACTCTATCTGGATGTTAACTTATCTTTGGTTTCAAGAGTGTGCGCTTGGTGCGCGATTTAAATTGAAATATTATATTCCAAACCTAATTGTGGCGGTCAGCCATCAGCCGAATAGGGGGAATAACATGTAGCATACGAAAACATGCACGTGCCGTAACTATTCGGGACTGGTGGAAGTGTGATCATAGCCTCTTCGCGGCGGCCGCTAGAAACAAACCCCAAAAAGGTTTGGCTAATATGATCAGGCTATTTCCACAGGTTGGCAACAGGTTAATTCCCTGTTCCGTAAAACTAAAAGAATTACGAGACCGTCAACAAGCCTCGGAAACGGACTGATCTCACGACGACAACCCTTGCAACGAAAACGGAACAACGATTTACGAATTTTCTTATGGAACGTACGATCGCTCTATAGAGCTCGAGCTGCTCAGCAGCTAGCCGATACCCTGTCAAAATATAAAGCTGACATAACAGCACTGCAAGAAATAAGATGGACAGGGAATGGTGTTTTGCAAAAGAAAGAATATGACTTATATTACAGCTGTCATACAAAACACCATGTGCTCGGGGTAGGCTTCCTGGTCAGCGAAAAAATGAAGTCTACCGTCATCGGCTTTAACGCTATAAGCGAAAGGCTATGCACCCTTCGCGTGCGAGGCAAATTCAAGAACATCAGCCTCATTAACGTTCACGGACCTACGGAGGAGTCCTCAGACGAAGATAAAGAGACTTACTATGAACAAGTCGAGAGGGCCCTCCATGCCTGTCCAAGGTATGATGTTAAAATCATCCTTGGGGATTTGAACGCTAAAATAGGTCGGGAGCCGGTATTCAGGCATTACGCAGGCACCCATAGTTTGCATGAGAACACTAATGACAATGGACTTCGAGTCCTAGAATTGGCAGCATCGAAAAACATGGTCGTTGCGAGTACCAGGTACCCGCGTAAAGATATCTACAAAGCCACCTGGGTATCACCTGATGGAGCCACTCGTAACCAAATTGACCACGTGTTGATAGACCGTCGCCACTACTCGAACTTGATGACGGTACGAACGTACCGAGGTGCCAATATCGACTCGGATCACTATCTTGTTGGTATGGTTTTCCGAGGGCGGATTGCCTTGCGAAGACGTATTGCATCCGCCGATCAGGTTCGAATCAACACGGCTGCACTACGCAATGAAAACACCAGTAACACCTTTGGACTTGCGTTAGGACTCGCCCTAGAACCACTCGATCCAGGGAGAGTAAGTCCTGGAGCCAGTATGCTGGGCGTAGATGAGAAGTGGACACGCCTTAAAAACACTGTCATTAGTACTGCCAATTCCATCTTAGGCAGCAGTCGTAGAAGTCGGAACGACTGGTTTGATGATGAATGCAAGCTAGCGACTGAACGTAAGAATGTTGCGTACCGAGCAATGCAACAATCTCATAGAACGCGGGCACGCGAAGATGAATATAAAGAGCTCAGAAGAATAGAAAAACGGCTTCACAGACAGAAAAAATCAGCCTGGGAGAAGAACATCATCTGTGATTTAGAAAGAAGCCGAGAGCGAGGTCCGCACCAGGCGCGGAAGTTCTACCAATCCGTCCGAAACATGACGCAGTACACACCACGCTGCACTTACTGCAAGGACGGAGAGGGAAATCTGATCACCGATCCCCAAAGCATACTGGAGCGATGGGAAGTGTACTTTAATGAATTGCTAAATGGTCAGCTCACTGCAGAAGTAGAGGCTCCACTACTTCAAGAAGATTACCCTATGTTACCGCCACCAAGCATAGAAGAGGTTGAGAAGGCTATAGCCCGGCTTAAGAAAAACAAAGCCCCGGGAGCCGATGGCATACCAGCCGAACTATTCCACCACGGCGGGCCAGCCTTACGCCAAGCAATTCATGATATTATAGTGCACGTATGGGAGCAGGAAGAAATGCCAGAAGACTGGCGAAAAGGTATAATTTGCCCCATACATAAGAAGGGAGATGTCACAACGTGCAGCAATTATAGAGGTATCACGTTGTTGAGTACCGCCTATAAGATACTCTCCTCTATCCTACAAGAACGGATAGCCCCATACGCTAAAACCATAATCGGCCAATATCAGTGTGGTTTCATTCCAGGCAAATCAACAACTGATCAGATCTTTACCCTTAGGCAGGCGATGGAAAAATGTCTAGAATTTAACATCCCAACATACCATCTGTTTATAGACTTTAAGGCCGCCTATGATAGCATAGCCAGGGTAGAACTTTACAAAGCCATGAGAGAATTCGGCATCCCAAATAAGTTGACACGACTTTGTAGGTTGACCATGACCAACGTAACAAGCCAAGTAAAAATAGCCGGATTGCTATCCAGACCAATCAACATCTTTAATGGACTCCGACAAGGGGATGGTTTGGCCTGCCTCCTCTTCAACCTGGCGTTGGAGAAAGCAATCCGTGACTCTGGCACGGCAACAAGAGGGACCATCGTCAACAGGTCCAGCCAGATACTGGCTTACGCAGACGACATTGACATCATCGGAAGAACCGAACAAGCTGTACACGATTCCTTCATCCAGATCGAGCAGGCGGCACAAAATCTGGGGCTGCACATTAGCGAAGGTAAAACAAAGTACATGGTGGCGTCGAATGCGAGAAGAACAGTTGGTCAAACAATCAAGGTAGCGGAGCACGAATTTGAAGTGGTGCAATCCTTTAAATACCTTGGGTCAATAGTAGCAGCCGATAATAATATAGAAGAAGAAATACGCGGGCGGCTGCTCAATTCCAACAAAGCCTACTATAGTCTGTCAAAGCTCTTCAAATCCAGAAATCTCACCATAACTTCAAAACTGCTGCTGTACAGGACCATGGTCCTGCCAGTACTCACGTATGGATCCGAGACTTGGGTGCTTAGCAAAAGACACTCCGACCTCTTAGCCGCGTTCGAGAGAAAAGTCTTAAGGAGAATTGTTGGCCCCATATGTGAGGAAGGGCGATTCCGGAGACGGTACAATCATGAATTGTACGCAATCTACCTTGAAGCAGACATAGTGACAAAAATTAAGCTCGGTAGACTCCGGTGGGCAGGGCACCTAGCTCGCATGAGTGAAGAGGAACCTGCTCGGAAAGTCCTTTGTGGTACATTCTATGGTAGACGGCAGCGTGGTAGACCATGCTTGCGCTGGAGAGATGGCGTAGACCAGGACGCCCGAAGCCTTGGGGTGCGCAACTGGATGGCGTCGGCTCAAGACCGGGATAGGTGGAGAGATTTGTTGAAGGAGGCCAGGACCGGACCCCGGTTGTCGAGCCGATGATGATGATGAAACCTAATTGTGCTAAAATAATAATTTGAATAAAATATTAAAGATCTTGAAAAAAAAAAATATTCTACTACGAGTGTGTGTGATAACACCGGAATCTCTCAAACTTGTTTTAAGAACACTCGTACAACTTAAATCTTCCTTCCTTGCTTCATAGGTTTCTTTTTAAACTAAAACTGGTATGATTATTGAAATTGATGTAAAAATAGATGCATTTAAAAAGAATCTTTCTTAGCCAGTTAAAATTATGTAACTGCTTGGTGAAAAGAGGATTTTGAGTTGAAGCCTAATAAAAGTATATAATAAAGGAACACATCGCAAATCTTATAATTGTGCAAATTCAAGATGAGAACCGACATTAAGCAGTGAAGCAGTCTTAAGTGCGGGATCGAAGATTACTATGCTTTTTAATTAAATCAGCATGAGTGACGACGAGGTGATGAAGTTTTGTTCCACGGGTGCTCCATAGTGCAATTTGTTAGTGTAATAAAACGAAGATTTATTAATAACGAAGCTAAGGTTCTTCTTCATCATCATCTTCTTCATCTTCTTCTTCTTCTTCTTCTTCTTCTTCTTCTTCTTCTTCTTCTTCGTCTTCTTCTTTTTCTTCTTCTTCTTCTTCTTCTTCTTCTTCTTCTTCTTCTTCTTCTTCTTCTTCTTCTTCTTCTTCTTCTTCTTCTTCTTCTTCTTCTTCTTCTTCTTCTTCTTCTTCTTCTTCTTCTTCTTCTTCTTCTTCTTCTTCTTCTTCTTCTTCTTCTTCTTCCTCTTCTTCTTCTTTTTCTCCTTAATCGACACTTGCATGATCTTGAATCTTCGAAATCTGAATCTGAGGCTAGCACTTCAACTCTCCAAATCCACTGTTGAATAATCCTTAGGCTACACTTGATAGGTTCACCAGGTTGATCGTTACCCCTACTTTTATGCGAAGCATCTTCATTTCAGCTGCCATCAATTAACTCACATATTGTACATTTTTCAACATGCTGAACACTCTGTAAGCGCTGGACGAACAACTGCCATGCCATGAGCTTTCTTTTGAGCTTAGGGAACATTTCCTATAACTGAAGATGGCAAAATTTTTTCGTCACTTCGTCTATTCTACGCTTATGCGATGTTTGATGTCGTCATCACAAGAACTTTTTAGTATTGATGACGAATCCAAGATATTTTAAATTTTCGAGAAGAATTGTTCCATTCAAATATCGAGATGTTCGAAATAGGTCTGTGTGGATCAGAAAATGGGCAGCATAACGTATTCGGGATTTTTTGCAATAATACGGTACCCATTTCCCTACAGAAGATCCAACCATACATCAAGTTCTCGTTGCAAAGAAAAGGGTTAATGATGCCTCCATCGTCAGCAAAAAATGATTGTTTTATTTTGGGGTCCATCGCCTAAACATCAAGCAAAAAGCCGAGGATTGTAAGAACTCCAAAAAAATGCCGGAACTTCTCACTACTTATGCAAAATTTCGACATTTCCTACCGCTCCTGATACATGTTCTACGTACCTTTTACTTAAACTTGATTGACAGAATACTTGAAGCATTGGAGAAGAATGTTTGAAGAGGAATAGACGGAGAATTGGAGAGAGCTGAAATTCATCTCCAGTAACAGTACACAATGGCGCGTAAGATAAGTTTAGGCCCTATGGTCTACAAGCGGAACTTCATTGAACTAAGGAAAGTAAGTTCTCTAGGTCACTTTAACGATATCTTTTAATTAGTGTTGTAAAAAAAAAGAACTTACTTCACAAAAATCTGTTCCGTATGTCAGGATGTATAAATAGAAATACTTTGCCCTTCAATCCAAACTCAAGGTTTTCTCATGTGAAAACACACGTGCCTCCAAGATATACAAATCTGACATTGTGTGATTCCTGAAAAGTCATTTAAATACCTCAACATCATCGTCTAAGTTCATTTTTTGTGTTCTGTTTTCTTCGTACGTACTTTTTTTTTCACTGAAGTCTTCTTGAACATCTTGAATATATGTACAACGAAAAGCAGCTACTATATAACCGCACAATTATTTATCTCACGTGTGCTGGTTGTTGTTTTACTCAGCTCATGTCCGAATCCCGAACCCAAACGGAATTCTCTGCAAAAGTTCACAAGCCCAGAGTCCGGTTTAATTTCATAATAACAGACAACGCGTACATGCAAGAAGTATATGGTTTGGTCTGGACTCTGGCCAGAAGATTCCATCGAGCGCGCGAAGAAGCAAAGAGCCAGCGTGTTAACCCTTACTCCCGCATGGCAAATTAATCGGAGTGCGGATCACGTATAAGGTACCTTACATAAAAAAAAATAAGCAAACAAATTCGTATTCCTCAAGAACATTTTTCTGACTCTGAAGCTTGAAGCCGTACTATACGACCAAATGAAGTAGCCAAGAGCCAGCAGAAATGCTAATTCCTTCGCTGCCGCATAGTCGCGTCGCGTCAGTCGTCGGTTGTTGTTGTTGTATAGTTATCATCATGGCCGTGTCGCCTTCGACTTCGTGCGTTGGTCGTGATGAGGATTCACATGAGGAACACATAATTCTGAACTTCATAAATTCTCGGCCGGCAATTCTGGGTTCAGAATACAAAATTAGGCCATAACAGGCTCATGCTGTACCTACCTTTGTATGTATATGACAGAGAGCTGGCCCAACGCGCGCAGAATTGTGAGACCGAAGAGCAATTCGTGATGAGCCACTGGAATTCCTTGTTTTGGACAAACGATTGATTGAGGAGTGTTCTGATGAAATAAGCTGACTGCCTTGAATATTGCGCGCCTTGCTTTAGAGGTACACGTCGTAGGTATATAGGTATACGGCGTTTACAAATTAAACTGTTAAACTTTGATTTGAATTTATGGATATTGATGGTGTTTCGGCGTTACCCAGAGAAATATATTATATGCAAACAATAGAGACGTGTCAACAAAATAAAAATATAAAAAAAATCATAAAATTTTTATTATTTCAGTTTGGTAGCTTATGGCAATTTTAATAGTGTTTCAGTGGAAGTTCGTCAAAACTTATATTTCGTATATTCTAAAATTATTTTCAGGTATTTGCTTAGGTACTTGCTCTAGCCACATGATACATAGATAGTATTTTTTTAATAAAGTTTTTTGATCCCTTGATCAAAAGTATTCGTGTTTTTACAGAGTTCGAATTAAAACAAATTGAAGGTATTACTCTTTAAAAAAATTTTGCAGTCTAAATCGTTTCTTTAAAGCTTTTAATATCGATGACTCAATTATTATTTTATTTCAAAATCTGATATAAATGATGTGAAACCCAAAACCGACAATATGTTTCAAGATTTAACCCCAGACCTATCTTTCGTCAACAAAGTATGCTTTTTAGAGTAACTTTTTTGTCCGAATTTTTTAAAAGTGAAACAACATTCACCGATCGATAAAATTTATTAATATGTAAAATTTGGAAATATGTGTACAATGTAATTTTTTAAAAATATTTTTCTAAAATCATATCAAGTTAAAAACGCTCCTTCTCTTAAATCAGTCATTGATCAACTGTGGAAAGTTTTATTTTGTCATGCGATGTTTTCTAGTTTTTTTTCTTATGTTTTGATAAATTATTATCTAGTCAGAAAATTTTCAAAAATTTTAATATATATTGAATGCTTTAATTGAAGCTGTTGGATATAATTAATCAATAAATAATTAAATACAGCAAAAAACATAGAAAATTTTACTAACGAACTAAAATTTAACAGCAATAGGCTTCGTGAAATATGTATATACAGGGTGATTTGTATAAGGTGTCACAAAAGGCTAGGGCGTTTAGATTTGACGTAGACAAGAAAAAAATCGTATGGGAAGATGGTCTATTTCCCCCGTTTTTGGGCGGGAGGGGCAATTTTGTGACACCTTATGCAAATCACCCTGTATATTTACTTTGAATATTTAAGTATTTAAGATTTTGATCAAAATCCAAATGGTTTCTGAGAAAATAAAAAAAGATGGCAGGTAGCGGTACATCCCTTATTTTGGATTTTTTCAATCAAATTGAACCAACATACATACATCGAAATTTGTTTATTTTCTTCTCAAAAAATAAAAATGTCGGAGTCATTTTGGAGAAAAATCAGTTTTCAAAAAGGCAAAAATAAAAATGTGTGGCAGATATTTTTATTTTTTGGTATAAAAAAAAATCAAAAAAAAAAGTCTGGATAGTTTCAATAAAATCGACCAACCCGCTTACGCTGTACCTCAAAGGACGAGACCCACTTTTTCGACTTCCCTATCATAGTGATGTCAATTTCGATCAAAATCTCGAGTTCGGGAAGACTTGTCCTGTAGTACATTATAGTCTAAGTAAAAATAGCTAACGAATGAAAAAAGTTTTGAAAAATTAAAGAAAAGGATTTGTTACCAAAATATGAACTTGAAAAAAAAAGAAAAACAATACATGAATGTAAATTTGAAAAACGTTATTAAAAAAATATAGAAAACATAGCATATAAGAAGTTTTTATCAATTAAAGAGGCGCTTAGTTGTCATGGATTAATAAAAAAAACTATTTTAGTTGTTTTGGTCAGTTCAAAAGGTTTGTATGAACTTGTAAAAAAAAAAATCTAAAAATATAGAAAAAAACATTGCATATTAAATTTGATATAATCATAACTTATATTCACTATAAGATCAACATACATTTGACAGTAAATACAAAAAGAACATAGAAAACATCGCATACCTCTACAATATTATACCAAAACTTACTAACGACTTTTTTTGGCATTCTTGACAATTTTACGTAAAGTTAGCAAAGCGAAACAGAAAATAGAGAAAACATAGTATAACTCAATTCAATATTTAACCAATCAAATTAATAAATAGCCTTTCAAAATAGGAAGTTTTAATTATTGAAAAAAAAATTATTTAAAAAAAAAACATCGCATACGAAATAATAAGGTTTTTAACAATTTAAGAGATAGTGATTTTGGTATGAATATGAAACAATGTATTCAAATTGTAAATTATACCGAATTGGTCGCAACAAAATAATTGTTATTCGATAGGTACAAGCAGTTTTAGAAAATTTTCGTGAAGATTGTTTGTTAACAAAACACAGAAAATATAAACAAGAATACATAAACAAACCCTCACTGATAATCAAGGAATAACTTGAGGTAAGTTATAACTTTTTTTATTTTTCGCTTTATGAATCTTGCTATCCAAATTTGACATTTATTACAAAACAAAAATGGGCCTTGAGCTCTCAGAAAAATCAATATTTTCATATATTTCTTTAAAAACTTCTGTCTTTGATTTATTAGTTATTATCTAAACGTCAAATAAACGTCTAATCTGAAAACATGCCCATTAAAACTTTTCTCAAATTGAATCAATAAAGATTTATGCTGGACCAAAACAATATTCATCAGCCGACGTATATCAGCCTTCCTCGAAATGAGTCCCCAAACAAGAAAATATCTTTTTTCAAATTCCTTCTTCTTTCGTTACCAAAGTATATTCCAACTTCCAACTTTGCCGAGAGTTAAATGTAACTAATTTAAAATTAGCTCTATAAAACCTTTCGCTAACTTTTGTTAAACACCCAATACCACATTACCACTATATTGGGGGTCATTTTGTTTTCATTGGAGTACAGTTACCCTCCATATGATGTGGATGGTACGGTTGGTGCACATAATCCATATAGAGGACTAACACCATGTGTACGTGACGTTAAAACCTCGCAACACAGAAAGTAAAGTATATTCGGAAAATCGATTCCTTCTTCCTTCGCTTATATCTATGAAGGTATATACCTAACCAAGTGTGTTCTTCTAAGGCAATTTTGCTGTTTAGAACAGCAACAGTGTGGAGTGTGCTGGGCTGATGATGGCTGACGTCGAGGTTGGCTGGTTGGTTGGTTGGTTACATTCATGTATCTTTTTGATGATGGTTTTGGTATAAGTATACCTAAGAAGACAACGATGCGAGGATGAAGACGCTTGGACAGGTATTTCAGGTATCTTTTGCAGTTGGAGGATTTTGTGTCTCCTCCATTCCTTTTTTGTATACATACCTACCTCTCTATATAAAAGCTAAGTCAGAACAAATCAATTGTTGCGCCTCGTGCAAGTCGTTTTGGCCAAAGGAAAACGAAAATCACGATGTACACGTATTTCCCTGCCGCGCCACCACCACCGACCGCCTCCTCGTCGTCGCTTCATTTCATATCTAAGGTAAGCTCAAAGTATGTATGCAATGTATCTAGCCTACCTCCATCTCTTGCCTATTCGTTTCTACATAGCCAAGAGGGAAT
This sequence comes from Syrphus vitripennis, assembly GCA_958431115.1. Lineage (NCBI taxonomy): Eukaryota > Metazoa > Arthropoda > Insecta > Diptera > Syrphidae > Syrphus > Syrphus vitripennis. The sequence continues at coordinate 100,837,450 of OY288110.1, read as the reverse complement.
TTGATATTATGGCCCCTTCGTGTGGTTGTATTTAAGTGAAAAGTAAAAAATTGCAAATCTATTCTAAGAGAATAGGTTTATAGAATTTTTTTTTATTTCTTTTTTGGTTGATACTTATAAAAAGGATGCTAAGTGAAAAGATGTTTTTTTTTAAGTTTCTATAAGTGGTACTTAAAATAGTTGCCTGTACATTTTATTGCTTTAGAAATAAAATAAAGAGATTGGCAAGGTATATTGACTTCTATAGTTCTTTGAGGAAATCCAAGTGATTTTTTGGAATTATTTGATTTTTAAATCCATTTACTTTTGCTATATTCAAAAAAATTTATTTTTTAAATAAAATTCAGAAAACAGTAAGTTTTTTTTAGAAAAAAAAATTATTTTTGAATTAAAATTCAGAAAAAAAATAAGGAAGACTGACTTTTTCGTTATTTCGAACAAAAACACTTTTCTACACACTGCAGATATTAAGGATGATATCATGACGAGGATCAATCTTCTGTGACTTTTTAATTGACTTGAATGAATAGAACATGGAACATGAAATGTGAATATAATATTTTTTATTTTTTGAAAATCGGACAAGAGACCAAGAGACCAAGAGATTTAGAAAACCTTGAATACAAATTCTAAGAACCTGGAGCTCGAAAACTCAAAATTCAGAAGACCCAAAATCCGAAATTCTGTATCCTAGGTAAACTGATATAAATTTTATTTAAATTACTTATTGTTAAATAATTAATACATTTTTGAAAAGTCAACACAGCATAATCCGGGTGAAGGACAAAATCCTTAAAATCCAAACCCGAAAACCCAAAATCCCGAAAATCCCCAAAGCCCAAAATTGTTTGCTCACATGTAACTTTTATTGGTCGCAAAAAAGTTGTTTTGGCTCTGTTAAGCAACTCATTACCTACGTACACTGATTTTGTACATATATGATAATTTGCGCAAATTTTTCATTTTATATAATTTTTCGGGATTTTGGGTTGTCAGCATTTTGGATTTTCGGGGTTTTGGGTTTTCGGGACTTTGTCCGTCTCCCGGATTATGCTGTCCATACTTTTCAAAAATGTATTAATTTATTTAACAATAAGTAATTTAAATAAAATTTTCGGGATTTTGGTTATCGGGATTTTGGGTTTTCGGGATTTTGGATTTTTGGGATTTTGGGTTTTTGAGATTTGGATTTTCGGGATTTTGATCCCAACCCAAAAATTACCAATATTTATTAATAAAACATTTGTAAATAAAAAAAAAATAGTTAACTTTTTGAAAAAAAGTTTGTCAATTTTTTCAAAGGTTGTTTTAAGAAACTTCAAATTCACACAGTAAAGTGAAATCATAAGCAAGCTAGTAAACGGAAGATTCTTTGAACCTAAAAAAATATTAAAATTGTGTGCATTGAATTTTAATAAGAATTTAAATTCAATCAAAATCAGGTGAACTATTTTTGAGAACATTCAAGGCTAAACAAAAAATCAGATGGAGGAAATCCATTGAAAAAAAAATGAGAAAGCAACTCAATATGTACTTGGCCAAAACCGAATTAATTTTTGTAAAAGTATTTTCAAAGAAATAAAATAACAGGAAAATCAAAGGCAATATTCACAAATTTTTGTTTACGACACAAATCAGTGACTTACTTTATTTTTTTGCTGTCTTAAATATTTTCTTAAAATGTAATGCCTAAAAATAAATACAAATACGAGTATGTACAATTATCTTATTTTAATAAGATGTTTTAAAATATTAATAACTCATTACCTCACGTACAATTTCCCAAAAACTAACTAATTTCTCATATCTTCATTAAATCTTCAATGCTTGTAGAAATATTTTACCATTATAATTATACAAAATAAAATTTTTGTTTTTCCAAATCATAGGGAAAATGAAAAACCCGCCCAACCCATTCTATATAAAACTTGTTAGAAATATATACATATATGAAAAAACTGCCTACGGCTATGTTGATAATAATTTTGCCCAAAGACCTACTGTGCTTCGAACATGGCTAACATCCCATCTAGAAAATTAGTTGCTTTCCAGACATGTCGTTTTGCATGAAAACCAACACTTGTAAGATTATTTTCATCTTAAACAAGAGATGATTCCTGACTATGTCTATCAATTAAGGGTTCTTCTACTACCACACACAACTAAACCTAAATAATAGTCTTTACCTTAAATGCAAGTCATAAAAAAACGCTACAAAAGCATAGCTCTGGGCTCTTGGGGGATATAAAGGTATTCTAGAGTTACTTGTGTTTGCATTCACCATATAGGATGGAAAGAGTAAGTTCTCCTGTTGCCTTCCCTACCCCTATCTGTTTCTCTTTTTTACGATCTTCTTTAATCTTCAGTCTGTCCGTTTGGCCGATCAGTCCGAAGGAACCAAAACAATTTACGCGAATTCCTGTTGCCTGGAATTGCTAACAGGCATATATGAACCTAACCTTACATCCAGAGAATATGTATGTTCTGGGTTAAGCAGAAAAAAAAAAAAATAAATAAATAATAATAAAGTTGGGAAACCAGTCAGGGGGCTCTCTTGTCCATTCCTTGTTCTCCATATACCGAGTCGTCTTTGGAAATTAGAAAATGAAAACCTTTAGCGAGCCACTAAGGCACTGGGTTCAGTGTGTGTTTGTTGGCATCTCCACCCGTAATCTCCCCCCCCCCCTCTTTAGGCGTGAGTCTTCATCTCTTCATGTAGGTATACACTATAATATGAAACCCTTCTTTCTGGACTTCTATAGTGGCAAAGAATCACAATCCCAATGAAGGTGAAACGATTTTTTCGTCAAAGGAGTTCCATTTCCTTTGTTGTTTCTCTCCCCTTTACGTGTGCAACTTAAGTGGATAGATAGTTAGAAGAATTGATGGACAGACATTTTAACCGCTTAATGATGTTCATTAATTTTAGATGGTAGGGGTCTACATGGGACTTAAGGCAGGAGGGGTTCGATGATGGGACTTGCTTTGTTACTTATACTCGTATAAAACTGATTCCAGTTCTAAATGTTGGAAAAGTTCAGGTGGGTGCAGAATTTGTATTTTCGAAGGAATGGATGATTGAAAACTTGATTGTGGATAAGGATAATTCATACAAAATATGCCTTAGCTGTTTAGTTATGTACACAGAACGGAAAAGGAATATTCGACACGTCACACACTAAAAAGCAATGCACCTTTTTTTGTTATTGTGAGTTCTTCACTGACAAATTAAGGAAATTTATTGGTCCCCAGAAATTTAGAGTTTGGATTACCGGGAGAACTTGATCCAAGCCCTCGCATACGGCCGGAACCATGTTGCGAGCCCTTGGTCTGCAAGGAATGTCTTTCTTAGCGACGACCTCGTGCTTAGCACCAGGCAGAAACTCCCCGAATCGGCTGACAGCCAACGACAACACGATTTCTGGTCGTCACAGACCATCAACTTAATTTGGCCTTGATGTCAACCGATATTGTTTGTGATGGGCGGTTGACCCGGATTGTCGGACATGATCCCATACATGATGCTGAGACACTGCTTACCCCTGATCAATTTCCAATTCTTGGCAGAAATCGTTCCACCCACGGCCGGCGTTCCCGTCGATAATCGCGACTACCAACTGCCCTTCAACACGTCGCTGAAGGACAATTTTGGCTTATGAGAATTAGGAGGAGTGCTGGTGATGATAGCACTTTGGGGCGTTCGGGTGTTGAAACAATACGCTCCATGGACCAAACAATGCCCTCCATTGACCTTTGTGGCTTTAGCGTAGAGTCTTCGCAGGTCTTGCCGCTGGCTTTAGCTAAGAAGCTCTTAGTCGATTTTATTGTGGCGTCATGCTGAGAGTTTCCTCCAGCGCCTAGTTGTTCACCAAACGTCTGGAGAATCCTCTTAGTATTATGCATATCATTATAGAAGACCTTGGACATTGTAGTAGTGGAGGAGCCATGCTTCAGTATTAGCACCGTAATGATAGAAAGGATTGATTGAAAGCATGATAAGCATCATACTTGTCTAGGAGGCTGAGATAGGTATCAATGGAGGGAGATATTGAGTTGTTTTTCATCATCAACGTGAGATGGGTGGGAGAGGAGTTGGTAACAACAGTCGGCTGTTTCGCTACCTATATGGGAGAGGATTGAGGGACTGTTTTAAGGTACGTGATCGACCTTTGGTTTCAGGACTCATCTTGAGATGATCTCTCGAATATCATTGGTAGGTAGGTAGAAATGGCAATCACAAGGCAACCTAGCTTGTGACCCAATTGATGCTGTAATGCACCGTTTTGATATACCATAACTCATTTGAGCTATGATTGAAGGGAAACATTTTATAGAGAAGCTTCACAGCGGAGTTTGCTAGAGCCATTTGGTCACATTAAGAAAAGAGATCAGATCTCTGATTTTCATTTCAGATAGCTCGCGCGAGGTTGATAAAGAATGCCCTTCCAAAGGATTGCATTCTCATTTTTGCCAAAGCAGGACTTTTGCAGAGGAAATGGATCACTGTTTCACTTTTTCGTTGGTCACCAAAACTACGGCAAATCGTTGTTAGGAATGATCAACTTCGCTACATGTTCTCCTATAGGTCAGTGTCCTGTACATACCACAACGACCCTTGCTATGTCTTGCCTGGGCCTGCATAGAAGATCGTTAGAACGGGTTTTATTATATGTGGGCCGTATCTTCCTGGAGTTTGTTAAATTGCTCCACCACTTGAAATGTTCGACGCCAAGGCAGAAGGAATCAATGGTTGTTTTGAAAAAAACTGTTTCTCTTAAATAAAAAACATTCATTGTCATTTTACTGTTACCAACCAATACGATACAAAATTATGTACAGTTAGACTCAAATCCATATAAATACATTTTTGCTGTTCAATTATTTATCTTTTCTATAAAGAAAATTAAATTTATTTTTTATCTAAAATCACAAAAACTAAAAAAAAATATGGGTGGTCTCAATATTAAGTACATATTTTAAAACCAATTAAACTGTCTGCCATTAATGGAATGAAAAATCATATCTCACATTGTTCCACTGCAAAAACTAAAATAACACAAACCTCTGACCTGGTGAGTTATTATCTTCGAACCAAATAAAGATGAGGCCACCGCACATCTGAAAGGCGTTTCACCATAAAAAAAAACCGCATAGCCATAGCTCATATACCCATTTAAACCCGATTAAAACTCAATTAATTTAATAACAATCAACTCATCCGCATATTATTTTGTATGTAAGCACCGGTACGGCCGGCCGCACTTCAACCCCATTATGTGTCCACGATATAATACAGCTTCTGCGATGGGGCAAAATAAATCCATTTAATTTTATTAGCCGTTATAATACTTTCGCAACTGACCAAAATCCAATGTACTTAATCTTTGGAGAATTTGTTTTTTATTTCTTTTAGAACAGAGCGGCGATATAAATTTCCAAAAACTTGTTAAAAAAAAAAATATAAAAGACGGAACATTTAGCCGCATCAGCTACAAAGTTGAACGCACATTTATCCATTTATTTGGCGAAATACAACAACAACAACTGATGATACCTCCTCGAAGTCAGAGTGTGCTCTAAATTTTAACCAACTTCCTATTTGTGGATGCTTGTTATTCTTTTTTGATGCAGCAGCAGCAGCACAAGGCACAGTGCATTCAGATAGAACACAACAAGATTTGAAACAGATTTAAAGCCAAAAACAGAAACAACAACATTGGCTAGATGCAATTTAAGATAATGCAATAAATCTTGAAAAAAATTCAGTAATTCAACTCAGTTGGCCGTCTCGTCTGTCGGACCAACCGACCAAGCATCAGTTGAAGCCAAAACCAAAGCCAACAGGAACTGCTATTCCAGAGGATAGCAATGTCAGCAGTCTGCTAGGCAGCCAACCAATGGCATATAACAACAACTTCAACAAACTTAAAACATCTACAAGATTTTGCTGCTTATTCGCGTCGCGTCGCGTCGAGCGGCGCTGTAACCCTGACTGAAATCAAAACCAATATTTCTGCTTTGGGCCACAGCGCAGGTTCCTTGACCTGGTGTGTGGCCGCTTCAGCAATGTATAAAACCAACTCTAGCCTTATCTTCCCTGCTCCTGATGTGGTGCTTCCTGGCGATCCAGCAGCGTTGTATATATACATACAGCTCTCGGCCCAAGCATCTTCCAGAAGAAGAGATTAGCAGTTGATTACCTATATTGCTGCCGGTTGTCTGACTGTTGGTGGTAACACGCCGCGCTATTTGGTAAGTGAATTAAATCAAATGTTGTCCCATCTGCAAATATCAAAGAAATTAAATCATTCGTAACAGTCGCAGCCGTCATCCGCGCAGATCTCTAGGAAGCTGCTAACATGGTAACCAAGATCCAGATTAATATGTTATATAAGTGGGGAACATGGTATATTCTGGCGAATAAGAGCATTCATACAAAGCGACGCGACGCGACGAACGACTCACCAAGACTTCTTAGAGGATAGATAATAACGTGGCTTGTTTTAGGATCTTGAGTGTTGATTTAGTTTTTAGTCGCGATGCACCTAAAAGGTTGATGTTATGCAGAAAGTCGCTGTTTATATATCATCGGTGATATCAATCAAATGCACCGAGTCGTGTTTATGTCAAACTGTCTTACTCTTTCTAAATGACAGCTTGTTCGTATGGAATTAATTCGGTTATATCTACAATGTATTGAATGTATATGGCTGGCAACGTTAATATTTTACCTACATAATAATTAGAGCATATTTAAAATTCTATGAAATTTAAATAGAGATTTGGATTTGCTTTTCGTAGGGTAAATTGTTCAAATGTGAACACTGGTACATCAGTTGATCTATGAAAGCAAAAAAAAAATCTGCATTGCTTCTTCGCGCCAGTGGTGCGGTAGGTATTTATGTACGTTTTGAAGCCATATTGTAGAGAATTAAAAATTTTTCAAGAACTAGTAAAAAAAACTGTTTTAAGTTAATAAACCAAACAAAAAAAAGTATCAAAAACAAAAATGCACTTAAGAAAGCATAAAATAAATTATTTGGATTTCTAAAATAAACGAAAAAAAAATTTTGAGATCGAAATGAAGATGCCATAGGTATAGTGTATCCAAAAAAAATTAAATATTGAAAAAGAAAACTTTTCAAAATATAATTGTTACGCGTATATAAAATTTCAGAATTATTTTTAAGATATTCATTTTGAGGCCCTTATTTTTCTCAAAAATTGTGTTTCTAAAAAAAATTTAAAATTTTGATATGTGATGATATTTCTTTTAATCTTTACACAATCCGTTTTTGAAAACTATTTTACATGTAAAAAAACAGAAAAAAAATTCATCAAAATCGTTAAAGCCGTTTTTGAGGTAAGGCAGTTTTCTCTTAACCGGTACCGTAGTTTTTGGAACTGAACACATTTCAATTTTGCACAATCTTAAGTTCTGAGTTTGACAGGAATCCAGGCAGAATTACACCATAAACTTTTTCGCCTTAAAAAAATGTAAGGGATTGATGTTAAATGTTAAATTTAGAAAAAAGAAACGTAATTCGAATCTTTTAATGGAGTTTGGTTTCTTCGTTGTTTTTTGCTTTAGACAAAAATTTCCCATTTCATAGTTGTAGAGAACTAAGTGTTCTACAGGATTAAATTTCATAAAAGTTACGGAAGTTGTCCCTGGAAAAATTTGTGCCCTTCTAAAAGCTTTGAATGAAGCGATCTTAAGCTTCATTTTTGTACACTAGTGTTCGGATCTAAAAAAAATAGTATTCCAACTCTAATCCGTTTGTATTAGCCACGCAATGAAAAGATGAAATATTAATTTTTTTAAATATCTCGTAGATAATTTTTTTTTTTGATTTTATATTGCAATATTAATAACAGTACCTCTACCTTCTTTATATTAGCCAAACAAAAAAAAATAGCTCTAAAGAATTAATAGAACATTTTGGATTTACATAACTTCAAAGAAAGATGTCAATATTCTTAATTAAAAAAATATCTGATAAAGTCTTTTCCTTTTGATTTGACAATTGCAACTACATTCTAATTTACCAAAAATAAAACAAAATGTATTCTCATTAACTATGAACGTACTTTCAATAAATTTATGGCAAAATTTGAATTAATTTCCCATTGTGCCATCACTTTCAAATTAAGTTCAATAAACTCTGATTCATAGATATTAAACCAAAAAACAATAATTTTTTTTAATATCATAAAAAAAAACCTATTGAAAGACAACTCTATTGGTAATTATGGACCAACTAATTAATTCAACTTTCTTAAACGGTTCATAATTAAAAGTGGCCAATCAAAAAAAAAAAATTTTTATACAAACAAACAGAGCACCATATCTCGGTATGCATTCTCTTATTTTTTTTTTAGACAGCTATAGTTCCTCGAATGAAACTTAATCCATAAATAATCGTTAAAGAAAAATTAGCCAAAGAGATTGTTTTATCAAAACTAATTAAAATACCCAACGACAGATAGATAGATAGATAGATAGTTAGTGGCACACGCTTGTATATTTATGAGTCCAATTTTACTCTTTGTAGAATCTCATAAAAATAGTTTCATCCCATCAAACAACATTTGGTTTAAATTTTAAATAAAATAATATCTTTCACCCATAACAAATAATTTTGAGTTTTTTTTGTTTTAATATTTTTGAAAATAGCGGGGGGTTCATTCGATAGGTTGTTTTTGTTGCTTTTTTTTTCTTTGATCTTTTAGCGGCATTTTTATTTACTCATCTTGACTTGAATTGATCATGCAATAATCATGTTTACAAATAACCATAAATTTAGAACACGTTTCGAATGAGGTAAGTACACACATTAACAGCCCGCTTTATACATTCCATCACAGAAACACTATTTGATGACAAGTAACACTCCTCACTCATCAAATTAATCACCCGCATAATATCAATCAAATAAGTTATTAACGATAGCGGTACGTGTAGTAAAAATTCCAAATACATATTAAAGATTAAAATATTTAAATTACAAAAAAAAATAACATTTATTAAAATCTCAGTGAAGTAATAAACAAACACAAAACAAAAAACAAAAATTGAAATTTGATTCGAAATGTTATGATGAGGTGCAATAAATATTTCAATTTTAAGACTCTTAATGAAGTCGGGAAAAGTGTATAATAAATTATGGCAAAATGATTTAAATTAACATCATTGAATATATTTGCAGTTTTTTTTTTAATTTTAAGAAGATCATTTAAAAGATGATAAAGTATTTCATTGAAATTAAACAAAACATTTTTTTTATATGTTTTGCTGATTTGTTTTACATTATATTAATAACGGTTTCATCCATAAAATTTTAATTATTTTCTATAAATATTATAAGAACTTATATTGTGAACTAGAATGTTATTGGAATTTCAGATAATACTTTTTTATGGCGATTTTAGATTAAAAAATTAAATAAACAAAAGAGTTGACATCAAAACTTTATTTATCAGTAAATGACCGGATCATCCTGACTATAGAAACTAGTTTAAATCACAAAGAATCAATTAGAATCTATAATTATTAAAATATCAAGTTGAATAAAACCATTCACTTTTCTTTAATTAGGCGCCAATTTAGTATTTTTTTTTTGATCGAGACTTTTGTTATATAAATTAGTTCAGTAAAAATACATTGTTACTTATGAAATTTTTAACTCGTCTAGTCTTCTGGAGGAATCAAGTCGTACAATCTGGAAAAGCTTAAATATTTTGGATCTGTGATCAATAGTTAAAATTTTTGTGATAACGACATCCAACATCCGGGAAAAGTCTGCCATCTTCTGGGATCAACAGTCCCCTAGTGTTCAAAGTGTTTACAAGAAGTATGAGATTAAGTTGACGGCAACTCAAATGGAGATGCTCCGAGGATTCCTTCGCCGCTAAAAAAAGAAAGGCAAATGCAAAAATTTAAAAATTTCTGGATCAAACAAATGCCAAGACACCTGCATTTAGTTGGCCTCATTCATGGAACAATTCAAATTCTGAGGTCAACCCGGTGAATCAGTGCAGTGGGGCCTCAAGGTGAAGCAGTAGAGTGGGATAGTTGTGGGATGTGGGCCCACTCGAAATCATGGCAATCGCGGGCAAATGAATAAAAAGAAGAAAAATTGAAACCTAAGTATCGTGTAAAGAGGGTGTCTTTCTATTGATTTATCCATTCTCATCCATTTTGCTATCGTGATAGCGTAGGTTTGCCGGAATAATTATTCCCGTTTTTAAATTTTCTGTGATAACATAAACTACAGGTGATCATAATAAAAATAAAAAAATGAAATTAATTTAAACCTCTTCCATGTCATAATTAGTTCCAAGAATCAGTTGTTGATTTAATTAAAAACTCCAGATTTATTCATCTGGAATTATTTATTTATTACTTTATACGTTGAATAGGAATCGTTATGATGAAATTGATTTCATTCCAAGTTCTTATTTATTTACAAGCATTTTTAAATGTCAATTTGAATATTTATTGAATGAATTAAGAAAAAAACATGTGTCGTGTATATAAAACAAAAAAAAAATCTTGCTGTCCAAAAGAAAGAACAACCAAATTGCTGGTTCCAATAAATTTCATTTAATTAGTTATTTTGAATGATAAATAATAGATATCTGAGTTTTGGAGTGTTAGAACACGCGATGCTTCTCTTAAGTGTCACTGATTGATTTAATGGGAACTTAATTAATGTTATACCTGCGATGTTTTATTTGGAAATGTTAATTTGTCTTGCATATGTTTACAATTCGATGAGTCTGTTACATTTTACAGAAGCATATCTACGATCTAAAATTTTGATTTCATTTTGGTATGTTTTGAAACTCGTTGTCCCCTGGGCCAGGAGAAATTTACAAAATTCTAGATGGTTACATTTTTGAATGATATTTGAAAAATTTTGTCCTGATTTTTGTAGAAGTTAGAAAAATACAGTTATTATTTTATTAATTGTTCGTAGCAAGGCAACTTTTTTTAAACACACTATTCCACTCCATTATATACATTTTTTTTTTGATTCAAAGTAATTTACTAATTTCAATGAATTATGCAAAATGTCGAAATTTTTTTTTATAAAAATATATTTCTTTCCAAAAAAAAAATTGTCAAAAATTTTTTAAAAACAAATAAAATTATCAAAAAAATTTCCGAACACAAATTCTGCCAAAAAAAATTTCAATGAAATTTTTGTCAAAAAAAAAATTGATTTTACTTCCACCTATAGGTAGGTACTATAGGGCAAGTTGTGAATTGGAAACAAATCGAACTCGAGAAAAAGTGGGTCGCGCAATTATGTCTGTCTGTCTGCACCTTGGCCTACAGTCTTAAATACTGGAGGAACTTTCTCCAAATTTTGGATTTAAAGTCTTAAGGAAAGAGGGAAATTGATTCGTTTGGTTCCAAAACTAACGGTACCTACCATATAACAGTTAAGACAAAATTAATTTTTCTCGAAACGGCTGTAACGATTTTGATGCGTAGGGTTCTGAAAGTATTTATTTAATTATTATTTGGTTTTTGGTTTTCTCACAATCGGTTTGATGGATCGCCATACAAATTTTTATGAAAGAGGTCCAAAATAAATTTAATTGTTTTGCATATCAAAATTAAAAAAAAATATTCGGTTTTTAGATTTTTTCAGAAAGTCGTATTTTTATGATACCATCTTTGTTTTTAAGCTCAAAACTTATTTTTGGCTTATTTAAGCAACACAAATACGGTTTGGTTTTTAATATTTTTCTCTAATGACATTCATTTTTTAGAAAAATTTATAAAGCTTTAATATTTGGTTATTGTTTGGTTCTGGGTTTGTCTTCGGATGATACAAAATAAATTCACTCTCCTGGAAAACATTTTAAAAATATAAAAAACACGATGTGGAACCCATTTTAGTATAAAATAACAAACATTTAATTTTATCATGTACCGTTAAGTCTTTCATTTTTATTTATTAAAAAGTGAACATTTAAACCGCTACCTTCATAGAATTTTCTGTTGCCATGAAACTAATGTAAGCAGAGTGCAACAAAATTAAAAATCAACATTTTGTCATTTATTAAATTTTGCATTGCTTGAGAAATATTTTAAGTTCTTCTTTTAGATATTTCTAAAATATTGTTAATTATGAAACAAAAGCCCTGAAAAAGTAAAAGGTCTAAACATGTAATAAGAAAGTTAACGGCACAAAAATTAAAAAAAAAATTCTCAAATATAATACAACGTACAAACGAGCATGCAGCAGTTTAATTTTTTGTTTCTGTCTATTAGTTAAATTTGAAAAAGTAAAAATGCAAACCGAAACTTGGCATTTAAAAAATAAAATGCAAAATCAAAAAATTGAAGAACGCATCAAATGATGTAAGCTAAATTAACAGATGAAACATTAAAAAAAAAATGTTGCAGTTTCACTCTTAAAAAAGTTTTTTTGATTGAAATTTAAAAATTCGGCGAAATTAAAAGAAAAATATTCTGTTTGCAACAAAAAATAATTAAGTACTAACTTTAATACTAGTAAATAAAAAAAAAACAATTGAAAGCTTTTAATGAGTTTTTACCTGCAGGTTTGACCCAATTGCTAAACAATTGAAACTTAATGCTTTAATTTGGCAAAAATAAATCAAAGAACAAAAAACAAATAAATAATTTTATTTCATTAGTCAAGAATTTTGTCATAAATTAAATTTTTGCCAGAGGTGAACTTAATAAATAATTCTATGCTTAATCATTATCTTAAGTCTTAATTAATATGTTTCTTTTCAATTGATTCATTTTGCAAAAGAATAAAATTTTTTTTTTTCAAAGTTGACATTATTCAAAATTGGCATAAAATACACCCTGGGGGACCGTTAAATCTGTATCATTATTAATTTTTTTTTTTTTATTTTCTTGGAACCCCCAATGGCATTTTGTTCATACCTTCGAAACTAATGAATCTTCGTTATTATTTGTATTGTTCTATTTTCAGAAATTTTAAAATTTCCCATTTAGAAACCGTTTGATTTTTTTTTTTTTGATATAAAGAGTTAAAATTTTATAATAAGATTGTTATGGGAATCTAAAGGGCATCGTTATCGAACCAAGAGACGGATGTAAAGGGCTCAGGTAGATTAGGTATCTATTGCGTATTGTTTAAAAATCTGGACGATTGATTTGAGTTCAATGACATTTTTTTTCCTATTACACAAGATGCCTATCGATTTCTCGAGATTTGCTTTTTCTTCCAAATAATCTGAACTAAGAACTTATTGTTATTTCATGTTATTTATTACATGAATTTGGAACTTAATCAAAATGAACAATTTAATGATGGAGAAGTTCCAAAACAAATAATAGATTGATTTGCTTCAAATTCGGTAAGGATAATATTAATTTTATTTTATTTTAAAGCGAAAAAAATAAAATCGAAAAACTGAAATAAAGTTTCGAAGCTTTAAATTGGTAATAGCAGAAATGGAAAAGTAGTATAAGGTACGTTTCCAAGAAATAATTGGCTCTCCACAAATAAGTATAGTATTTTGTTAAGACGGATAATTGTTATTAAAATATGTAAAATTTTTTAAATAATACAAAATACTTGTATGTGATTTGTATTCGATGGTTTTCGGTAGCTATAACTTTAAAATAGTTAAGTTTACGGTTGAACGAAACGTAAAATTTTTTATACAAAAAAGTTAAGTGGGTAGGTTTGAAAGATATACAAATCCCGGCTCCAGGGTACTCTTCCTCTACATTGTACATATCTGATGTTAAGTTATCTTAGGTTCAAAGAGATTTTGTAAGTGTTCCAATTAAATTGAAATACCTTCTTAATTTGATTGCGCTGCAATAATAATTTGAATAAAATATTGCAATTATTCTAAAAAGATAACGCTGGAATCTCTCAAACTAACTAATACAACTATCTATCTTTCTTTCTTTTAAAACTAAAGTGATTCTAATGACAAGCAAAAAAAAGACTGTTAACTGGTATGGCTGGAAAATAAAATTCGTTTACACACGCAGTCAAAACCCACATAATGTCTGCGAAGTAGTTTAATTAATAATTTAATATAATTGAAATTGACGATGTGAACACGTAAAAATAAATACCTAAGTATATTTAAATATTGGTTCGTACGTTATTATGGTCGTCAATAAATAGATTTTATTAGTTTAGCGCATCTTCAAGGTGGGATAAAATCAACAAGCTATTAATGAGGATATAGTAATTCTGTTCTTGTTTAACGAGTGGTCCACAGTGCAATTTGTTTATGCAGTAAAAATAAAAATTTATGTAAAACAAAGTTAAAACCCACATAAGAATGCTGCAAAGAAATGCAGATACAAGTTCAATTAACTTTCTTTAATGTTGTATAGGTTGACGAAATGCAAAGTAATTCATCGTACAGGGTGTCTTGTAGTAATCGGTCCAAACTATGTACAGTGAAGTGCCAGGTCGTGACATCTGGGAATTCAGCATGAATCGTATGGACATAGACAAGGTATATGGGTTGGATAAATACGGAATTCTGAATACCATCCTCCATTGTGGATGTGGATTTGAATATTTCTAAAAGGAACAACAAATTCTGAAATTCTGATTTCTGGAAACTTCATTTCTGACGTTCGGAAGATATTACTTTTAATATTTGAATTGTAGTTCAATACGATCCAGATCGGTTGGGGTCATAATTCGGAGTAAAAATTCGGTTTTCAAAATCGTGTAAATCCAAAGTTCTGATTTTCAATACCGCTTTTTAAATTTTTACAGACATTTACTATAATTTGAAATAGCCAACATTTTGGAATTCAAAATATCAAATTGTTGCACAGTTTCAGTTTTCAGTTGTTGGCTTCAAATATTATAAAAGCATTCAATTTTGAAAAAAAAAACAGTACTCAATAACGTAAGGTTTTGAAAAAAAAAATAATCACAAAAAAATGTTACTATTTTTTTAAGTTTTGAGTTTAAAAATTAATTTTTCTAAAAGTGTGTGCTGTAAAATAACAAATTGAAAAATTTTGATCTAGCTTAGAAAAGGGAAATATTTTGAGATTTTAAATCTTGCCATTGTTTATTGATATTTTTTTTAAATAACTAAGATATAGGGATTTCTATTTTTCGGGCTTTTATTTTTATTTTTTTTTTAATAAAAAGCGTGGGGAAGCGACTTTTAATTTATTTTACATTTGTAATTAATTTCTTGTGAACTAAATCATAAAATAATCAAAAACTTAAAGTTGTTTTAAAATCTCCATAAAAAAAAAATTTTCAGTTTTACCTATTTATACAAATTCTTATAGAAAACTAACTTTCCAAGTGATGAACCAAATGGGCTTGAATATGGAAAATCCCCCCAAAAAAAAAATAATAAATAATATTGCTTCAAAAATTCTTGCATTTTCTGACAATTATAAGCTTTAATATTAAAACACAATTATGAACTGATATTGTTCTACCCATTTCTACTGTGTGTTCCAAGTCAAAATCATAAATATAAGCAACAGTTTAATAGTTTTCTTGGCCAAATAAAAACTGACAATACTGTTTTCTTTTTCTTTGAAAAAAAACCATGAATACCATCATCATAACTCCTCCAACTGCATTTTCATTTTTTGGTGATTAAATGATGCATTTTGAATACCAATTACCATAAAGCGCATATAATATTCGAAAAAAAATAACAAAACATTCATAATAAGAAAAACAATTCACCCACCTTCTACATTAAAAAAAAAATGTAAAGAAATTTTATTTAAATTTACAATTTCTTTTAAAATAATTAAAACTATATTAATAGTAAATGCTCGTCGTTCAAGACAGTGAGCAACAGAATTAAGAATCTTTAAAATGCATTTTTTTTTTTTCAATTTTAAGAACATCGTTGAAGTGCTAATGCTCTTTGGGTTTTTTCAATTTGTGTATTCAAATGAGGGGCAGTAATCATCGCTGTTTTTTTTTTTTTTGATTTTTAATTAAAACCTCTTTTTGTTTTGTTTTGAAAGAATTTTATTTATTGGAAGTGATTGCTGCGTGAAATACTTTATGATACTAAGAACGTGTCATAGTGCATATCCGCGTCTTTTGGGTCAGTAGTATCATTTTTTTTTTCAATTTAAGATCCCCCACAGGTACACACAATACACATCTACATATTGATCGTTTAAAATTTTGAAAAGTTATTTTTTTTGTGTATAGAAAACATTTGTTTAAAATAAGAGAAGAAAAAGGGAAATTGTATCTAGGTGGTTTGTTTGGAGCACCGGTATACAGTGGTCCTTTGGCGACGTAAAACCTATCCTGTGCCAAATCTTTTTTTTTAGAATCTTCGTCATGAAGAATCCAAAGATATAGAATATAGACCCAGTTTCCAAATAAAGAATAAATGAAGTTATTAATAATAAAAAAATTAAAGGGTTGATTTAGCAGATTTTTAAAAAAATTTACTAAATCAATATTAAAATTTAACTTTTTAAAAAAATTAAAGAAAAACCAAAGTTTGATGTAAGTTATTTTGAAAAAAAAAAAAATTAATAAACTTTTTTTTTAACTCAAGGTTACTAAAAAGCTACAATCGATACATAAAATCGATGTTCGAGATATCTAAATATGAAATTTTAAAATTTGAAAAGTTTTTGGATTTTTTTTTATAGAAGAATCTACTCTTCAGTTGAAGTAAAGCCTGACATACGCTCATGATTATTTGTACCAAATTTCATTAATTTTTGTTCAAAAATAAGATCTTACCATGAATTTTTCCCGAAAATCAATTTCTAACTTTTGGGCGTATCGAAAAAAGAATTTGTTCTACCTTTCTAAATTTGGCTCATTATATTGTTAAATTACTTTCGTAGACTAAATATGAATATATTCCAATTTAAAACAGAATCTAACTTTTGTGCATAATTTTTTTTCAGAAAATTTTAAATTTCGTACCATATTTCCTTCCTATAAATTTTGAAGAAATTTTATTAAGAAAAAATTCCTTTAGCACAACATTAATCTTAAATAATTGAACCCAATGTATTCAGAAAATAATTTTGTCAACATTCTTGAACATTTTTTTAAATCTAGTCTATTTTTCTAATGATCACCCCACTGTTATATATTGGGTTATTGAGTAAATTAATAGGCCAGAGGTGTGTAAATTTCCCCGTGGGATGTGCCTCGTATATTATATTTCCATCCTCTGACCAACGCAACGTTGCTGCCCACTTTTTTTATATTTACTACACGAAAACGTTTTTCACTTCAAAAAGAAAATTATTATTTGTTTGAAATATTTTTTTCATTAAAATGTTGTTGTTGAAATTTATGAGAGAATTTGTTATTCTATTGTTTGATCATGTGAATAAAATGTTTTTATAGACGTCGTTGTCGTCGTCGACGACATCATCGTCATTGGTGCATTATGATTGATTATAGTTTTTATTGAGATTTGAATTCTTCTTCTTCTTTCTTTACATTTTTTATTTTTCTAGAATAGAAAAGATTGATTTTGTCAAAATAAAAAAAAAAAAAAACCAATACCCAATTGTATAAGCAAACTGGATAACAATATCTCATTTCAAATTTATAGTACTAATTAGAATTCAAAATTTGAATTGTCTCATGCTGAGGTGTTAAGTGTCGTTGAAAAAAAAAAAGAAAAAAATCTTTATCTCAAAACGGAAAAAAAATATCTAGTGATCGCAAACAATGAATCTTTGCAGGGAACCTCCTTAAGAACTTTTAAGATCTTTCGATAAAAAATTAAATTTAAATTACGACTCGAAAAGAATCTTTATAAAGAGATGGTCATCGATTTTAAAGATGTTATCTATGCGAGTGTCTCAATTACACCACAGAACTTTGACAAACTATTTTGTATATTTAAAAAGATGTTGAATTTTATTTTAATTTGTTGAGTTCTTTTTCATATATGTGATTTGATTGACTTCGTTCTATGTAAATGCATTTTCTTGGCCAAAATATTAGAAGTTATTGATTGATAAATTAGATCCTAAATTTTGATATTTTGTATTTTGGTGGCGAAACAGTTCATGAAGAACCAATGCCTAAGTGACTTACAACTCTCAACCATTCCTGTGTGCGTGTTATTGCAGGAATGGAGGAGACCTTCGATTTCGTGCTGAATCTAGAGTGAGAAACAATCTATTCCTGACAAGTGATACACTTGGAGAATTTGTCAATTTCTCTATTGGTACAGGCCACAGCCCGTGAAAAAAAAACATTTTTGTTTTTACAGAGACGAGGCTGGGAATCGAACCCAGACATAACGCCATTACGACGCGGGTTACTAAATATATCACTTATTGAGTTTCTTTTTTCACAATTACTGTCCCGTTGAAAAATGCCCAGCCATTTTAACTTTCGGAAAAAAAGAATATCAATTGAAGTGAAATTTTGCAGCAAAAATTTGTGTATAGGTACAAAAAAAACTCCATAAATACATTCCACTTTTTGAAAACACTTTGCGGATTTTGTTCGGCTGATTCACCGCTTAAACTGTCTTTTCTTTCAGTGATCCATATACTTCAAAAAATCAGTGGACATTTTTTTATTTCTTTGCAAAGGTAAAATAAATTCTTGGAAATGAACTGTATTTAAAAGCGAAAACCGGTTGAGCAAGTTGAAGCTGAAGTTTCTTTGCCAAATTTAGGTAAGTTTGATAAAACACAAAAATCCTTTGATAAAATGCAATGATGGAGTTCGCTTTTAGTTTTGTTTCCAACTTTTTCGTTTTTTTTTTTTATTTTGTATCTTTTTGTGTTTTTTTTTTTGCAGATACCTTATATTGACGAGATGAGATTTTCATGTAACGTGCCAAACTCGTATTCGCAGACAATTGATGAGGGCCCTTCAAATTGGACACGATTTTGATTTTTTTTTTGTTGTTCATCTTCTTCTTATCTTAGTCAGTGTCTGTCTGTCTGTGTACACTCGGAGTCCTTTTTTCGTCCTCTTTCTTAGATTGGTGTTTCCAAGCTCGCCAAGTTGATGATCTTAAGCAGACCTCTTGTTTCTTCAATCGATATTAATGATGGTGGTGATTGAGAGCTGTAGGGCAATCGGGCGAATAATTTTTTTTTTGTTCCAGGACATTCTTTTGCCTTAACAACACATTCTTTGCAGAAAGTGGAAGTGGATGGATAATTTTCAAAATGTTGTTAGTCTTTTGAATTTTTTTTTGTTGTTGTTGTATCTCTTTGGCTAAGCGGGGCTTTTGTGATGTCTTAAGAAGATATTCAGTTGTTTTGCTTGTTTTGGTTTTTTTTGAGCACGTCTTAAGAGATGGTGTATATTATTTGGGTAATTGGACAACAAGAGTAAGCATTTATCCAAAGTTACAAGAATTTTTTTGTGGGTATATAGCAATCATGTTGTTGTTGGGCGATTTAAAACTGCAGGTGATACAGGCTAACAATTACAGAAAGATGGATCAACCAAAGAAGATCGCATATTTTGCCGAAAGGTTTTTTGTAATTAAACACATCGTTTTTTTCAAATAAATTTAAGCTGATTTTAGTAATACATTTTCATAGGGGGTGATTATAAAAAAACTTCAAACGGGTGATTTTTTTTTTAAATTTAA
Organism: Syrphus vitripennis; assembly: GCA_958431115.1. Classification (NCBI taxonomy): domain Eukaryota; kingdom Metazoa; phylum Arthropoda; class Insecta; order Diptera; family Syrphidae; genus Syrphus; species Syrphus vitripennis. Next base: position 100,817,854 of record OY288110.1, on the reverse strand, counting down.
ATTCAAGGCATTTTTTGGGCAATTCGAATGATATTGAAAAAATAATTAATCTCAAATTAAAGGGAATCATCCATTTTCCTTAAGCGGTACTTCAGGCGATTCTACTGATGAAAAGAGCCAACGAAGACATAAGATAATTAAAGTTTGGCTATATAGTTCCAGTTACATAGGTACTGCTGCATTTTTGAAGAGCTATAAAATTAAAAGTTCTTTTTTCGTTTTGACTAGTACAAAAGAAAAATATTTTCCATAAAATTTCCTTAGTTGTTGCTTCTCTTTTTATTTTTTGAAAAAGAAATTATAAGTAACGCTACTTCTACTTTTTTTTTTCAATTTTGTTTAACGAAGAATGTAAATCATTCAGGGTATAGTGAGTAAATGTTCTCCTGGAACTTTTTTTTCGGAAATTTAAACTTTAATATTTTTTTCCTACACTTTAGAATCTTGTATGGACTTAAAATAAACATTTTCTACAATTGGCCATTTTTCAAAGGTGATGATGCCAACTATTTGTAAAGTTGAACCACAAACTCATCAGTCATCACCATCATCATCGGCTCGACAACCGGGGTTCGGTCCTGGCCTCATTCAACAAGTTTCTCCACCTGTCCCGGTCTCGAGGCGACGCCATCCAGTTGGGCACCCCAAGGCTGCCGTCTACCATAGAATGTACCACAAAGGACTTTCCGAACCGGTTCCTCTTCACTCATGCGAGCTAGGTGCCCTGCCCACCGGAGTCTACCGAGCTTAATTTTCGTCACTATGTCTGCTTCAAGGTAGATTGTGTACAATTCATGATTGTACCGTCTCCGGAACCGTCCTTCCTCACATATGGGGCCAACAATTCTCCTTAAGACTTTTCTCTCGAACGCGGCTAAGAGGTCGGAGTGTCTTTTGTTCAGCACCCAAGTCTCGGATCCATACGTGAGTACTGGCAGGACCATGGTCCTGTACAGCAGCAGTTTTGAAGTTATGGCGAGATTTCTGGATTTGAAGAGCTTTGACAGACTATAGTAGGCTCACAAACTCATGCCCTAAGCATCTTACTGACTCTATGAACAGCGAAGAAATTGTACGATGCACTTAGGCTTATACATTATGTGTACATACGTATACATACTTTCTTAATTAAATGAGTTCTGGGGGCCTCCAAAGTTCCGTAGGAGGGGCCGCCACAAAAAAAAAAACTCTATATTTAGTGTAAAACTAATTTTATTAGATGTATTTTCTTTTAAAATAAAAGAAAAAAAGAACGGTTTGCTTTCCCATAGGCCTATCGCACAAAATCCCGATTGGCCAATCCACCCCTGCTTCTGATAACATCAAAGGAAATATGTGCTACATAAATAGCGACATTTGTACTGCAAAGCCATATAGGACACTCCAAACACTCTGGTCTTAGAATCAGCTAATTAAAATGTGTGAAAATCGATTCATATATTTCAAGGGTTCGAACATAACATAAATAAATCGCTTTGCCAAAATAGTAAAATATCAACACGGGAATGCAAAAAAAGTGAGAAATTTGTGCTAGGAGTTAATTTCATAAGATACACACAAATTTCAATTGTGCATCAAGAAATCTTCAGTACATAGGATAACAGATTGGATTCATTGTATTGCGTCCTTTCAAAATTGGTCAACTAATACATTGGTGACAGAAGGCCAACATTTTTTAGTTTTTTTTTAGCGATTTTTTAATCATTTAGGTGAGATGAAGCTGCAAAGTTCAGGATCATAATTTAGAAATAAATAATTTCAAAACCGTACAAACTCAGTGGCCATGATCTTGAAAAAAACTGCTTTCCCATAATAAGCATAACTGCAAACTCATATTGTTTGTTTATTAAGTCATAAGCATTTTAAAAATGTCTACCTTACATCATTAAGCTCTCTCTTAGATGCCAAAGCTGTCAAGTTAATTGCTTCTCACGACATAAAGAAAACACAACGTCAAATGGCAACAACGAAGTACTATTATTATACTCGACTCATTAAAAAAAAAAAAATATCACAAGTTCACCACCTCCTGATGTCAACCATCACATCAAAGGTTTTGTGTTTTTTTTTTGTTTGGGGGCAATAAAAAGCGAAAAAAATATTATGAAATCGTTTAGTGACATTAAACCGTTAAAAAACTTCTTAATGTGACACCCAAGTTCAGTTGAAAGTTATGCAAACCAAAGCCATTAACCGGTCAGCACCAACACCAGCATAGTAACCATTTAAAATGATTCCACTTACATATGTATAATACATTTTGTGATTCTTCCACGATTCTAGATTCTTGCTTATAGAATATCTGTGAAGCCTCTTTCCTTATGTAATTCACTGGGTTAAGAGTGAAGTACATACGTGATGTGATATAAATTCTATGATTTTTTCGGATAGCTTTTTTTTTAAGGAATAATATTTTAAAAGCTATCACGTACGGGATTCGTTGAAACGTTTATACTTGAAATTGATAGAAGTTATTGCTTGATTTCGATATTAAAATTCAAAACCACACTTTTACAGGTTTTTTGGATGAGAGGGAAGTAGTAGGTACTCGGTGTAGGTATGTGTACAGAAAAGGTAATGAAAATTCAATGCTGTAGGGCTTTTCATTTAGGGCTGTTATGCTTTTAAGTAGGCAAACTATCTTGTATGTATATAAATAATTCAATGAAACGACCACGGAAGTGTTTTCACAGAAAATAAAAAAAGTTTACAACCAGAAACTATCAATGTTCAAGTACCTGTACTTCTATTGTAGATGGCAGCAAGTACCGACAATGACGGAAGGTCATTTCCTGTTAACCAAAAGTATTCCTTGAAATAATAAAAAAAAAACTACATAAATAATTAATCTGGCGGCCTAGGTGGTGTGGTTCCTTTGTTTGCTGCTGTGGCAAACACTCTTTCTAAAGTTGGCGCTAGAATCTTGGTCGGAACAGGGCATGCTTCTCCAGAGAGCTTGGTCACTCGCTATCTTTCACCAATTTTGCACGTAATGTAGGCTTAGGTCCTTTCTCACCTGGGTGTGCCACCTGAGTCGGGTCTTCTTCAATGCGCCGTTCCCCGGTATTGGATTCGAAGACTTTCCAGGCCGGAGTGTTGGGGTCCATTCGCTCTACATGACCCATCCCTCTTAGTCGCTTGAGCTTGACTCGTTTTACCGGGTCACTGCACAGAGCCCTTACAGTTTGTAGTCATATCTCTATCTATCAACTCCTACACTCACCTTATGGCGATGAATATTGGGTGCGTAGTACCTCAACTGGAGATTGGTTATCAATCCCAGTGGATATTAAGTTTCGTAATTTCTAAGAAAAAACGGTGCCGTGACATTAAATCACGTGACATAAGGCCACTTTTTTAGAGTTGGCCTCATGTGTCCTTTGTAAGGCGTCATCACCTTAACATACCTCACTGTTTATGTTTGAAACCATTTTCCTATGTTTTTCGGAAATGGGTAAAAAACACAATTTTCCAATGAATCTATTTACTGGAAAGACCACAAAGACTTTCGGTAAGTTTCCCTCCAAAAAAATATCTTTTCGTCTCGAATGCCTAGGTATTCCAACTTACATCAAGCTACCCGCCCCTTTACAATTAAATTTTTATTTATTATATTTCTAATAAATTCGAGTGGACAAATTGTCTTCAAGGGGGGTTACTGACTTATAGTCACTTTCTTACTTACTATCTCAAGATTGGTGAGCGTTGTGCGTATCTCGTATCTCATGGTCACATGCTTCATACTAAATTTTCCCAAAAAAAAATCCATCTTATGTCGCGTGAAATATTTATATGCAAATTAAATTGTGTTCCTTCCATCATCTCCATAAGCTACTCGTAATTAGGTGACTCCAGAAAGGCGGAGCTGAGAATATAGCAGCTCGTTCTGTAAATTGGATATTGATCATCTTGGCGGGAGATTGTTTTCCTCTATCTCTTTGCAATTAAAGCTCTATTGACAGAATATTGGCTGCAGAGTTTACTCTTGTCGCATTTCTTTATGTGAATTTGAATATTTTAACCTGGATTTGTTTTTTTTTTGTTTTTTGAAAAATTTATTTGACATGCATGATATACAAATGTCTCAATATTTCAATCATAAGAATTGATTGAATAAGAGATGCGAGATTGTTAGATGCAGAGGTACAGCATACAGATTCGATTTGTACATCAATGAAATTATTATTGTGAGAACTTATATTTTTTTTTTTTTGGAATATTTTCTATATCTGGGAAAGTTTAAGGGAAGTCAGTTAATTAAAGTTCCGATTAATTTAATTAAATATGTTAGACCTATGTAAATAATAAATGAAAGTTGTTATCAAATTAGTTTTTGTGTATTTTTTTATGCAAATGTCAATTTTTCCCGCAATAAATGAGGCGTTGAGAAAAATAATTGACCATGTCCATTTGTGCTTATCATTTCAGTATATGAAGTTTTTTTTGAATTATGAAAGAAATCCAAAGAAATTATAATAAAGCTTATGTGTTATGCACTTGGACTCATTTCATGTATAATCTAAAAAATTTCAAATCTCACACAATTTTTAAGCTTTGGAGCTATCTCGGCTCGATTCTTATTTCAGAACACGGGGAACCAGGGTTCACAAAATTTGTTTTAACTTTAAAAATTTAGTTTTAACTTAAGAATTGAACATCAACTCATCTTTAAAAATACAAATTAAAAAGTTTTTTTGTATTCTAGGTCCATTAAAAAAAAGAATGAGTAAAATATGCTATTAAAAAAAAACTTTTTTATCATAACATAACTGTATTACGAGCCTGTACTGTTTGTGTCGACTACTAAACCCATAGTTTAATTTATAGGTTTAAAGACTTAAAATTATTTTGAAAAATTAAATCAAAAATGTTAGAATATGGTTTTTAAGTTTTAAGTTGCATCAAAATGATGAAAATTTACTTTGTTTTATCAAAGTTGACTCTTTATATTTTCAGGGGAACTACAAATGTCTTTAACTTTTTCTGACACTTGACAGGCACCTACAGTGTCAAGCAGACTCCTTAAAGCTGTACAAATAGTTGGTCAAATTCACTTATTTATGTTAAAATATCAGAGCTGACTTCTATATAAAAATTCTTCAGACAACTGTGTAACAATATTTCCTAAGTAGGCATACTACTAACCATCGTCAACAGGTCCAGCTTACGCAGACGACATTGACATCATCGGAAGAACCAAACAAGCTGTACACGATTCCTTCATCCAGATCGAGCAGGCGGCACAAAATCTGGGGCTGCACATTAGTGAAGGTAAAACAAAATACATGGTGGCGTCGAATGCGAGAAGAACAGTTGGTCAAACAATCAAGGTAGCGGAGCACGAATTTGAAGTGGTGCAATCCTTTAAATACCTTGGGTCAATAGTACCAGCCGATAATAATATAGAAGAAGAAATACGCGAGCGGCTGCTCAATTCCAACAAAGCCTACTATAGTCTGTCAAAGCTCTTCAAATCCAAAAATCTCACCATAACTTCAAAACTGCTGCTGTACAGGACCATGGTCCTGCCAGTACTCACGTATGGATCCGAGACTTGGGTGCTTAGCAAAAGACACTCCGACCTCTTAGCTGCGTTCGAGAGAAAAGTCTTAAGGAGAATTGTTGACCCCATATGTGAGGAAGGACGATTCCGGAGACGGTACAATCATGAATTGTACGCAATCTACCTTGAAGCAGACATAGTGACAAAAATTAAGCCAGGTAGACTCCGGTAGGCAGGGCACCTAGCTCTTATGATCGAAGAGGAACCGGCTCGGAAAGTCCTTTGTGGTACATTCTATGGTAGACGGCAGCGTGGTAGACCATGCTTGCGCTGGAGAGATGGCGTAGACCAGGACGCCCGAAGCCTTGGGGTGCGCAACTGGATGGCGTCGGCTCAAGACCGGGATAGTTGGAGAGACTTGTTGAAGGAGGCCAGGACCGGACCCCGGTTGTCGAGCCGATGATGATGATGATGAGGCATACTACTATAGTGGGGCCAGATGCCTAAAACACGTCAAAATTGTTGCACTTTGAAAGTTGTAGGTGTCTGAGTGATGAAGGCTCCAATTTATAAATTTTAAAATTTTTAATTTTGTATGTGTAATTTCATTCTACATTAGATATTAATATAAAATTAAATTTTAACAAAAATATTTGAAGAAGTGTCAAGGCAAATATTGTAATATTCATAGATCATTTTACATAAAGAATAAGTCAAATAAACCATTTTAATGGCACCTCTCATATTTAAAATCAAAAAGTATTCAACAATAAATTTGTCTATTAGTATTAAAAACAACGCATTAAACATGTAATTCACTTTTTTCAAACCTTTCAATAGTTTCAAAGATATTTTTCCCTCAATATTGGCATCTGAATTAAAAATACGTTTTAAACTATGTACCATTGTTTTTGTTTGAATCCAAGTCACTCTAATCCGTTTTAGATTTGCGCTGGCTAAATTTGTTGGTATAGCGAGAAGTTAAAACCACCGTTTTTGATTTTCAAAGTTATGCTGTTATGAGTTCAAAAATATTTCTACTTTGTGCAGTAAATATTCTTTGAAGCTTTCTAATTTTTAGCAAATTTTACAATGGCCTTTTTTCTAAATTTCCAATTTTCCAAAATATCTTATTTGTATTGTATTCTTTTCAGAAAAGAACCATTACAAGTTTCTAAAAACTACAAAAAATTACCTAGTAAAATTGTTTTCGTTTTTTTCAAAAATTCAAAAGCTAAAACAGGTCAGTTAGATAATTCTTTTAGCTCTTAAATTCAGTGTTGAGCTTATCAAAATGTATCAGTAAAGTTTCTCACGTCCTAAGAAATGGGTTGAAAAAAAACACAAAAATAATATCCTTTTTTTCAGCTGTCTTTAAACTCCACTTGCAAAATAATTTTCCTCATAACCATTGTAATAGCAAATATTGACTAGACGATAAATGTAGTTTAACATGTTTTTCTTGCCACTTTATTTATTTTATTTGCATAAATGGAATCTTTTCATCTTCTTTTGAAAATTCCTTAACGAGTTTCAAGTCCATTTTAGCTAATGATGAACATTAATTTTTTAATTGATCTCTAATTTGTTTTGGAAGCATCTTGTACACGCCTGTTTGTCTGATTGAATCCCGTTTAACTGTTATTGGTAAAACTAGAAAATAATATGCACGCTATTTGGTCAACAAATATTTTATTTCATATCAAATTAGTTTTCTAATTTAATGTCATTATTTTAGTTATTCTTATTATGGTAAATAAATATATATAGATAGACTATTAGGTGATATTATTGTGAAAGTACCTTAGCTATTATATCTTGCTAAACTTTCATTAATTACAACAGGGTGTTTCCAATTTAATGAATATAAATAGTTCAGTTCAGTTAACTAGTGAACTTAGTTCAGACACCTAATTCATTGGATGACAGGGAATTCAACTGTCAAAATTGCAGAACCACTGGAATTTGACGAACTTTCAAGTCCTCTCCAAATGGCAAAACATCCTTTTTTTTACTGTTTGCTTTCAGCTTGTGATTTAAAGGACCATTAATGCAAAACATGGTCTAGTCTTAGTTCAACTTTTTATCTGGTAGATTTCAGTGAATAAGCTGTGGTTCAATGCTTGCTTAAGCATTAAATATGCTTAAACCATATAGTTTAACCTAAAAATTGAAAATCTAGGGTTAAAATATTTGTACAACTAGCCCGAAAATAAAATTGTAAATTGAACTAAATTGATCGTTCAATCAAGTGAACTAAAGAAACGAACTCTACGTCCTGTTAATATTATTATATGGAACTTCCGATAGCTTCTTTTTTGACAGTATAATTTTTCCGTTACTTAACAATTATTAGAATAACAGAATACATACCTAAGTTTTGAGCTTTAATAGAAGCTTTAGCGTTATATTTCTAAGTAGTTGTTAATAAATTATAATATCTATTATTGTCATATATACGTCATTGCCATAAAAAAAATCTACTAACATTAAAATTAGAAACACCCTGTTCGAAAAAAAAGTTATCTTAATTATAAAATCATATAAATAATAACAAACTGCTGGTATATGTAAATGTAGGTTGGTAACTATACTTAAGCACACCAACGCTCGTCGTCGACACCACCACCGCACGCGAAATGACGCGAAGCAATGGACGGGTGCATGCTGTTGAGATTAACCATGCACCTTGAAATAATCTATATAAGTTAAACCAGCAGGACGAGTTGATGTTGTCTAATTTATACGTTTCCAATGTTAAAATTTTCACGCAATCCGTAATCTTATAGTAATGTATACTAAATTGCGTCTACTCGTATGTATAAGGATGTCAGCTTATTATAATTTTGTATAGAGTCTTTGAAAAGAAAATATTGACCCAAGGGAACATGGACAAAAAGTCAAACTCATTTGAGAAAAATATAAGTTAGGTAAAGTTGAATTTAACATTTAAAAAAAAGTTCTGTCAATGCCAGTGATAAAATCGAAAATCAAAAAAAAATATTTCTTTAGGAGGAAACGGTACCTCTCATATTTCGGATTTTTGTTTTCGATAAAAGTGAACCGACATCTATTTGAATTTATGATTTTCAAAAAAAAATCGGGGGAGTGATTTTCGAAACAAAATTGATTTTATTTTTGATTTTAAGAAAATCAAAAAAAAACTTGTGTAGAATCGTCACAAAACATAGCAATGTTAAGTCTATCAAGATCTCGAGGTCGAATTTTTTCTCTTATCCAAAACTTGCCCTTGCGTAGGTATGGTCGCAAGCAAAAAGCTTTTTCTATCAACTTTTAATTGTATATTTTTAAAAGGTCTTTAGATGGTCGTAGAATTTTCAAAAAGTTTAACTTACATTTTTGTTAGTTCTATACTTTTTCTTTCGATTCCGGAGACGGTACAATCATGAATTGTACGCAATCTACCTTGAAGCAGACATAGTGACAAAAATTAAGCTCGGTAGACTCCGGTGGGCAGGGCACCTAGCTCGCATGAGTGAAGAGGAACCTGCTCGGAAAGTCCTTTGTGGTACATTCTATGGTAGACGGCAGCGTGGTAGACCATGCTTGCGCTGGAGAGATGGCGTAGACCAGGACGCCCGAAGCCTTGGGGTGCGCAACTGGATGGCGTCGGCTCAAGACCGGGATAGGTGGAGAGACTTGTTGAAGGAGGCCAGGACCGGACCCCGGTTGTCGAGCCGATGATGATGATACTTTTTCTTTATTTCAAAACATTTTGATGACATCTAAAAAAATAAAAAAAAACCCTTAAAAAAACATAAAGAAAATCCATATTCCAAGGTGTAATAGGTGCAAAATTTGTAGGCCTATTCTTATTCTTCTATCATCAAATTCTGTAACGATTATCTAATTGGATGCTTGTTGTTCTCGCGCTTCCATATTTTTTTTTTTTTCAATGTGCTCACAACAAAATCAGAATTGAAAATGAAAGACTTTAGAAATCCAGTCTTGATGCTGGTCACGAAATAAAAAGTTATTTACTTGCGATTTCGCCCAAGCGAAAGAATCCCACTAAGAGAACCGTTTCCACCACTGCACTCAACTCGCACACACGTAGGTTATAAGATAACAACAACAAAATAGCACTTTCTTGAGTTTGTTTTGTGCAGACAAACCTAGGTTTACGCGAACCCGGCTGGCTGGAGACAAAAGCTCGTCTTAAGACTCACAAACTGTTATTCTCTCTCATTCTCTGCCGCTCTTGGTCTAAACAGAAACACACCCATACAGAACCGCAATTCACCTGTTGAGCTTTTTTTTCTCACATTTTTTTTCGTCTTCAAGTTTTTTTTTGTTGTCTCTCAGTCTCAATTTGAAAAGAGAGTGTTAGAGAGATGAGTGTGTTAGTGTGTTACTCAACAGTACCTTCAATACACAGGCTTCAATACCGCTTCCATCTCTCGGCTCTCAGCTCTTGGCCCACCACCCGTAGCGCACGTCCGCATCCGACCAATGACAATGGCAATGACCTTTCACTACACAAACTCAATTTTGTGCGATTCCGTTTTGATCGACAACTTCGTTGGTTTTGTCTTTACTTGGGGATTCTTTGGGAAACCTGAATATTAAAGTCTCTAGAGTCTTTTGCGAAAGGAAGAATCATAGAGCTAACTAGCTGTGGCAGCAGACTTTGGAATAAGGTTGCCTTGTGTGTGGAGTGGACTTTTGGTGTGGAAAACAAAGACTTACCTTAGGAGAATGAATTGCATATCAAAACAAAATAGAGATTGCAGAAATGCAGACTCAACCAAACCAAAGAAAGGAAGTGATCTGCAACAACCAGACTTGCCAATTTGCCATCATGGTAGATGCACTGCGGCGGCACCGCGGCACTGTGGTTGTTCGCGCTCAATCGTTGGGATCGGTCTGATGGAAAGACTTTAAATTTTCTTCTAGAAATTAAAATCCTCAGAGTCTCAACCATGTTTATTAAATAAAATAACTTATTGTTTTTAGCGGATGAGATGTTTATAAACATGTTTATATGAGCGATATACCGAGAATGTAGGTGGACCTAGATGAAAAGATAAAGTTGTTCGAAGTTGTTGAACATGAAAAATACCAATTTTGAATAAAAAATAATGATAAGTATTTTTTGAGAAATTAACGGAACAGCAGTAAAATGGCGATCTCAATTGCATAAATCTCCTTAGAAACATATATCTCCTTTGTTTTCGTTTCTTGCAGATTTATGTAATTATGAACAGATAGCAGATTTTCAGAATTATGAACAAACCCATATCGCACCCTTATTACTATTACTATATTATGGCCCTAATGATGGATCAATTGCTCGACGAGTCATTTCAGGTGTCCATTTTGTAAGTGGACGAAGTCCACTAATTACTAATCTAGAAATTTATAGATTTGAGTTTGATGAAATTTAAAAATGTGGGTAGGGTGGTTACTAAAATAAAATAAAATAGTTTTTCGCGTATCGAGGTAATGTAGATATCAAAATTACGTCAAATTATCCTCGGTTTCAATTGAATATAAAATTCTGTATTCTGAAAAAAATAAAGTTCTGTTTTTCAAAATTCTGTAAAAAAGGTATGCACTTTGTTCACTTTTCGGACACATTTTTCAAATACAGATTTCTGGAATAACAATTTTTTTAATATTCAATTTATTTTTTAGTATTGATATTTTTCAAATCAATATTGAGTATATGGAAAAATATATATTTCCTAAATAATTTAAATTTTCGTTCAGGAAATTTTGTTCAGTTGTCAAAACTGCCTTCTTTTACTGTGTGATCATAAGATTGTGAAATATCTGAGAGGAAATCGGAGCTAGTTAGATATTATAGCTTATCCGGAAATTGCCACATTTGTAAAAATAAAAAAAACGACTTTTTAATCCTAATATCCGATATCCGTAAAATATGTTGATTTCAATACCTTAAAATACGACACTATTTATGCTTCAAAATAATTGGTATGCCTTTTTTATAGAAAATAGCTAATATGGCTTCTGACGACATAAGGCAACACACCGCCCTTACCCAATTATTCCTTATGCCACAGATTACATATAATATTGGGAAACTTACAAAAACCAAAACTTTATTTTTAGTGTGATAATTATACTTTGTGATTTATTTTCCAAAGGAGAGGAGGGATGGTCTCATAATTGAAGGAAAATTAGCCATAAAATCAGTAAACTAAATAAAGTACGTATACGCCCTAGTGTATCTATCACTAATTACCAGGAGCATTCATGTGGAGGTGTAGAGTTATGGTAAACGTGGTAACAGTTAGAATTGGCAAGCGATGTAAATTAACTGTGAATATTTGAATGGAAATTGATTTTACTATAATAATAATTCCCACAAAAAAACTCACACAAATTTAGCGAGCGGCTTATAGGTTTGCGTCATCATTTATGGCATTTTTGTGAGTATGTGTCTGGTTTACTTTACCTAGTATTTTAAAAGTTAACCCTTCCGTTTACTCAATTGAAATATTCGCTATTTTTTTGAAAAGGGGGTCTATTTAAAGTGCTACATTTTTTTATAACCAAATTTCCATTCTTTAATTTTTTCCCCAACCAGACAACCTCCAGACGACTTTTAAAAGACTTTTAGTTGATTTAAAAAAAAACGCATGTTACATATACTAATTATGTTACAGTGTTAACTCTTTGTTTTAACAACTTGTTTCAACATATTTTAACAGATCACCTTTCACTTTTTAACTTTTATTTTTTCACTTCAAATTAAAAATAACAGGATGATCATGCTAAATATCAATAAAAATTCGAAAAATTAATACGGCGGTCTTATTGAAGCAACTACATTCCATGTCAAATTAACACTGGATACCATGTTAAACATGATAGCTTTTGTCAGACCAACCGCTCGATTTTTTGATTTTTTCTCTGAGTGTATCATTTTATAATTTTATATAATCTATAAAATATGTGCAAAGTTTACTTTAAATACGTGCCACCAAGCTCTCGGAACTTCGCATGCAAATTCTATGGAGTAAAAATAATTTTCAAATTCACCCAATGTAGAATTTTTTTTAAATAAATAAAAATAAAAAGAAAGTACTAATCCCTGGAATAAATAATAAATTTTTTATTAATAAAATACAATAAAAGGACACCACCTAAATTTTTAAAATTTTATTTTTTATTTGAGAGCACTTTCCACTTACCTTAATGTGTGGCTCCTGAATCAAACCAAATGCATGATGAATCAGAACAAAAGTTACACAGTCCATGCAAAAGATTAACTGCAAGGAATCAAAGCATATTCATCATCTTCTCAAAAAAAAAAGGTATAGCTATGTTTTATGTACCTACTTGAAAGCAGTTTTTTTTCTACCTGCGCGATTTAATTTGTGAGCAATTAATTTTAGCTATAATGTTCCCCACCGCTTGTGTTTGGGGCAATTTGTCTGCTTGTCTGTCCGAGTGTTCGTTCCCGATTTTTAAGCCCATCAATCTTTTTTAATTAAGTGTTGTTTTTTTTTATATATTTATATTCCAATCCAATATTTTTTTCTACTTGAACAATCTAGAAAAAAAGGAAGATATTTTTGCAAAAAAACCGTAAATCACAAATCTACCGCTGCAAACCAATTAATTTCGGCCTTATTAATTAATTTATGGCTTAGAGGTTATCAATTGCGGTGGCAAAACTATTAGGAAAAAGGTTTTAATTAGATGCTTATTGGATTCAGTTTTTGTTTTTGAATTCTTTTATAAATTTATATGATGAAAAATGTCTTCTTATTAATAAAAGGATACATTTATTTTTGTAGAACTAATTGAGTGATATATATTTTTATTGCGAGGTGATTAAGTGGATGAATGATTTATTCGAAGAGAAAACGCCAATTTTGATTTCTATTGCAGTTTTTTTTACTTTCTCTAATTGATTGGTGATATTGTCGTTAGCCAAATATGTACTTCCTTCAACAACTCTTCTCACCAAAATCTCGATCACCAATATTTCACCTAGACAAAAAATTGACCAGTGATCATTGAGATTTCTAAAAATTCTTCTTAGGCAAAAGTGGAAAAGTTCACTTGGATAAGATTAACTACTTAAAATATAGGGTGTTTTTTCAGAGGTTGCAATGGAAGATGAATTATTTCATTATATTCATGTTGAAGTAACAAACCAAGCTAAAAACAAATCACATAAGTGCTGTTAAAAAGCCTAGAGCTAAAAAATTGTAGCCAGCTTAAAGTTCTACATCTCTGAAAAAAACACCCTCTACTTCTTTCATTTTTAAAATATTTAAAACTACTGATTTAGAGAAGGAAGATTTTTAGAATTGAATACCTCAACAAAATACGTGGACAATTTTAAATAACCGTTAATTCAAAAATTAAAAAAAAATATACAAAAAAAAACATTCCAATCCTACAGGTTTTCCTAAACGAAATTTATTGATTTCTTATGGCATTAGAATATATCCAATTTTAACCTGCCACGACTGCCTGCTACCAGCCGCATAAATAATGTTTATTTTTAAATAAATAACGAGTATTTTGTAGAAACCATTTAACATCCTATCTGATGTTCTTAAGTATCTTAGCTTCATTAAGTAGTAGTCTGTTAATAGCTCTTTGCTCTTTTCAGAAGTATATTCCCATTTGGAAGACAAAATCACCCGATAACACCACTGACAATTATTAATTACGAAGTTTCCTCCAACTCTCTGAAAACACTCCCCCCTCCTATCTACGATATGGCAATCTAACCTGTTGCATAAATGGATAGTGTCACCAACACACAATATAGCTTGGAAGTTTCATTCATTGACAAATTGGCCAAAATATATTTTCGAAAATAAAAGAATATACCTACGTATAGATATTTACATAAAGAAGCCGACTCGTTTCATGAGGAGTCAGACTATGGTTGTTTGGTCTTGGACTTGGCATTGAGGGATTTAATGTTCGAGCAGTCAACCAAACTACCAGTCGGGGAAGACACCAACTAAACCTGCCTACCTACCTACGGTAATCGTAGTGGTTGGTGCTTCCCATCACCACCACCATCGATCGTCTTCTTCGTTGTAGTCGGTCGTCGGGAACTTATAACTCACTAGTGGAACTAGGACAAGTCGCGCATATTTAATAATGACATGCGTGACACAATTTGACGTCTATGGTGCGTTAAAATGTTCTTGGAAAAGGGGAGAATGCTTCAATGATTTTTAATTTTAATTAAAAAAAAAAAAATAATAATACATATAAATAGAAATGTAAAGAATAAGTATTTTTTCGTTTTTGGCAAGCAAATATTATTGACGTGAAGAAAGAAGATAAGAACGACAAGTGCCACTTATACGGGATGACTGCGGCTTCCTGTCTTTTCAGAAGTGTGTCTCTCACAGAAAAAAAAATCAGGTTTTCTAATGAATAATTAATTCTAGGGATTCCATTTAGTTTAGTTTAGATGAAGAAGTATGCGCTTGGGCGTTGGCATAAATATAGAAAAAAGATGATAGGATCTTTAGTATGAGATCATCAGGAAGATGGGAATATCAGCTTTTTAGAAGTTATGTGACTTCTTGTTATTTTTTAATTAAGTTATAATTGAAAAGGAGTTGGCCCAGTTTTGGGCCTAGGCGTTCACTAATAAAGTTGATATCAAATTGAAGATGAAGTTAGGAGTAATCTTCAGGACGTTCGAAACATAAGAGGTGCATAAGGATGAAATGGCCCGAGACTGCTACCAGATTGTTGCTACCCGAACGCCTAAGTTTAACACCGATAGACTCAAGCATCTCGCAGTTCCTCACCGACTAGACGAGCTTCTTTTGCAAGGATTGAGAACAATCAGTATTACTAAACCCTCCTCCATCGAGAACCATTGCTGTGCTGTGAAGTATGTTTTCATATCCGGTGCTGAAAGTGTAGTCGAACAGTTGCAGCGGACCCATAGTACTCGGATTTTTGAAGAAACTTAAACAAGGATCGAAGAAAGAAAACACTTCAAAGCTTACATCGCAGCAACTCCAGCAGCAGGTAGAAATGAGCTAGAGTCTACGTATCACATGAAGATGAGTGAAGTTCAACGCATTGTGCGGCGTAACTAAGCAGAAGAGGCGGCTAGTAGTAGGTGTGACAGCAGAACTGTCTACAGAACTACCAAAGAGCTCACAAGTGTCCGAAGCTCTTGACAACAAGAAAGACGGAACTCTGCTAGTTTTAGATGAGAACCAGCTCAAAATATAGAAGGAGCATTTTTCAATGGTTTTTAGCCACATTTTCACCCAGTGAGGTCAGCCCGACGCACAATGACCCTTCGCGAAAACGCACTGTACTCCAGGGATGATTAGTGATTTTTTGCACTCAGCTTTGTCGAAAGCAATGGAGGAATTCAAGGGAGTCCGTAATCATTCCTGAAACACCTTCTATACAAATAAAAAAAAAGTCCTCAACTTCCTTATCTGGTAGAAATGGTAGAAATTTTCAGTATCTTGGAAATATTGTCTCTACTGACGGTGGAACAGAACAAGACATTAACATCTGAATCAGGAAAGCAAAGGCTCCGTTTGGTATGTTGTCCAAAATATGGAGAAACAGCTCTATAAGCTTAAAGACGAAGCTACGACTGTTCCACTCCAATGTTCAATCCGTGCCTCTTTACGGGTGCAGCACTTGGAAATTCACAACCACTGTCACTAAAAAGCTGCAATTTCGTAAGTAGTTGCGCAACATCTTGACTCTCTCTGAGGTAAACCCGTTTTTTTCGTTTAAAAATAATTTCAATACGTAACGATCCCAGAGGTGTTCCCTCGAGAGTCAAATTGTTGTTCCTCATTATTGCACAAAGAACGACAAGATCAAATAGATACAGATTCAGTGTTGAGACAAGACCGAGATGGGACTTCATTTTTGAAACTGAGGCGAGACTCAAAAAATTCTTGCCTAATCTCGTCTCCTGCCCAGCCATATTCAGATATGAATTCAGGTGAAATTGAAATTTTTAAGCTCCAAAGAAGTTGGTACCTATCATAATAACTTTTATCTCGAAAGTCGAAAACATCTCTAAAGATTTCGATGAAATTTTTTTGCATAAACTTAGGTAAAAACCATAATATTTGGTTAAAAAATACTGGATTTTGGTTTTCGATATTCACGAACTGTTATTAAATTTATTTAAGAAAGAGATCCTCTATAATGTTAGTAATCTTGCTTTTTTAAATACTTTTTGAATTTTTAGAAAAAAAATATTTCAAAATCATTATTTTAAAACGGGTGGGCATTTTTTTGGTCTACTTTTTATGTGTGTATTATTAAATTTTAAAAACTTCCATACCCATTTCGTTTTTTTTTTCTAAAATTACTTCATGTTTTTCAAAACACTGGTCTGACGATTTTTGAAAATAATTTCTTTTTTATCATATCTTAGCAATTAATTTAATGCTTTTTGACGTTTTCCTCAAATGACAATATAGTTTTTGTATTTTTTGTTAAGTACTTTTACATATATGTAGATGCAATGCAATCCAGTCGTTCATTTTATTTTAATATTATTTAAAGAAATTTAAAAAATCAGTTATTTTCTACATAGAGGTTTTTTGTCAAACAAAATAAATTAAACGTCATATATAAAAATACTGTAATCCTTTAGGCAAATTAACATCAGATAACGAAAACTTCTTTTGATAAAATTTATTTGAAAAATTAACATTTTCATTGCAATCTAATCAAGTAGTAGAAACTTGAAATGAAAGTTATCGCTTTTTAAACTAAAATCTATAATATATACTGATAAAATCTTTATATGAAATTGCGGTATCTAACAAAACACAAAAGAAAAGTTAATTCAAACTTCAAAATACAAAACCGATTAAATCAATAAGCCACCATCAAATCAAAGCCTCAGGGCGTCTGATTTCTCACACCCACGTATTTTATTTAAAATATTATCCATCGCTTTTTTTCTTTAAGTAGTTTAAAATGATAATCACCTGTCATCACATCACATTCATTAATTAAGTTTCATCTCTTTTTTTTTTTATTTTCATTCATTTTCCTACCTAATAAAAGATGAACTTTTATGTCTTAAAGATAAAATGTTGTTTCGAAGTAAAAAAAATTAACATATGGTTAAAAAAAAAGCTTCTTAATGCTATGCGCATTATTTTGTATTTATTATAAGGGATTGTCCCTTTTGATGTTGCTGATGGTTATTATAGCATTTTACAAAATTATTGACAATTTATTGAACTATGGATGTTTTTTTTGTTTTATTTGGACATTGTACATAATATGTACTCGTACATTAGATGAAAACTTAATTGGGTCCAAATCAATTCTAAGTCCGCTACAAGCTGATTGGCTTCAAATGTATCTAATTACAAAACTGAAAAAAAAACAATTTTACCAGCTGCCTTATCATTAGCATGTCACATTAGATCAAAATATTGAGCTTTTATTTTTTTGCCCTAAACTACCGCAAGTATTGTAAATATGTTCTAACTTGTAATCATTATAATTTGCATGTCATTAATTTTCTCCTCACAGGTGTGCCTATTTTATGCACACGTGCGGGCAGTGTTGTTATCGATTATTGTATAGTTTCTCTCCGACGACGACGACAGGGTTAACCGGTTTCAATAGGTTAAGGGTCATAAAAAGCAAAAAAAAAAATTACATAAAAACATAGTGTGTAATTGGAAGAGCTCTGGAACAAAAGGTTAATTTTACGCGTTATAATTTCTTTTTTTTAGAAATTGAGAAAAAGTGTATAAGCCATTTGAGAAAGCGCTATTGAATTTATTTATTAGTAGAATATAGAACTGATTATTATCAATCTCACCTTTTGATCCAACACCAAGGTTTTGAATTTAAATTGCATTGCTTGTTTCTACTTTCTTGAACCGGTTCTTCTTTGGCAATCGATAGAATTCATAGTTGAGGAGCATATTCCAAAAAACATTAATTTTTCCATCTCAAAATTTCAAAAAATTTTAATTTTATTTGCAAAAGGAAACTCCCAATGCATCGGCGCGTCAGACCCACTGCCATTATTTTCGCATTCATCGAACATTGATTGGAAGGTACGATCCAATCAATTTTTGATTCCTTTTTTCGAATATCTCAGGAACGTCTAAACTGATTCATGTAAACAAAATCAGTAAATGTTTGGATTCGATAATTAATGATTGACGCATTTATTTATTTTCTATTTAACAAAATTTGTTAAGCCAATCAAAAAAATATAAAAATTATAATATTTAAATAATTAGAAAAATTATGAATAACAATTAAAAAAGAAAAGGTATTTTTTTTTTTAATTTAACGCAGATTTTTCTAAAACGACAAGTTCATTTTTTTTCAATTCGACATCTGATATAAGTGTGATACCAAATAATATCTTTGAATTAAAACATTTTTTAATATGAGGCCATCAGTGCTATAGTGGCGTAACCCACTTTTTTTTTCAAAAATGCGATTTTCATGAAAATGGGTCTCTTAATATTTCTATTTTAATACAAATATAAATAATATAATAAATTTGACGTAACCTTTCTTTTTTCTATATTTTTACAGAAAACAATTAATGCAATAGTGCCATAAACCACTTTTTTTCCAAAATAATGTTGAATTTAAAAAAAAGCTTGCCCTACAAAGTATGTCTTTTTTCAAACTCTTCCACGCTTTTAGATTAATAAAAAATGTCAAAGGGAAAATACAAAAAAAGGTTAAAGAAATCCTGTTTCTTAAATCTCTCGTCGCTCTAAAGAGAATTTTATGGGTTACGCCACTATTGCTCTCATGGCCTCATATAATCTTTTAGGGCCTTAAAGATTTTTCAATCGGTAATTTTTTGATCAATTTCAAGTTTTGTTTTATTTTAGAAAAGAAGAGTGTCAGCTCTTTTTAGAAAATTTGTTTTGAATTAAAAAGAAAATTGCGGTAGAATTTTTGAAGTATTGAAAATTTTCATCAGAATTATAATTTTTCAAAATAAGGTTAAATGCAGGCACAAATTATATTCTGAAATAATTTTGACGCAATTTATACAAGTTGCTTGTCTAACAGATCAGATTGAAAGCATTACGCTGAAGGTTTTTAGGAACGTTCGCCTAGTGAAGTAGCATTTGAATTTGAACCTAAAAACATATTTTTCTCGTTGTGTTTTCAAATCAATTGAATGGTTTTTTTCTCAGAATATTGTGTGTTTGTTTTTATAGTACATGTACCAATTTATTAAGAAAATTATTTTTTGATAGCATCCGTCTCAATACAAGAATGAGTATATAAAGTTTGTTTTTAGAAATTCAATTTTTATTTGTATGTAATTTAAGTCTCCATTTTTAGAAAAAAAAATAAAATTTTTGAAAAATGAGTTTTTTGATTTATTTTTTTTGAAAAAAAATCCTTTTTTTTAATAATCTTCTTAAAATTTTTGATATTCTCAAAAAAGGAATGTTGATTTAAAAAATTTTAAATTTATTCATAGTGTAGGTATGTGAAAAAAGTAAATTTTAATTTTTTTTTGATAAAAATATTATTTTTCAATATTTTTTCATTATAAAGTGTATCTGGTCATATTTCATAAAATTATTCAAATAGAAGAAAACTTATGACAATATGTATTTAATTAGCTAATTCATTTTTAGTACTGTTTCTGTTTTTTTTTAATTTGTTTTCTTTCTTGGATATGAGAAGTAAAAGTATAAAAAAAAAACCAAAACGAATTTAAAAAAAAAAATTAAAACTAAAAATATTGGTCTTCAGACAAATTATGTATAAAGATTGATCTGCCTTTTTTTAAAAAACAAATGGCAGTTCCTATTTTGTTGTAAATAAACCTTTAATGTCAAATAAGACAGTATAAATTTTTTAACAACACTGCTTCGACATGTTAACCAAGTGTGGAAAACCTTAAGGGCAATTTTGATTGATTGATTTATATTTTTCTTCGTTATTAAGTCACCCTCTATCTTATTATGAAGACATTTTTATTCAAATTGTTTTGATTAAGTCTTTCAAACTACTGTTTGTAGAGCGGATATCAACAAACACTGGCATGTCATGTGTCATGAAATTGAACACTGGTGACATTCCTGTTTGAAATCAATTGATAGGTATTTATGCAGATCTACTTTTTTGATGTTTGTGAAGACTATTTGCATTTTCTCATATCACAATAAATCAAAGATTAAGGAGATAAATTTGAAAAATTGACGGATTTAGAACTTAATTACTCTAAAAGGGTAAAGCAGATATGTAAAGGTTGAGCATGAGGTATTTAAAAAAAAACCAATCAATACTTGGAATTTACTGTGAACTGAAATTTTCAATAGTTTATCCTTCAATTTCATCTAACAATTAGTTTTTTTTTCTCAACCAAAAATTCCTAAAAAAAAACATCTAAAGTAATCTCGCGCCACTAATTGCTTGTAAACACAGGTCACACAAACAAATTCATAAAAACCCGCCCGCCATCTGATGGTGGTGCTACAAATCGTTGTTTGGCTTATCCAACGTTCTTTTCTCATCTTAGCATCACTCCATAGAAAGAGAGAGGTTGCATCCAGCTAATTAGCCAGAAATTCTTTGCCATCATGTGCACATAGAGAGCTTCACCTTGCAACTAATTGAGTTCAAGCCTTATACTCTCACATTATTGAAGTATTCCGGTCGAGCAAATACACTCAGGATAGAACTCTGGGCCAAGCATCAGAAGCAGCACCAGAAGACCAGTAGCTATGGCAAAACACACCCAACCGAAAGACTTGAAAAGATTAAAATTGGTCGTGTGCGTAACCAGGAAGCCAATATGTGGCAGAGAACTGCCATATCGGTGATGGTCATCCAAAGCAGGTGGCATTTAAGAGGGAGCCCACCTCGCGGGGATACCAACATATTCTTTTGCTTTTAAACCATCGCATAGCAGCCAACTACATACATCATCGACCGTGTATGGGTTGCCAAAATAAAAACTCAATTATATGAGGTGAATACGAATTAGAATGAGCTAGTAAAAAAAAAATTGTTGACTATACACCGCCGCCGCCGCCACTGTGTCGCACCGCCAACGTTGCGTTGGTTGTCCACCGGAAGGATGCAAATTTAGGCCGTCGAATTTTAGCAGTTTTTTGTTTGTTTTGATTTTCCGAATTATTTTCAAAAACACACCAAACAAATAGCACCTGTTGGTTTTTGTTGTTCGTGGTCTCACATGACAATTAACGCTGACCTAACAATAACAATAGTCTTTATGCGATGATATCAGTTGAATTTTATTAACTTCTTCAAATTAAAGTTTTTGTGTGTTAATTTGTAGCGTACATTCTTGTATTTCCGCTGCCAGTCGGTGGCCGACGATGCCGGCCGGTCCTATTGTTTTTGGTCAAACCGGAAAGCTTTCATTGATATTTCTACTATAATGTTGTTAATGTGCGAAGCTGTTTTTTTAATAACAACTATCGAGGTGTTGCACGACCGACGCACGTCAGATTTTATATTTTTTTTTAATTATTGATGCGGAGAAAAATTTTTGAATGAATTAGAGCTCTATTCGAGGGTAGTGACCTTTTTGAAGACGAAATTCGAATATCATAATTTGATTTGCATACAATACGAGTATGTCAGTTAAATTTGTAAAATACATTCTGTTATAAAAAATTAGATTTTATTGACTCTTTATTTTAATGGGGGAAATGCAATGGTTCTAGGATATTGCAAAAATGATAAATTTTCTCTTTGGTTGGTAATAGGGCAACAAAGGTCAACTACTTTCAAAGATTTCAATTTTTTAATCAAGGGTTAACATATTTCAAGGTCATCAGCGTTTTTCAGCACATTATTTTTGGGACACTCGCATAAAATGCTCTACTTCCAGTAAATCAGCTAGATCATCAAAGGTCAGCTAATTACAGACTTTGGTTGGGCAGGGCATATAGGTTTTTATCTGATTTTTTAAGGGTTTTCATGGTCACAGTAGAACTATAGTACTTCTTTTAGTATTTCATTTATACAACTAAAAACAAAAAGTATATCATCGTTCAGGTCGATAGGTCAACAAAGGTTAGCTAGTTTCAGACTTTGATCAGCCTTAGAACTTTTTATGAGTTTTTAAAGTTATTTTAAGGTTATATAGGGATTTTAAACCAAGGGCAAGCTTCTTTCAGAAATTGGCCTGCTAAAGATTTTTGCATCTCATTTTTTGAATATTTGCAAAAAGTGTATCCAATCTGAAGCATTGAAGCTGAACTATTTAGAGTCAGTCATAGTTTTTTTTTATGTAATTTTTGTTCAAGGTCACAGTATTAGAATAAGACTTTTAGCAAAATTTTTTTCCGTGTTCACAGTATAAGACTTTTCTTCACATTCCACAAATCAGGTGCTTACTTTAGATTCTTGTACGGTTTAGATTTAGAAGAATTGAGTAACTTTTCAGATTTGGGCAAAAAATACTTATCAAAAAAATTTGGAAAACTACTAAAGCTAGTTGAATACATAAGGATTTGGTAACTTTTGAAATGATATAGACTTTTTGTGAATGTCCCAAAAATAAGGTGTTGAAAGAATCTATGACTTTGAAAGTATTTTAAAAATTCAATAAAAAAAAACTGATGTCAGAGCGTGTCCAAGTCTGATTTTAATTTTGCGTGGAACTGTACTGCCGCCGGTCTGGTTTAGTTTCCAAGCCTCGTCCATCTGAGAAAAAAAACACCGAATTGATGAGAGTTGTAAGTTACTTAGGCCCTGCTTCTTCGTGGCGCGCCACCAATTGTTTAATTTAACTAATTTATTTTGTTAAATGAAATTTCAAAAAATTTGTTAGAAATTATTATTATTGAGTATCTAGGTCAGGAATGTATAAATTTCAATACAAAAAGTTAAAAAAAAATATAGCCAAAAATTTCGAAAGTTGAAAAATATATTTATTTTTGCAGAAATATTAATTTTCAATAAAAACAATATAAAAGCAATACACATCATAGGCAAACAAAAAAAATTCAAGATAAAAATTGAAAAATTGTTTGGATTAAAAAAAGATAAATAAAATTAAAAATATTTTGCTTGTAATAAATAAAATACAAAAAAGAAGACATTTTTTAACAAACTGCAAACGAAAATTAAATAAAAGTTGATATTTTTTAAGAAAGAAATTTATTTTTGCAAGAAATTACCAATTTTGCAGTTTTTAATACAAAATATTTTTTTGAATCTTATTTTTTCAATGGAAAATATTTGAAATTTATTTATGTGAATTTTTATGTAAAATTGTTATACCTAATCTTTTTTTAAAGCAAAACATTTTTTAATTTTATTTTCCTTTTTTTTGTAATTCAAATACTGTTCATCTTGAATGAAATTTTTTTAAAATTTCATGATGCATTCAAATTTTTCAACTGGCATTTACATTTTTTTGTTTCGTTTTATTTTTCATTTTATTCTTATATATGTAATTTAGCTTGAAGAATTAATTTGAAAAATACATTTTTACAACTGAATTAGTATTCAACTTAAGTAGGTACCTACACTAAAAATAAAATTACAATTTATAAACTACCCTCTACTTTAATAATAAGCTCTCAAAACAAAAAAATGATAGATACAATAAATCAGGACTGATGAAATTTTTACAGTCATCAAAAATTCCAAATGTAAGCAATTTATTTTTTCTGAACTAAATTTATGTGAATAACCTAAAATACTAACAGTTTATTTAAAAGTCACCTGACAAAAGAACATTTTTAATGTAATACCTCCATTTATTCCAAATAAACATCACATTGATCATGTTTATTTGTTTAAAAAATTGGGTCACATTTGGAGAGAAAAAAAAATCATCGCTTTTAAGCGTTCATGATTAAACGATAACCAACTTGAGTAATAGCCAATGTGTTTATCACTTTGACTATTATGGTGGTCATTGGCCATTCCATTTTCTTTGAATATAAAACAACAACAAACTGAAACTTTGTAGAAGATGAAAAATCCCTGAATTAAAAATGATTTAATAAATCAATATTTGGACGCACGACATAGTGACAATACCATTTTTTTTTTGGATAGATGATGGAGATATATTTACAAATTCAAAATAGCTACAATTCAAAAAAAAAACTTTAAATGAACAGTGCTGTGCAATTTTGTTTAAAATTAATATTTTTAAAGCTTAAAATTTTTAATAATATTGGTCCACAAGATTTTTGTTAGAAAAAAAAATTAAGACTGACTTTTTCGGAGGTTTTTGGTGGGCTGCATTTGAACCCGAACTCAGGGTTTCGAGTTGTTACTATTTGTTAGGTTAAGTATAATAGCGTGGGTTAATTTTTCGAGCGAATTATTGAACGATTTCTTAAAAATTAATATTCTACTTTAAAATTCAATTTTTATCCTTCTATTATTTCTTAGGGAGAGAACACCATAAAATGTATCCCTTTTCTTCAAACTTGGAACTTAAGATTTTTAGGTTATTTTTAAGAGGTGGATTTTATTTTTTTTTTAGCTTTCTTTGCGATTTTGATGAAATGTGTGCTGTTTTTGCAGCAGCTAAATTTATTTAGTAAAATCATAACAATGTTGCAAGAATCAGTTTTTAGCGGCTACTTCCATAGATACGGATTTTTGGTTTTTGACTTTATCACCATTTGATGGATTGTGATACAAAATTCTTTTCAAATCATCAAAATTTCAAAAAAAAAACTTGCATACCAATTTTTTCATCTAAAACTACCTAAGAAATTTAATTTTTTGAACCGCTCTAACGATTTTTGATTTCTTTTGATGTAAAACGTAAAAATTTTTGTCCACGTCCTGTTGAAAAAAAAAATAACCAGCAAAAGATTTGGAAGCACTCTATAAATATTTTTTTTCTTAACATTTTAAATAACTAGCTTTTTTAAATTTTAAATTACATTTTAAAAAACCTTCAAATCTAAGATATGCGTTGCTCAAAAGCTTCACATCAATTCAAATGTGATGCCAAAAAATTTGGAAAATGTTCAAAATCTTTACATAAGTCCTTTGTATATAAAGTTGCATAGTACTATATCATCAGCACGTTCCACACGTCGGCCCCCAAGCGATCACATCACTTACTAATTTTTTGGTTGCTGTTTCTGTTTATAAACAAGTGCGCCCTCAAATGACCACATCACAAAGCTGTGTGAAACGTGCTGATGAGAGTACTATAGATTTCATAATATGCAAAGCATAAGTCGTAAAATAGAAATACAGCTTTGACGTTTTTTTTTTTTTTAATTGATTTTGGCACAGCACTGTAATATTTGAATTGTTCATTGAGATTAGCACGCTTTAGTGAGTTATGAAAAAGCAAAAAATCTGGAGAGTATGTGTATTGTTGATGGATGCGCTATCAATTAGCAAGATGGCAACCAGAAAATCATATTGGTATGGCAAAACGCCGAAGATGATGATGTTGATGATGGTGTAACCAATTTAATGCTCAATGAGTACCAATGGATAAAGTAAACATCATAAAAAAAATGTAAAGTCAAGCATAGTTGGGTGCAAATATTTCAACAGCATTAGACACAACACAATATAAAACCAATAATGAGTAAAGTGGAATATTGAAAAGGTCATGTTTGATTTTGTGTTTAAATTAAGTAGGTACAGATCATTACAGAGAATCCAAAACAAAAAGTATGAATTTGCGCTAATCAATTATTTTGCATGAGAATACATTTTGATTTTATTGAAACAAGACTAAAAACCTCGGGGTTAATTTTAACGAAGTAGATTATACTCTGACCCTTAAAAAAAAAAAACAACAACAATAATTAAACTAAAGCAACTCGGTAGTTAGAAATTAATTTTATCGTTTCTAAGAATCACTTTGGTATTTGTGGTTCCAAGCTGATACGATGCTAAATTACCTTTCCAACGAATGATTCTGGTTAAGCTTATATACTTAAATATGTTCTACCTTGAGTAAGCCCAATTTGGAACTTGAATTTCCTCTTGCTCTTTTAATAAGATTATTTAATTCTTTGGAAGATTTCAATTACCTTGCAATTATCAATGAACAGTGGGGCATATTAGTTTAAAAGTGCATTAAAATTATTAATTGAGAAATTTTCTAAACCTAACTTTTAGCTCCAATTAAATAAACAGGTTAAAAGAAAAAATTAAATTTCAAGAAATACACATAGTCCAGTCAAACTAGATTTTGACATCCTAAAAAATATTTAACACCATAAAATTTTCGTTTTATTGTTACTGAAAGCAGTTGAAATAATTTTCAAAATCAGAATCCACAGCCACACATCGAAAATCAACTCTTTATTAAAAATTGATACAAGTTTAAAATCTTCAAACACAAAATTTTCAAAATCATTTATGGATTATCCGCAATGTTGGAATTCTCAAACGGAAAATTTTCAAATCAAATTGCACAATTTCAGAATGAAAATTATAATCCCCAAATTCAAAATCAGTAAATTTTAAATTATAAAAAACCAAAATCTTCAAGATCAAAGTTACCAGACTTAAAATCCCTGGATCCGACATTCAAAATCCCCAAAACGCAACGTCTTGTTTTTTGTGTTAAGAAACTGCAGATACCAATTACGAATTTGGAGATGAAAATTTCATATATAAATATTATCCAAAAAAAAAAACGCCAACCATAAAAATCGAAAATCCCCCAACTACAAAAAAAACTCAAAATTAAAATCCCCACATTCAAAATCCTCAAAACTAAAATCATCGAAACAAAAAATAGTTTCATGTTGATAGTTCTCAGATCCAAAATTAACCATGAAACACCAAAACCCTAAATTTCAAAATCCCCAAATTCGGAATTTACGAGTAAGATCCTAAATTTTAAAAAATAATCAAAGGATCAAAATCCTCAATTTCAAAATAACCAAAGTATAAGTAATATACATAATTAAATATTGATAGTCTGTGTTTAAGGATTTTTGATTTGTAAATTTTGTTTATGTGGATTTCGGTTACGTGCATTTTTATGGGTTTTTGAATATTTCTTTTTGGGGCATCATTTGTTTAAAAAAGCAAGTTAGCTGAGATTCAAAGATATTTGGTTTAATTTTTTGAATTTTTTTTTTTCTTCTGCACTCAGTAATTTGCTCCACTGTTTTACAGCTGGCGGTTAAGTTCGTTTGACTCCATCATCGTAAATGATCTTCTAGTTCTATAGCTGGAATAATTGTTTTAAGTTCTTATCTCGCTGCTGGCTGGGCTGAGCAAAACAATAGAACAAGTAATTAAACAACAAATAAAAAACTTCATTTTTTATTGTTTCTTTTTCTAACTTTTTTCGTTTGTTGTTGTTGTGTGTTCATTCTTTTCCTGATCTTTTGTATTTTTGTAATGCGCACACGCAGATTTGATGCGGCAAGCGTCGTCGCCGCGGCTGCGGAGTTAGTTTTTTTTCGTCTTTGATATAGAACTTAATGATTTTCAAGCAGCATATCTACACAAAAAAAAAGAAACATAATGAATATAATTGTAATTATTACTAAATCACTCTTACGTCAATCTGATGATTTATGATTTCAGCAAAAATGCGATAAATATCACACAGAGAAAGGTTAGAGTTATTGTTATGTGTTGATGTCATTGCTCTTTTATTTTATCTTTATTTTTTTTGAAGCTTAGATAACTCAAACTTGAAAATCTAAATCTGGTAAAGGTCATAAGACACTTGAATCCAGAACATATACAATCTTGAGACTTCTTGACCGAACTATGGAATTTTTTGATTTTACCTATTCAAACTATATTTAGGAAGAATTCGTTTAAAAAATCTGTTAATTTCATCTAGGAGTATCTTTCTTGAGTGGTTAATATTTTTGTTTTAACTTAAGTGGGGTGTAAACCCATTAGGTACTTTTCTAAAAAGTTGCCTCGCTTATCCTTCTAATAAAATAAAATATCCAAATCTGACATTCTTCAGTCGTCGAACATCTTCAGCACCAGTTTATAGTATCAATTTAACCTTTTTTTTTACAAATTTCAAAAGTAATAAAAAATAAATAATTTATTTAAAAAACTATGGAATTTTAATTTTTTATCATCCACCAATAAAATTGTTAACCAATAAAACCTCTGAGTCAGAGTGAAAAAATTTTAGATAACTTTTTGTTTTTACTGAGAAATAATGTTTGTGTTATCAGTTTTGAGGGATCACGAAAACTAACTTAACACTTTCATCTTTTTTTTTTGTTTTATTTTAATTGCCCATAAAATCAACGCCCTTTTTATGAATTTGATAAAATAAAAGTTAAAAAAAAATGATCTTTACCCGTTTTTTAGAGCAAGTATTGACTTCGTATGGAAAATGTCCAACGTGGATAATTTGTATATGAAGGTATGGTTTTAATGACACAACGGTGTTCGTGTGACTGTTTGATGTATAAAATTGAAAAAATAAAATAGCTTCAAGTTTTGTAAAAATTTTCATATTTTTTTATGGATTTTGACAAATAAAAAATTGCGGAATAAGTGTAATTTTTTTAGCCCGCAGCGGGTGTGAAAATTAGACCTAAAAAATGGTTGAAATAAATATGCAAACAATTTTTTGTAGGTATAGGAACATATATATATAAATATTTTCTAAAAACAAAGATATACAATATTAAGTAGGATAACTTAAAGAATTTGTATGAAATATCCGCACGGACATTAAGAAATTAAGCCGAATTTACAACAACAAACTTGTGCAAGCTTATGAAAGCCATATGTAGTTTGTCATTGCAATTGATAAATTTTTGTCCCATTTTTGGAAAACAAAATAACCAAAAATTAACATAGTTTTGATCTATACGAATAGTTACTTTAGTGTCCGTTAGGGGCACTGCCACGCTCAAGCAACTGTGTTGTCCCGCTTAAGGTATATAAGTTCAGTAAGAATGGCAGGGTGCCATTGTAAACAATTTTTTTTATTACAAGTATTTTGCGGCTTCCAAAGAATTTTCAAACAAAAATATATTTTAATACTTAAATTGTGAGAAAGAAAAAATTGGCAAGTGGAAATTTCTTCGAACCGGTAGAATTAAAATTTGTAAAAAAAGTTTCTTCGAAAAAAGTCAAAAGGATGGTCAGAAAAAATAATGTCAAAAAATAAATTGTGTAAAAACTAGAAAAAAAAAATATTTGTCAAAAAAAACGTTGGCCTCAAAAAAAAAACAAAGGCAAAACCTCCCACTGATGTTGCCAGTTCGTAGTTTATTTTTTTCAATAACTTTCTTTTGAAATACAAAAATCATCAATTTATCTCTATACACTGTTTGCCTTAGAAAATTGTTCAAAACAAATATACATATCTCGATATATTCGAATACAAAATAGAAAAAAACATTCAAGCTTTTGAATAAATTCTCAATCCGAACAAGTGTTGCAGCCCCATTTAGAAATACACAATTTTGCAATTGCGCATAAGTTGTTTTTCCATATTTTTTTTTTTATTTACCAATCCAACTCACGTTGCAGCAGAAGAGAGTTCAAGACAATTTGCTCTCGGTCATAGAATCACTCATCCATTCACCCACATCAATGATTGTCCCCAACAACATTTCCCCCACCACCGCACCGCGCCGATGCGAAGGGGGATGGATGGTCACTGGATGGTCAGTCTCAGCCGTTGTTGTTCGGAGTATAAAAAGACAGGGCAACCTCCACCTACTCCCCGATGCTTGAAGTTCTGCATGCATAAACTCCACATCAATACTGTCGCCGTCGCTGTCGCCGCGCCGCAGTTCGTCGATCGTTGATTGTCGCCGTCGATCCCGCATCGAAGAAAAATGTCCCCCTAACGCTAATCCACATGTTTTGGCAGAGGCAAATGCAAAAGCGACGTATGTCAGACCGCAGGTGACAGAGTGGTGCTTAAGAACATTCCAGGCAAACATGGGATTTCAATTGCAAATCGATCGTGTGCGCATTTCGATTCGAGTTTCGAGGTTGTTGTGGCTTGTGGCACCCCATCTAGCAGTGGGGGAGTTATACTCATACACTGAGTACTCCAACAAAAGAGTCAGAGGAACCCACAATGTTTTTTTTTTTTCTTTCTATCAAGCGATATGTGATGATGTTTTGCATCAAGAATTAGGTCAGCTTTAATGGCAGTTCTATTCAAATAAATGGTAAAAGAGAAGAGGCAAGGAGTAAGAGAGGACCCAAGAAATTGTGGACAGAGCTACATTGAATGATAATTCTGTTAAAAAAAAAAAAATTGGAAAAGAAAAACAACTTGTATACAGAATTTATGAAAATAAACGGAAATTGCTTGTGAATTGAACCTGAATGAAGACATTTCCCAAGAAAGTTGGCACAACCAACAAAGTGTTGAATCAACATAATAATGGCACGTATAGATACTTTCATGTCATAAATATACAAAATTTAACTGCAGATACCATAAGCAGATTCTATAATTTGTCTGGAGAGCTAAAGACATGTCGAATGCACTCTCCTACAATATTCCTATAGAGATTGTGGATTTTCTCATAAGAAGAATGTCACCAATGTTTGCTTATAGAATGTTTCAGGTAAACATTATTATTTGACATCATCGCGTTAAAAAATACTTTCAAAAATATCTAGCATTCACATTTTGAATAAGCTTTCTAAAAAAAAAAGTACATATTAAGAAATCCGACGTTTAGTTTGGTGATATTATTTTTTTTTATGTTGGCGTGTGTTGATTTTAAATAGGATGTAAATTTAAGACAAAATCCTTGGAAAGCACTGGGAATTTTTTGATTTTTAGTTTTGCACTGAAAAAATATAACAGCACCCGAAATACTTTTTTATTTGACACCTTTGAAAAATTCGATTATTCTTGAAAATGGCTCCGACGAATTTCAAACAAAAAAGTCTTCGAATTTGAATAGATGTTGACTCACTTTAAATGAAAGAAAAAATTCCGCTTCCTCCGATTATGACAAAGTATCTAAAATTATTTTGAGTTTAAAAAAAAAAACTTTTTTTGGAAATTAAATATTTCAAAAGCGTATTTTAAATTGATTGCTATAATCAAGGCTACATATGAAGGATCCAAATGTCACGTTCTGCATAAAGGGAGGTTGTGCGAGGAGTTTGAAATCCAAAGTGGAGTAAGACAGGGTTGTATACTGTCACCAATACTGTTTTTGTTGGTAATAAGTGATGTACTGCATGCAGCTTTGTCGAATGTAAATGGAGGAATTCAGTGGAATCTGCTATCACACCTTAAACATATAGACTACGCTAAAAACGTATGCTTACTCTCTCATAGCATCATGGATCTCCATCAAATGATAATAAGGGTGGAGAGAGAAGCTGAAAGCGTCGGGCTTTAGATCAATACGGCAAAAACAAAGAGGATCAGCCTTGGAACTTCCTCATCTACTCAAATAGATATTTCTGGACAACCAGTAGAGATGGTAGAGAGTTTTCAATACCTTGGAAGTATTGTCTCTACTGATGGTGGGACCGAACAAGATATAACCAGCCGAATCGGGAAAGCAAAGCGTTCGGAATGCTGTTCAAAATATGGAGGAACAACTTTATAAGCTTAAAGACCGAGCTACGAATTTTCCGCTCCAATGTAGAATCCGTGCTTCTTTATGGATGCAGCACTTGGAAAGTAACACCCAGTGTCACAAGAAAGCTGCAAACGTTCGTGAATAGATGTCTGCGAAACATCTTGCGGATTTTCTGGCCTAACCGTATCTCCAATGATGAACTTCATGCGAGGACAGGTCAGGAACCCATTGACTCTATAATACGAAAACGTAAGTGGCAGTGGATTGAACATACGCTTCGAAAAGGCCACGAGTGCATTGCGGGTCAAGCGATGCAATGGAACCCTCTCACACAGCAAGGCAGAGGAGTGGGCCGACCTAGAATTACTTGGCGAAGAACGGTCGAAGAGGAATCATCACAACTGGGGAAGAGTTGGAGAGAGCTGAGGTATATCTCCAGAAACCGAACACGATGGCGCGTAGGAGTACTGGAGGCCCTAGGCCCCGCAAGGGGAAAACCACGGACGTAAAAAGTCTGAGGACCTAGTAAGTAAAAGCGCATTTTGAATTAGCTTCAAAAATAACGTCAATTCCTGTAAAAATGTCAAAAGCTTTAAGAGCGGCTCATATTTCTAGAAAACGGATTCCTACAAATTTTGTGTCCACCTACTGGTATAGTATGGTTTGTCATTAAATATATTGTTTTTCATTTCCTGATAAATTAATATTGGAAAAATTACAAAATCCCCAGGTTATCTTCTTAAATTGTTTTATATATATATATATATTTTTTTTTTTTTTTTTTTAAATTTAAATGAAGGTTTTTCTTTCGTGTTTTCCTTCAAACTCTCTGTTATTATGTAAATAAATATTGTAAAAAAAAAATAATGTTTCAGTAGAAAGATATTATATATCAAATCTCTGTATGTAAAATGTGCGGTGGCAATCCTTGAAAAAAAAATTAAAACGAAATAAAGAAATCTAATCTAATCTTAAAATACTTACAAAATTTTTTGAGTAAGATATTATTTTTAAAAAAATGGCTGTAACGGTTTTGGTTTTTATTTTTATTGATACATCGCCCGCTGGAGTCAAGGTGGTTGTATAGTTACTTTAGATTTTTTTGATTTTTTTTTCAGTGTCAATTAAATTTATGAAAGTGAGAAATAGGACGTTGTCTTATTTTCCTCAGATTTTCAGCTATAAAACCATTAACGGACCTTAATAAATTTTGAGATAAGGAAGGTAACTCTTGATTTCGACATCACACACTGCATTCTAATATTACGCTTGCTTATTACCTTTCTAGTAAATTTGGTATCATCTTTTGAAACCACTTAAGTTCAAAAATTACTCATCCAGCTATGAAATGTGACTTCAGATTGAATTTCTTCAAGCTTACAAGTTTTATTTATTGTTGACTTCAAATATTCTGAAGCGAGT
Source organism: Syrphus vitripennis (assembly GCA_958431115.1). Lineage (NCBI taxonomy): Eukaryota > Metazoa > Arthropoda > Insecta > Diptera > Syrphidae > Syrphus > Syrphus vitripennis. The sequence continues at coordinate 100,784,452 of OY288110.1, read as the reverse complement.
AAGAACGTAAGACTTTTATTACACTTCCATAACTAAAAAGCATAATATTGATGAGTCATTAATAAAGTGCTTTTTTTTATTATGGTTATAATACGCAATTTAACCAAGCGACCCAATTCTAAGTCTGGTTTTAACGCAGGGTTGTAAAAGAAGACACCAATACGATACCTATACTTGGGCGGCTGCCCACGCAGCTCTTCGTACTGAAACGCTTTAGTTGCTCATTTGTACGTACATATGAACTTGTTTACAAAATATAAACTCAGGTTTGTGAACTGTCATCCAGATAGTAAACCTACGGGTACTTTTATTCCTTCCGACTTTTAATTTCGGAATAATTTTATTTGTTTTTTATTTTTTCTTTCCCTGGTGTGTTGTGCGAATTTTGATTGGAATTATTATTAACAAGCAGACGAATGGAAGAACGGATGAAGAAAGTAAAACCTTCACTATGCCTTCGAATTCTTTGACTTCAAAAGCACCATATATACTTCAATTCTAATGGTTTAACATTTTTTATTTCTTTTCTTTGATAGCTTTTTCTGTAGAATTTGTTTTTTGTTTATCATACGTAGTTAAATGTATCTAACGGTATTTTAATGCGAACAAAATATTGCGCAGTAGTTTGGTTTTATTTTTTAGCTGTTTATGAATTCATATAGCGAATTCATGAAATAGCGATTACGCATTTAGTGTTGTAATAGTTCTGAAGTTTATTTTTTTCTGACATTGAATGATTCATTACCTACTACGGAAGAGACAAACTATTTTGAAAAAAAAACAAGCTAAAAATTTTCTAAAAACGAATTCAAGGTTATACGAATTAACGGTAAAATAATTTTATGAGTACAGGCTTATAAGTATAAGCCAAAAACGTACTAATAATTCGAAAAAAATATGTTTCCACCATTAGAAAAGACAGTACTTCAAAATATTATTGTTTTTTTTTAAATAAAGTTGCACATGTATATTGCATATGTATGAGTTCCTACTCAGCCTACCCAGGTTGTAGCCATAATTATATACAAATGTGCCAAAACTCGGATTAAAAAATTCTGTATACTGGAATATTGTATTATTTAAATGCAAAATTGTGTAAGTGCCAAAATTCAGTTTCCAAAATTCTGAGTTTCAAAATTATTTAAATGATAAAAAAGAAGTTTTGATGATGAAAAAAAAGTGGGCACTTTTTTTAATACCAACAAATTTTTTTCTTTTATGACCACAGAATCTTGAAATATGAAATTAGAAAACCTAACTTTTGATCGGTTTTGTGACAGTACATCAAGTATGAAAAACTCAAAAGCATAAGTAGCTAGAGTTCAGAACAGGGAACAAATTCCAAAGTTGAAACAAGTACTTCAAGTCAAACCAATTATTTAAGAAGGTTATACAAGATTTTGTTTTACATATTTGTTTTTTTTTTTTTTTTTGAGACACTTGAGATATTTGAGTTTGCCGTTGGAAATACCTGCTTACATTTCATCATCTTTTACTTTCAAGGCCAGAAATTAGCAATACATCTGTTTTCTAATACGTGAAAATAGAAAAAATATTTTTCAAAAATCATCTAATAAAGGGTCCGCCATCTAACGTTTTTTTTTTCAACTAGTGCTAATTTCGTGACTGGTAACACTTAGCTCATGTCTGATTTCACAGATAATTAGTTTTATCCTTCAGCTGAACGAATATGGTTGTGTATACCATGAGCAACTGACCATCCAATGCGTTTTCGCTTCGCTAAGTGGGCCTGCGATCGACTTGGCGGGTATGTAAACAAGCAAGATTTTCGCATTTGGGGTACAGAAAACCCGCACGCATGCAATGAAAAGCCGATACACCCAAAACGAATCACTGTTTGGTGCGGATTTTGGTCCAGAGGCATAATTGGGACACTTTTCTTCGGAAATGAGCAAGGAGTAGCCGTTACAGTCAATGGCGATCGTTATCGGGCCATGTTGAATGAATTTTTGTTCACAAAAATTGAAATGGAGGATATTGTCAACATTTGGTTTCAACAGGACGGCGCTACGTGCCACACGGCCGAAGCTACACTCGATGTTTTGCGCCCTGTTTTTGAAGATTGCATTATCAGCGGCAGAGCTGATGTTGTTTGGCCACCTCCGAGCTGCGATTTGACACCTATGGACTATTATTTGTGGAGTGCCGTAAAAGATAAGTGTTACGCCGACAAGCCAGAGACAATTGACGCTTTAAAGGACAATATTCATTAAGCCATTGGTGATATACAGCTGCACACAACCGATAATGTGCCTAAAAATTGGACCTATCGTGTAATCTACTGCATGGCCAGCCGAGGAAGCCATTTGAATGAAATTATTTTCCATTATTAACCGGAAGGATTGTACTTTCAAATAAAAAAAAGAAATTTGAGAAAATATTTAGTAGTTTTTTTTTATAGCATTTTCAAAAAAAAAAGCGGACCTGTTATAAGCAAATTTAATTTCCCCGCTTTTTTGTGTATTTCAAAACAAAAATTGAAGAAAAAAATAATAATTTAAAAAATTAAATTTTTTATTACACTTTTTATCAAAAACTAATAAATAATTTCTAAATTTTTAAGATACTATATTACTTAAACTAATTACTAATTCAACAAAATATGTTAAAACTTAACAAAATATTTATTATTATGTATTTGATTACTTATTCAAGAAAAAAAACCTGAAATGCAGTTTTATTGTAATTAAAGTACGCAATTAATCTATTCGCATTTATGGTGGTACGTGAAGTGAAGATCACATTTCTTCACTATCAAGCCTATATTCATTCATATTTGTTTAAAAAAATAAAATAAGTGTATTCCCATAGCGGGTTTGCATAATTAAAACTAAATAATTTATTATTCTTTTTATCCTTCTATCCATTTGCATAATTATTTAGTCTCGTATTGTTAAATAGCCATGTTTCCATCATCATTGTAAAGTCTTCACCACTTCATATCACAGCAATTAGTTGATTTTTTATTGATACAACAATAATGTTCATTTGAGTGAATTGACCATAATTCCATCCAATATTCATCAAGATTTGATTAGTCGTTCCGCAGCATCAGTCTTAGAGATCTTTTATACAAGAGTTGTCAGACGTCAAAATTGCATCCATCCTTAAGCTATAGAAGCTGCTATAAAATCCCAAACAAATGACTGTCGACGCATTAGAACGGTCCGCCAGCTAGATCGGTTGTGCTGCCACTGTGCGCAGATATTCGCCATCATTCATGCGGCTTATAGCTCCTTGATCTGCATCGGTTGCTGGTAGCTTAGGACCATGGCCAAAAGGTATATAGAATTTATGGCATAATATTTATAATAATTACATTGGGCTCACAATGCACAGCAGCGATGCTCTTCCAAGTGCGGACTGCATCACTATGCTGGCTGGAGCTGGGCTAGGTTGTTTATTAATTTTCACAATTTACCAACTTTATGGTGGCATCTAATCACTTGACCGTGACGATCAAAATGGCAAATACATTTTGCAGCGCGGCCGGCGTGGCGGCCTAGCAGTTGTTTGAAGAATTTTAACAGTAGTGGATTTGAACAGTTTTATTTTGAAGGGCTCCACTGATTCCTTTGGGAGGGAAGAGAAAATGGCCGGGTTTTTTTCTCTCCAGAACACTCTTAGGGAATTAATGAGATACAAGTGTTTTGACACGAGATCTGAAATCTTAAAAAAAAAATATAATTCCCAAGATAAAATCAGAAAAACTTTAAAAAACCCATAAACCCGAAAACACAACACCCAGAAATCTAGAAAATCCAAACCCATTTAACTCAAAATTCTTGAAACCAGGAAACCCAAAATATTGAAAACCAAATATCCCAAAAGGGAAAAATCCGTTACTACTAGAGGTTTCGGGTTTATACAATTTTAGGATTGTAGTTTTCCGGATGTTGGGCTTTTTGAAATTCGAAAACTTATCGAGAAGCTAGAAACATTCTAAGTTCCAAAAATGCAGAAAACCAAAATTATTGAAACAGCGAAATCTCAAAGAAGAAAATTCTTAACTTAAATTCCCCTTTTCTTAGAATTTCAGAATTTTAGGTTTTTTGAATATTTGGTTTCCTAGATTTTGAGTTTTCTGCATTAATTTCTGCCACGGCTAAAGAATCCGGGTTTTTGGGATTTGAGTTGTGTGATTGTGATATTATGACCAAATCGTTGATGAACCTGCGGCCAGTTGAAAAGAAGTCCAGCCATGCTTTTAAATTCGACCCAGGTGGATAGCGTGTAAAGCAAAACAAATTGAGGATGTATCTCATTGAATAACTTCAAAACTGGGCGGTAAAATGTCCTCGCCTGATGATGACGACAACGATAATGATTATCGTCATCATTATTACGATGATAATAGTCGTTTGGCAATGGTCGGTCATCATTTGACCAGCTCAGCATCAACGTGTTCTTTTTTCTTATATAACTCTTATATCTATTGATAAATTTTACCTCAACTCGAGATGTACGATTTATGGGTCTTTGGAGGTTGAGCGCGCTAGCTTTTGAAGTTCAAGTCACGACTAGGTGAACTGAGTTATGTTTCGATCCGGTCATCGTGCACCATCAAACACAGCCATACCTACAACAATTCCGATTAATATGCATTAGAGAATATAGGTATAAGCTACTGTAGATTCTTTCAACAACAGTTTTGTTGTTGAAAAACTTGATAGTTCTTCATCATCATCATCATCAGCAATATAGAAAATAGAAGAAGCATCAGCACAACATAACATCCAATTCGATTTATAAGATCCAAGTGCACAATTGGCCATCAAAGTGGTTTATATGCATATCTTTTCGATGGGAACAACTACTCAAAAGACAGATCTAACAGATAGAAGTACATGGGGTGCATGTGGCAGCATTGCAAATAAGGCAGACACTGTACCAGTGACCGCCCGAAGCTGTGGCACGCCATTATCATTGAGCGGTGGACAAATTTGGAATTGCCTTAACAGGTGTTCGCCACAGGCGACTTGCTGCGGCACATAAATCAATGTGATTGTGATAATAAAGTGGAATGAATTATTTATCTTTATTCGGAAATATCTATTTGATGAGGAATATTATGATGATATAGAAATTACTATATAAGCGGTATACGTGTACATACATATATGCCATTTGATCCTAGGCATTTCTGATTGGATGTATGATGGTATCAAGTTTGGGTTCAAGTGCAAATGGTGGTGCTTTGAAGATATTTTTGAAGATTGATAATTTCAACAAAAAAATTAAAGAACTTGCAGCATCGTAACTATACTACTTTATAGGTTATTGGACAAATTATGGCTGTTATTTTCCTATTAGGGTTTATAGGGACTCCACCATTCTTAAATGTCATTTTCTACGCTTCCAGGAGAAATATTTCAGTGCTCTACAACTCTTCTCCGTTGTGCTGATTCTTCTTTAACTGTTCTTCCCCAAGTGCTTCTATAGGTAGGCTTACTCACCTCCTGCCTTCATGAAAGGGTTCCATTGCATTGCCTACATGCACACATTTTTTTTCGAAGTGTATGATCAAGCAACTTCCTCTTACGTCCTCGTATGATGGGTTCCTGACCTGTTCTCGCTTGGAGTTCAGTATTCGGAAAATTGTTATTTTGGACGAGTTATTGGCACTGGGTTCACTCTACTGGCGAGAACGCGGTTCAAAACCACTGAAAATTACTCCTCCGAAACTATCAACAATCTACATGTGTCTTTTACTTTGTGTTTCTTAGAGCTGTATAAACACTCCTTTGAGCTCTTTAGTATTTCTGTAAACGTTCTTGAGGCCTCTTCTGCTTCTGTAGCCAATGTGTTGATATAGTTACGATTTTTACGTCTCACGCTACGGTGAACTTTTCTCATCGTCATCCGCTAGTATCTCCCTTCTGCTGGAATAGATGCGATGGCAGGTTTGAGGTGCTTCCTTTCTTCGATTCCTGCCCAAGTTTTTTCGGAATTCTTCTGTTCTTTCAGAACCGTTTTTTCGAATGGCTATCGATAGAGGTGGGTTCCGTTCTATCCTTGTGAGATCTGCGGGATAATTTAGTCCATCGGAATTAAGCATAGGCATTCTGGTGTTTTCTTGAAATCTCTGCAGCTGTTCGAAGGGTCTAGGGCCATTTTCACCCCTATTCTGTTTCGGGTGTCCCGAAGACAGTTTCTTAATCGCCAATTGATAGGGAAATGGTCAATTTGGTTGGGATATGCTTGCCTGTGTATTGATAGCATACTTTGTGGCACTCCTTATGTTCTTGCAACATGGTCTCTCCAATAACAAGTTGGCGTTGCATAAATCAGCAAGTCTTTGGTCATTTTCGTTGTGACTGCTAACACCATGTGGTCCCCAAGTCAATGCATATCAAGTCTAGCGCTACCCGGCCAGTTGTAAAAGGCCTCCTTCTCCTCGTCAAAAGAGAGATGCTTCGGGGCCTAACACTGTACGATGGGCACGCGACTTACTCTAGTCCGGAATCTGGCCTTAAAAAGCTTGTCAGCTAAAGGTTTTCAGGAAACCAAGATCTCGATAGCTGTTTTGGAGAGCAGCACTCCAACGCCAGACTCCCAAAGGCTTCCAGGAGCCTTTCCAAAATAGAGTTGTGAGAGGCCAGGCATCTCCACCTCACTAAATCCTAAGATGTCCATTTTATATCGCATACCTTCCCTTACTGGAGAAATCTGGCACTTTGGGGAACTTCATTCGCAACAACCCTTATCACTTTTAGAGGCGACAAAATAACATCGGAAACTCATAGAGTTAGTCCCATCCAAATATATGTAAATACATAAGTATGAGGATATATTTCCCACTCGAAGTCAAAATCACCTAAAGGTGATATCTTTATAAAATCAATAGTTCTAATTTTAACCATTTTTTGACATAAATTATTATTAATGATCTGCAAAAAAGGTAATTTCAGTTACAAATGGACAGCATAAGGGCCTAAGGGCAATTTCAAAAAAAAATATTTTTGAAATTGATAAATAATTTAAGAAGATGTAATGAATATTTAATCCATTAATTCAGACTATAACCACGTGATTATTGGTATGTTATATGTTTGCCGTCATAATATTTTAACTGTTATACTGAAATTATGCAAAATATTGGTCTTTTTTTTTTTGTTGCTTAAAGCTCATAAAAATCTATAGAAATATTAATCAAACCATTAACATCAAATTAACACAGAATTATCAATAAATTCTATTTGAAAGAATTAATTTAAATGTTTATTTATACCATTATACAATTTGGTAGCTTATTGTTCTCAATATCAGCGATTTATTATTTTACATTTCTATAAACATTTTTGTGATTGAATATTTATGACAAAAAATATTTGACGTAGTTTTTCGTTGGGAAGGTAGTTACTCTTGTTTTATGTTATTTGGGGTCATTGAACACAGTCACAGTGAAATATTTGCCGACTAATCCAAAATAGGGTACATTAACTTCTATTGTTCTATTTTTTTTTAATAGATTTTTAACAGCCACCAACCAGTAATATTTAAGCATCTATGACCACTCGAGATCAATATTTTCCTTTTAACATAAATCAGCATTGGTTTTATTTATCAGCTTCGTCTAACTTTAAACAGCTGTCTAACTTTGGATAATGAGTTAAAAAACTTTGTTTAATGTTTTTTACAGCTGCATAACTGAGATAAAGAGAAAGTCGTCTTAACCTGGAATGAAGTGGTATTTGTTTTTATTAAACAGAGCATTTTTCTATCAATTTAAAAATAGTTAGACAGTGTTTAAGCAATCACAAATCTAATAAATAAGACTGTTTGATTTAAAAATTCGAATGGGCATTTTAAACTAAAATAGCGAATACGAAATTAGGATATCTAGTTATATACAAATAAATAAATCACGAAATTATTCGACTGGAGTATTAAGTAATGAAGATAAAGGGTTAGTAATAGTTTAAGCATTCAAGATAAAAAGTTTACCTATTGATTTATTAACAACATCACGCAATGTTCCATATAAGTTATCACTTTTATTTCTTAAATTTATGGTTTTTATGTCTGGACATTTTGTCCATATCTAATGGGTATTATCGGGTCTGACATCTGAGTTAATGGTTTGTTTGTTTTATGACACCAGATGGAACTTATTCATGAAATCATAAATTAAAAAACAAGGAAGAGATTGAACAAAAGCGTCGGAACACACGCAGTCGCAGGCCACAGAAAAGAAAAGGTTTCTATTACACATAAAAAAGAGAAAAGCAAAGCAAATAGAAACCAATTTCCTCCTTATTTTAACAAAAGAGGAGTTGAGAATCTAGCGATAAGAGATCAAAAATTGTGTTATGAAGTCGAAAAAATATTAAAACCTACTTCTAGACTTTGAATACAACTTTGATTTTGATGATTTGATGCTAAAGATGCTAAAAGTACAGAAGGTGCATAAATTGCAGAAGATTTAGGATGCCGAAGACACAAAGAACGCTGAAGATACTGAATACCCCAAGAACGCTGAAGAAGCCGAATAAGTCTACTACGCCAAAGACACTGAGGACTCCGAAGACACCTAAATTGCCTAAACTTCTAGGACGTTGAAAATGCTGAAGACGTCTAAGACGAAAAAGACTGAAGAGATGGAAGACTCTGAAGATGCAAAAGACGCTGAAGATATTTAAGATGCCGAAGACAATGGTGAATTCCTTCAATTTTTTTTTTGATTTATATATGGCTTTCTATCACATGGCTAGCATATACAAGCAAAGGTCGTACTAACGTTGTAAAAAGAGATTTCGTAACAAATGGCTTTGAGAACTACATCGACCAACTCTTAACGAAACGAAGAGCAGAGTTAACTCTAGCCACTATATTATAGCAATGGGATCTTCAGTTGAGTTTAGTATCGCAGATAACTTCTGAGTACTGAATAGTGATTACTGTCAAAATAAAGGTATTAATAATATAATAATATTGCGGCAGTGATGGGTGAAATCGTTTGTGATTAAGTGATTGCTTTGCAATTCCAAGAATAAGTACAAAGTTGCTCTCTAGGCACCGGGTACAAAAGTTTTTTTTTTAAATAATCATTAAATGAAGAAATCACGCCAAATAGATAGTTCTTAATGCTCAATCGCAATTTCCATCTCATTGATTGCTAGGATGAAAATAATAGGTCCTTGATGACTACCCTGTGGGACGCCGCGACGGATCAATCTAAACAATATCCAATATTTACGATCCATCCATTGACGAAACCAAAAGTCTGTCATTTTCTTATTTGAAAATGCGGCGTATTATAATTATGATATGCCGACAAACACTACCATTATATTTATTTGCAGTAGCTTACAACAAATACCTCCTATATAACAAAACATAAATTTTTTGCATCACATCGGTATTATACTTTACCAGCCAAGAGCAAGAGACTTACCTCCTCGTTTTGTTGGATTTTATTTTTGCCTGCTATAACAGGGCGTTATCAGTGTTGCCACATTAAGTAGCCAAAGTCATTTCCACGTTTCAAACAAATGACATTAATAGGTTTTATCTTTTTTATGATTTATTTTTTAAAGATTTTAACTCTTTTTTTTTTTAAATTTAGGTTTTTTAGAATTGTTTTCGATACTGAAAATCTCCACAATTCATCTTTATTAAATTTGATTTAACTAAAGAAAATTTGCAGCAATGAACCAATCTTGAAGTTGGTGTGGTAACACTACTTGCAATCGTTAGATGACTTTGTTTTTTTTTCTATTTTTCATCATTAGAATAAGCAAACTCAAGTATAATCAAAATCAGAAAGGAAGAATTATAATAATTATAATTTTATAATTGTATCTATAGAAAAAGATGAAAAAAAAACAGAAGGCGCACATTTATTTATGAGAACTAACTTCACTAAGGTTTTTATTTGTTCTCACGGAAGTCAAAACAACTTTCATTGGTATTATTGTTCATGATTATTGGATATTGATGAATGTTGAGAATTAGTTTATCGCTGTTTCAATTATATTGGAATTATTTGTTATTTGATTTGATTTATTATTTTTCTGTGTTGTTTTAATATATAGCTTTTTTGCATTGCATAAGGAAATGATTGCAATGGAAATTATTCTTTGACCTACTTTTAAAAATAGGGAAGGGAAAGATTATTTCCTGGGAATTGCCCCAGATTTTTCTTCTTTTTTTGAAAAATGCTAAAATTAAAATTGAAAAAAAAAGAACACCGAAATTCTTTTTGGGAAATAAACCAGAAATTTTGCCAAACACCAATGAAAAAGAATGAGAAAGTTTTTAAAATGGCAATAACTTCGGAAAAAAAAATTCTGGTCAGTACTCTCAATTTGAAAAAAGCCATAAACAAGTGTGTTTTGTGTGAAGCAACTAATATTTTTTTGATTTTCAAAAGCCAGCTAAATCAGCTTCATATTGACTGAAAGAGCACCCAATCGTACTACTAGAAAAAAAAGAACAAGTCTTAGAGGTTCCGTATTACTTTTGAAGAACCAAAAAAAACTGATTTTAACGAGTTCCTCAAACGCTCCCTTGACTGTAGGAAAAAATAAATAGAAGATGCATAATCACTTATACTTAGCTTGGTCTTCAAGCTAACATTCCGAACGCAGACATTGCTTTCCCGATTCTACTCTTAATATCTTGTTCAATTCCACCACCAGTAGAGATGGTACTCCAAAGATATTTTATTAGTCGTTCAGAAATATTTTCTTGAACAGAGGAGGAAGTTTCGAAGTTGATCTTTTTTGTTTCTTCATTATTGATCTTTATCCCAATGATTTCGGCTTCTATCTCCACTCTTGTGTTCATTTGATGAAGATCCATGATCCCATGAAAGAATAAGCAAAGCATACTACGTCCGTCATTTGCTTAGTCCATGTGCTTGATTTATGATTTTATGATTGCAGAGTCCACTAAATTCCTCCAGTCGGCAAAGCCTATTACACTCTTTTGACAGTCTTTCTTCATGGAGAAGTCAAAGCTTAGATCCATCGTATATGTGCCCTTAATAATAGCAGTTTGTCCGGTATTCCATTTTCACGCAAAGCAAGCGAAATAAATTCTCTATTAACACTGTGGAAGTCCGACTTCAAAGTCGATGAACAGGTGAAGCAGTGATAGATATTCAGCACACTCGATGAAGATCCGCAAGTTGTTAATGTGGTTCACAAGAAGATCCAATGCCAAATCCTGTTTATTCAACGTTGAGTGTGTTTTCGAGGTGGTCTTTTATTCGTTCCAAAACGATTCCTGCTATTTCCTTGGCTAATGCGGGTAGCATGCAAATTCCTCTCCAGTTTTCGAATTGCTTAGGAATGTCTTCTTCCTTTGAAAGCACACTTTAGGAAACCTCTGTTGTTTCTCTCAGTAGTTCACTCGATGTTCTTGATGTTCTTCAATGCACTTTAGGGTGCCGTGTCTGAAATTTTTATTTCAGACGAGTTACTGGGCACTTGGTTTACTTCACTGATAAAACTTCAATTTATAACCACTGAAAAGTTCTTCTTCCCAAGATAGTCTTCATGCGAAACTATCAAAGATCCGTCTGCACACACGAATATATGCGAATATCTTACACCGCTTAATGGATGCCAGTGTCGGATTACCAAGATTACTTAAGAATAACTAAAAGTGTTTTTTAACCATTTCAATTTTGTAATAATTTTGGGTTCCAAGCAGAAGGAGTTGACAATGTAACGGAATATCATTTGTACCGAAAATGTAAAACGTCATTTTACTCATACACCACTACTTCTCGATATTTCAAACTTCTTGGATTTTACAGTCATAGTACAATTTCAACAATGCCTTATTCATAAAGCATAAATACATAAACGTCACAAAGTTTTATATTGACAAAACTTCTACGCAATAGAATGACCTTCTTCAACCTTAAAGTTGAACGCACGCTTCACCTTAATAAAAATTAAAATTAGTTCCTTAAATCAAAACTGATAGCTATACCGCTACTTTGGATTAACTTAAATGAATTTTTGAAGAAAAAAATAAATACCTACATATTTTCAAAAGAATTACCCAAAATTTATTAATTATATTAAAATTATTAGACAAGCATCCAAAAATATTGATAAACTTGTTATTGGTAAACAAATAATAAATATTCTAATCTTCGCCCATGACAGATATTAGTTTTAAGTTGCTCCGCCCCAGTGGTGGCCTATCCTATCAGCATGCTTTCTTCAAACATTTATGTATGTATACCTGTTTATATGCTCCTAAAATATGAAAACACCATGCCCGCCTACTTTTTTAATAGAATTCATTAATTCCAACTAATAGTCTTAGTCTTTTCGTAGTCTTCAGTGAAGATGTAAATTTTCTTCCCATTTTATGCTATACCTATACGGGTATACGATTCAAAAGAGATTTAGCTAATTGAGTTGTTTATTGTGTGTTGATGGTCCCCACCATCAATTTTTGGATTAAAAAAAAATAGTTATTGGAAGGGATTTATTGTATTAGCATAGTTAGGTAGGGTATCTACATAATGTTATATGTTTTTTTGAAAAAGAAAGCCACACCGTATCATTTCTATCTACGCCAAAGAACTAATTTATACATATGTTATTGGTGTCTTTAAATTATAAATTTTAATAAAATAGTTCAACATTAATCAAATGAGAGAAATAAATTAATAACTGACACTCGTGCCAGCGTGATTGTATCTTTGTTTAAGATAATCAAGTTGTTTGCCCCAGAACAAAGATGAACCAACAAGTTAGAAGAAGTCCTATCATAACTCATATGTTAATTTTAAGGCAGCATCATTTTTTAAAAGTTTTTTGTAGTTTGTTGGTTCAAAAGTTAACCTAGTTCTACATTCAGGGTGAATATAATTTTCCCTTGTCAGAATTGAGAAGTGTGAACTGAAAGAAAATGATGGTATAAAGTAAAAGTTTGGAAATTGATGTTGGTCGTAAATAGATTCTTATAATAGTATCTATAATTAATAGAATAGGATTTATATTTCATTGTAAACCTATAACAGTCTATAGTTTAGTTGTTTTTCAAAAACACACTAAATCCGAAAAATTCTAAGTTGATACCAGGACGAGACAATTTTGACGGGACCGAGACTTCCAAAAACTCTTTTGTGTACAAAATTCACTGTCAATAATTAACAGTTTCAAAATTTTTAGTTGCATGATTTTTGCACTTGAAATGTAATTTTTTTATTTTAATTAAAAAATGGATATTTATAAAATATCGTGGAAGCTTTAGAAATTTCCGGTTCAGACAATTTTGTTTAATAAAAAATATTAGAATTTAATCTAATTAAATTGATAGCTTTACGAAGGCTCCATTTTTTTTTACTTCGAATGGGTTAGAAAATTTGAATAGTTACGCTAACTAAAAACTTTATTTTATTTCAAATCATCGTTTTGTGTTAAAGAAAAGACTTGAAAACGATGTGATAGCACAGAAGAGCAAGTACGTGAAACCCAGTCGTGCATTTAATTTTGTAGGGTGATCATAAGTTTTTGAGACAGCTTCAATGATTGAGGTAGGAATTAGTAATCAACTTTGGCGACTTCGAAGCCTTTTTTGTGTTTTTTTCTCAATTTGACGAATTATAAAAAATAAAATAAAATAAAATAAAATAAAATAAAATAAAATAAAATAAAATAAAATAAAATAAAATAAAATAAAATAAAATAAAATAAAATAAAATAAAATAAAATAAAATAAAATAAAATAAAATAAAATAAAATAAAATAAAATAAAATAAAATAAAATAAAATAAAATAAAATAAAATAAAATAAAATAAAATAAAATATTTTGCAGAGCTCTTTAGTTTCCTGGCTCAAATTGAATAATCTAAAGGTAACATCTAACTTGCAATAAACGCCTGCAATCACTATTTACATTGTATACTCGTACATTAGAAACTATATCAAAACACCAATTTTTTCAGACCTCAAATTTCATCAGGATTGCTTTACTTTTTGGGTTGATATACTCGTAATAGTTTCAGGGGAAAAATCCTCAGATATGTATCTACATCAAAGCGCAAGTTTAAACCGTAAGCTAAGATAGGCATTTTAATAAATTAATTAAAACATTTAAAAAAATGTTACTGACTTTTCATTTCAATATAATCTTAGCCTGATCTGTAAACCAGTTCAGTTCCTCAGACTACTTGAAATGTAAAAAAAAAAATATTAATTTTCTGGATTTAGCTGAATAAACGTACGTACGTAAAGGTAACCGTTGCGTGAGCAAAACAAATCAAAGAAAAATTATAAGACACTTGATTGCCCATTAGGAACGGTTATTTTTTATAATCAGCACTTTATCAAATGATGATGTGATGTCTCATTGGTGATGGTCGGAAAAACTTGATTCCCTACTTTCATCAATCAATTTACTATAAACTTTGTATTTTTAAGCATCTAGGAGACTGACAAATGCGGCAAAAAGGACAACTACCACTTTCCTTATTTACAACTTCGGTTAATTTAAATTAATAACTAGCAGTCAAAGAAGTGCGATGGCAACCAATAAATCAATCATTTTGTGCATCTTATAAAATGACACCACAATCTTCAGCATATGGAACGAACTTATTCTTAATCGGGAATATTTAATGATCTCATAAAAAACATTAAACTGATACCAGAGAGTCCTTGCCAACATATGTAATTTTGCTGAGACAATGACCCTGACTAGAAGACGACTCATCCAAATAAACGGAAATCAGTGCAATGCCATTTTCCATTTCTTTGATTGCGTCCATCTTCATCGTCGTGGTCGTTGTTGAATCGCGTCTCGCGATGAATCGTTTCCCTTGCGCGTTTTCCCTGTTAACCTACGGTAAATCTATATAGTCTATAACAACAACAAATATAGACAACTGCTTCCCAGCCCACATTCAGATATATGTGTGGAATAAAAGTTAAACAGCAAGGCCTAATCAGGGAGAACTACGCGATCAAACCAAAACATGTGTTCTCCGAGCAAAGCAACCTTCTGGTTGGCCCTCATCCCGACTTGACATCGCTTCATTGACAGTGATTACGTTTTAATTCCACAACTTCTTCTCTTCGAGATAGGTTTGGTACATCCGTGGATAACCAAGACTATGCCTTTGATTAAAAACCAAAAAAAAAAAAGAACTACCATTCTCAACTACACAGTGGACGTGGACATGGATGGCGCGTCTTAATTTGGTTTGGTTATGCGAGGACTTGTACGCTGCGGCAACAATAGTTTAACTAACGTCTTCAGCAAAATGTTACCATTTAGTCAATAAAATAATCATCGAAAGGTATTTTGCTACAATTACGAGAACAACAACTATTCAGTACTCGATGAAGACTAGTTCTATTCTGCCCACAGTAGTTCTGATCTTCGTTCCGTTCGGATGTTCAAAACATATCGTTGTTGCCAGGACCAAATAATGAAAAGACTCATTTTCCAATAGGAGCTTTCTTCTTCTTCTTCTTCTTCTTCTTCTTCTTCTTCTTCTTCTTCTTCTTCTTCTTCTTCTTCTTCTTCTTCTTCTTCTTCTTCTTCTTCTTCTTCTTCTTCTTCTTCTTCTTCTTCTTCTTCTTCTTCTTCTTCTTCTTCTTCTTCTTCTTCTTCTTCTTCTTCTTCTTCTTCTTCTTCTTCTTCTTCTTCTTCTTCTTCTTCTTCTTCTTCTTCTTCTTCTTCTTCTTCTTCTTTGAGATAACATAAAAATTCTTCAATATTTTTATTTATTTGTTTCATAAAAACATCTGGCAATGCTGTTTCGATCACATCAGCATTTTCTCTCTACATACAAGTCAACATTATCTTCTGTTTTATCCTCGTGGATGACATAACAAACACCATTTTATGGTCCCGATGGCATTGTTGACTCTTTTAATCGTGTCCGAAGGAAGCAAAAACTTGTCGAAGGCCTGGTTGGAGCTATTGTGTGCGGCTACAAGATAATGGAAGGCAACGAGTTTAGAGAAACAAAAACAAAACAACAGTGTTGTGTATTATATATAGGGGACAAGATGGAAACATTGCAATCGTACTTAGATTCAATTAAATTGGCGATAGGTAAAATAAGAAATACGAGGTTAGGGGGATGAGGTTTGGAGATAAAAATAAAGGGGATGCTAAAAAATCCAGTTCAAGATAAATTAAAGATACAAATCAATTTGCCTGTGCATGTAGGCAGCGATATACAGATACACGTTCAACAAAGTTTTTAATCTATTTTCAACGGCAATATACAATAGATACTATTATCCTCATATCCTGAACTCTTAGATAGTAAAAAATGGAGGCAAAGTGGAAACATGAAATGATATGCGTTTTCTGTTTTGACTAATGATAACAACTATTCTTTTCTTATAAGAAGATACTGGTGGTGGGCAGCAGATGAGAAATTTAAGATAAGCCTACACATTTAATTGGTTGAGCTAATTTCCACAAGTTTTAAAGCAACTTTTATGTGCATAATGTCTACCTGCTTAAATCGCTTGTGTTCTCTTAAATTGGGCCAACATTGTTGATTGGAATTGAATCACGAATGGAATGCACCCATTTTCTTCACAAATGCAATGAAAAATGAAATGAAATGAAAATAAGTAGAGTTCAAATTTTTTGTATTCTAATTGGAAGAAAATAAATTGTTTGAAAAGGTTAGGTTAAGGTGGCTGTTGGACGATTTCCAACACACATAGACCAAAATTAGGTCCGTTGTGATACCACATGGATCAGTTGATCTACCTCACTCATTGAACCAGTTAGAGCTGCGAATGAAGCGTAGGAGACAAATAATGTCGGAGTTTATTAGATCACTGGGATCATTGAAAAAGAAATCTCCAAGGTAGAGTTTTCGTCTTTGTGACAGGGCGGGGCAAGTGCAAAGGAGATGAGAGATCGTCTCCTCTTCCTCTTCGTCCATACAACTCCTGCAAAAATCATTTGCAGGGGCTCCAAGTCGAATTGCATGCCTCCCTATTAAGCAGTGACCAGTTAAGACACTTATGACGTATAGCCAATGTGCAATCTACTAAGGGAGATCAATTGTTTGGAGCGTTTGGCACTAAGTTTAGGCCAAATTAGTTTAGTCGCTGCACAGGTGGTGATGTTATTCCATCTGTAGTTTGCTCTCCCTATTGTATCTTGCTTCAGCATAAGTTTACAAGTAGCTAAAGGCATACCTACGCCAGCTTTGTGAGCTAGCAGAGGTAGCGTTGTTCCTCTTTTTGCAAGTTCGTCGGCTTTGCAATTTCCTGGAATGTCTCTGTGGCCCGGCACCCAACAAAGGTGAATGTTGAACTGTTTGGCCATCTCCGTAAGAGATGATCGACAGTTTAAGGCTGTTGATGAATTCGTAGAGACAGAGTCCAGGGATTTTAACGCAGCTTGGCTGTCAGAGAAGATGCGTATATCAGTTTTTGATATAACGTTTTCTCTAAGCCAGGAAAGGACTTCCTTAATAGCCAGAATTTCAGCCTGGAACACGCTACAGTGATCAGGTAGACGGAAAGAGAGACTTAAGTTTAGTCTTTCGGAGTAAACGCCTCCACCAACCCCGTCATCCGTTTTTGATCCATCTGTAAAGAAATTAATGGGATCATCGTTCAGAAATGATGTGTCCTCCCAGGTAGACCTGGAAGGGATAGTCACTCTGAAGCTATTGTTATTGAAATGGGGAAAGGAGATGGTGTAGTCAATATTACTATTAATTAATCTGAATGAATTCAGAATAGCAGAGTGGCCAATCTGATTATTGAACCACTGTGAGGAGGCTTGAAGCCGTACGGCAGTGTTTGCAGCCGTTTGCTTACTGAAAAAGTCAAGCGGTAATAGATGGAACAGAACATCAAGTGAGGCGGAGGGGGTAGAGCGAAGTGCTCCACCCATACACATGCAGGCTGTTCGTTGGACTTTGCTGAGCTTATCACGATTTGTCGCTATGTCCAGCGCAGTCCACCATACCGCTACTCCGTATGTAAGGATCGGCTTTATAACCGAGATGTATAGCCAGTATGTAATGCGGGGCTGAAAACCCCATTTATTTCCAATGGCTTTTTTACAAGAGAACAAGGCTACTGTGGCCTTGTTTATTCTTTCTTGAATGTTAGGTTTCCAACTTAATTTCTTATCCAAAATAAGACCCAAGTATTTTGCCTGTTCTGAAAATTTAAGTGGAACACCGTTTATGTGGGGAGGGTCGATGCGAGGGATTTTGTATTTCCTGGTGAAGAGGACAAGATCTGTTTTATGTGGGTTATATGAAAAGATATACACAAAAACATTAGGGTTAATCAAGACTTCCTTTTTTCATTTAATAGCACATTTGATTTATTAATTCTAATTCATTTAATTCTACCAGAATTTTCTTAAATTTTTAAAATGACATTGATCATTAACTTTGCGATCATTAAAACTGAATGCGAAAATCAGGTTTTTTAGTTACATATATGTATTTTTTTTAATCAAAATGTTTTTTTTTTATTTAATAATAAGTAATATTTTTTTCAAAAAAACTATTATTTTTAAGACTGAGTTTAAGTTTTTATAAGAACAAAAGAGCTGTTGTCGAACTTGATTTTGTTTTTTTTTTTTTGTAATCATATATTTTTTATGAACATTTTGGCAGGCTTATTATATGGGACTAAAATTATGTTTAAAGCTTTAAGATAATTATGATAAAAGAAATTCATTCAAAACTGAGGCGAAATGATGGAATTTTTCATCAACGAAAAATAAATCATTTATATTTAATAATTCAGTTGGTAGGTTAAATATGTACATGCGATGTTAATATTTCTACTACAAAAATTTTTAAAAAAATGCAAGACTGCAAGAATTTGTTTCTATTTATGAAGCTGAAGATCGCTGCATTTTTTTTCTTTTTTTTCTTTTAGAGTTGCAGCTCTCGAAAAGTATCAATGATATTGGAAAATTTTAAACACCAAAATGTTGGGCACAAAATTTCCCAGGGGCGATGTCCGCTACTTTTTAAAAATTTTATCCCGTTATATTTGTTTTTAATGGATTTGTAAACTTTTCAGATAATTTTTTTGTTTAGACGTTCAGATAGACGAAACTAACGGTAAAAATAAAAAACAAAAAATTGTATCGTGTAGAGCGTCTTTTACTCTAGAGGCGATGTTTCTTTAAAAAAAACCAGAACAATATTGGTGTCATATAAATCCAAGGCTTATACCCTTTAGTATATGCACTGTGCAGTTCATATCTACTTTGTTTATTTTTCTCTTTATTATAATTTGTTGTTATGCAAATTAATGGCTTTAGAACATGAATTTTAAAAAAATAAAAAACATCGCCTCTAGAGTTGAAAAAATCTAATTTTTCTATGTACTTTTTTTTTGGTACCGTTAGGTGATCCGAAGTTATAACGGTATAAAGTTTTGTGAGTTTTGTTTTTATGTTTCATGGTTAAAAACGCTTAGTAAAAAAAAATAAATAAGGAACATCGCCTCTAGAGTAAAAGACGCTCTACACGATACAATTTTTTGTTTCTTATTTTTACCGTTATAGTTTCGTCTATCTGCACGTCTAAACAAAAAAATAATCTGAAAAGTTTAAAAACCCATTAAAAAACAAATATAACGGGATAAAATTTTTAAAAAGTAGCGGACATCGCCCCTGGGAAATTGTGTGCCCAACATTTTGGTGCTTAAAATTTTCCAATATCATTGATACTTTTCGAGAGCTGCAACTCTAAATGAAAAAACAACTTCGGATGCAGCGATCTTCAGCTTCATTTCTATTTTAAATAAATTTAGAATAGAAGAAAACATAAAATTCATTGTTTGAATTGCAAAAAAAAATTTAAGCTAAGAAACGAAAAAAATTATATCGTCCCGAATTCAACTATGTCGATGTTTAGAACTATTCTACAAAAAATTACATAATTATTTTGCTTTCAACATTAACACAGACATTAATTTATTTACTGCCATTAAATAAAAGTTAGAAAAATAATCAAATTGGGGGGATTTTTCTAGAACGCAACATAACATTATAAGAATTATTATCTACTCAATTTACAAATTCTAATTTGATTAGATGATAATATGTTTATCTGATTAAGATATGAGTATTATCGGTTACAAATTGAATTTCATTTAGCCTTAGGATAAAGGATTAGACTAATTAGTTAACTATTGATACATAAAAAGAAAATCCCAATTAGACGCCATTTATATAAGAAAAAAAATTGTAGATCACAAAAACTGAGCAATTAAGATCTATTAATTATTTAAATCACAAACATAAAAAACGAGATTTGAAAACAAAAAGGTTTTTCATTTGCAAAACAACGGCAACTTGCTTTGGCCCAGACGGTCAATGATCGACAAAGTACCTAATTTCCTTTTTTGAAATAGCAAATTTTTGGCGAGATCTTCTACAGCTGCCTAATACATGTGTTTTTGATGGCTTGTATTACCATAAGCATGCACAACAAACAATGCCTCTGATACGCCATTAAATCAACTTATACCAATTAAAATAATCTCTATAAAAACAAGAAAATTTGCATAGGTATGTTTTTTTTTTTCATAATTTATGGATTTTCTGAATTTTTTGTTTTCTTTAGAAGTTATCTATCAATAAGCCTTTTTCTTTTGTCAAAGGGTCAGATTTTTTCTTTGACCTTGGGTTAAGCGTGTTCGCTGATCTATTGTTCTGAAATTCTAACGGATGGTAATCAAATTTTTTGATTAAAATATTAATCAAACGGAGGCAAATTTGTTTTGGAATGGTTTTTTAAATGTTAATGGGGATCATCGTATGATCAATATTATTGTGTATATGAGTGCTATTAAAGAAGATTTACATAAGTTTCGAAAACTATTAGATTTTCAAATCATAGGGTAGCGTTAAGTTGACATAAAATGTAGGATTTCGATAATTTGGGGGAATTTTTTGACCAGACTGAATTGATAAGATAATGATGAGGTCATCAAATTGTTTATGATTGTAAACCAAGTTCAACGTGTATCTCTCTTACAATCGCTTCCTTGTTGAAAATCACGCTTTGGAAATAAACTCTGCACTTTTGCAGTGACACACGTTTGTTTAGAAAAAAGACAAAAAAATAATTGTTATTCAACATCTCTCATAGTTCCAGAGAATCGTCCAGAGCTTGTTACCTTTTGACTCCCACACTCTTGTTAGCAACTCACTATGAACACATTAACGATGATGTCATGTTTCATGTTCCTAGTAGCTACATAGAATCTCTCTCAATCTCCTCGAACAACTTCACATGATTAGCTATTCCAATAGAATTTGCATTCACGAAAGAGCACTCAGAAATATCAAAGTTCGAGCCCATCCCCTCTGCGTCCAACAACCCTTTCGCTCTAGAAAAATAAGAAAGACAAAAGGAATTAAAAAAAAAAATATATAAACGATTCATACTTCAGCGCTATTAATTCTCAACACCGACACTCTATATGCAAGAAAAATAAACAACAACCAACCTTGTAAGATACATCCACCGACCATGGAGAGGAATAAAGGAAAAAAAAAACTACAACAACAACAAAATCCAATCTAAGTCATGCCTAACATTCTAAGTCTCAATTAATTTTATGCATTACACGCTTCCATGACGCGGATGATGATGTTGATCATGCCCGTGATGGCGATGATGATGACGCTCTGTTCATATATCTATACCAACCCCTTTCCTAGATAGTGAGTGAGTGAGTGGATCCGTTAGTTTCGCGACTTGCAAAAGGCAAACCATCTTTTCTGGTGTTCTTGCTTAAAGTTATAACTATTCCTATATAATAGACCTGATGTGAGATTAATTGATTTAATTAAATGCATTAGAGTGGTTGTTAATTTTTTTTTTTTTTTTTGATTCAAAACAACAAGTCTAGGTACGCATACACTGGAAAACACATACTTTTGTGTATATACACTGTGACTTCGACAAACTGCAATGTGTTTTTGAAGTGCTCTAGTATTAACAAGCTAATTGCAACACATCTCCTGGTGGTGGAGGAGCTCGCTCCTTCGGGCAACAAAAGTGTCAGACTAAAAGATAAACAATTTATAATTAACTTTAACATTTTTTTTTATACAGAAGCACGTGCCTTTCGAACTTAGATTTTAAAAGATCCAACCAACACACTACTCTATAAACTCCTGCTGTTGCTGATAATGCTTAGAAATAGACTTTGAGATTCAACAGCCCAAAACGATGTTCGACAGTATCTTGAGTAATTTAACATTATTTTCCCGGACGCATTGTGGATGATTGTTGGTTGTATCTCGCGCGAGATGGGAGTCACAACAACTTTGCTCATACTGTAAAATGAATTGAGTGGTTGACGGAGTGGTTGATAAAGCTAGAAGATGCTTTATTCTTTTTCATGAAGAGTAGCACAATCAATATACTCCTGCCCCTCAAGAAATTTCATAGATTCTTGGGTAGTGATAGCATGAGACATTTCGCATGGACAAAGTGTCAAAAGATTTATGTTAATAAATATTGTAATCAAAGGAAATTTGCACTAGGAAAATTATTTAAAGGTTTTTTTTTTTTAATTTCTTTGCAAACAAAAGAGCTGAGGTCCGAGCTTGATTTTTATTATTGGCACATATTTGCTTTAAATTACTTATATTGAGCGTTTTTCTGCATGTCCTTTCCGTGTAGTAATAAAATATAAATATAAGAGATGATACGTATATCAAAAGAAATGGCGGTGTTGAAGAATGCAACATGTAAACTGTAGTTCGGAAAAATACCAATATTTGTCCAAATTACTAAAAGTACGCAAACAGAAGGTTGCAAAAACTAAACGCAGTACTTACAATAAGCTATGATTGACAGAATACGATGTTGTTGTTGTTTTTTGATGTCACCGAATGTTGGTATTGACTTCTCATTGGTCTGGGAAAGCCTTAAATTTTTTGTTCAAAAAGGAACTTTTTGCTTTAATTTGGAAGTTAAAACCAGCTACTGATAAAGGTAGAAAAGCTGTTCCTATACATGCGAAACAAAAGTTAGATAATGGCGGGTTTTGTGCATTCCAGAAGAATCTTAAAAAGTTTTGACAAATAACCAAAAAAATATTCCCATTTTAACGGTATAAACTACAGAATAAAAAATATAAAGGTGATCAGATCTAATTTCAACAAAATTGTGCAACAAAATTTTTCAAACAAATTTTTTTTTTGGATTTTTGACAAAAAAATTGTCTTTTCAAAATTTAATACATATTGTGAAATTCTGATGAATTCTTTTACATTTATCTATATATTTGAAATATTTAAATTCTAATAACATAATTCAGAAATTTTAAATATAAAATTTTAAATATAAAAAATTATTTTTTAAAAAAGCACTCCAAATATTTTGGATTTTTTTTTCAAAATTCCATATTTTCTTGGTACATCTCCATTTTTAAGAGCAAACGTCATATTTTGGATTGTTACCAAGTCAATAAATTATTTTATTTATTTAATGATATTTTTCGCTAATAAAATTCCTGGTTATGTGTAATTTTTCATTTTACGCTTATTTTAAATTATTTTAGCCGATCCAGCTGTTAAAAACATTCACAGCATTACATCACATTTACATTTTTTTTTTCAAAGTCAAAGTTAAATTGCCGCACACAATAAATACTCCTCGTGATAGTTAGAGCACATACAAATCTATAAATAACCAACTATAACAAGTATTTTTTTAATAATAAATTAAGTGGTTAATCTAAGTTTCAAGTCCTGCTGCTATTCGCATCCAAATCAATTCTAACCGGCTCGGCAACGATGAATGAAAAACAAAGTCCATACGGAAATCAGTTTTTAAAAAATATCAGGTTCAAAAATAGTTATGGAAGGAGAGATCTGATATACCTACTTAGTTTACGATTTGACAACTAGCTAATTGGTAATGTCAAACGAAAGATCATAATAATGATAACATAATATGTACCGGCCATAATATTTGTTTTTGTTTTTCATAACGTTTACAATACTTTCACTCCATTAATTTGCTCTCAATTTGTGTGTGCTCTGTGTGTCTCTCTGTTGAAAGTTCACATTTTGTATGTTAAATGCAATGCACTTAACATTGATTTTATAATATCAAATTTATCGAGGTATCCTTGTGAGTTTACAATTAAGTTTAAAATACTTCTTAGTTTTCTTTTCTTATCAAAAAAAAAAAAATTGTAAATTATAACCACAATAATTTACACAAAAATATCTTAATACCCCATGAAGAATGTGAATTTAAAAATGTTTATTTAAAAATAAATTATTGTTTGTTTAAATCAAATGAGACGCCAAATGAAGATTTGTAGCTTCTACTTGTTTTCATATGAGTGTCACAGTTGGAAAATAAAAGAAAAAAACGTCACTATGGTTAGCTTATAGCAGCTCATAAAACTATGTGTTTATGACGAGTTATCTTTAATTATTAATAACCATTAATCATTTTATTGAATATTTTAACATGGTTATGGGAATGGGATTTTATATAACTTAAAACTTAGGTAGAAATAACAGTCCTAAATACGAAAGAGGCCATAAACCCTTTTTGGATTTAAGAAAATATGAATAGACAATTTTACACGAATGACGTGTCTGCTTGATTGTGTGTCTTTTTATTTATGAAGTGAAAACAAAACATCTTTATTCTGTTTTATTGGTTTGGATTAATTCGATGAATATTTGGATTAGGCATATGCCTGTACATATGAGGTCCGATCATAAACTTTTTTTATATATTTTTGTAATGTAAATTTTAAACAATTTTTAATCTAATTTGACCTGCATGTTCTATGAGATGTAGGCTCCCGTAGTGCTGGAATAATAATGATTTGTGAATATTGAAAATCAGCTTGCGAATTTCTTTGCTTTCAAGAGTTCCAATTGCATAATGATTCAATTCGTTTCAATTCCAATCCGTTATATCACAGCACTTCAAACTGTAGTTCTTTCTCTAAAAAACGACTTAAACGATCTTGACGAAATGTTTTCTTAAGATAATTTTGAGTAATGTAAACTGTCTCTTTACCAGAAAAAAACAAGCAATGATCCATCTAATTTTTTTAGAGTTTGAACTTGTAAGTAAAGAAATTTTTCCAAAAATTGTGGGAAAATCGATAGTATTGCTAAATGTCAAATGCACTTATTAATAACAGACATCTAAGGTGCCGGTGTCTTTTTCCAGCGTTAACTATTTTTTTGTGAACATTGCACTTACGGAACTCCATTGATCCGCTTAAGGTATGTTCAATTGTCAGACAGCCACAATTACACAGAGAAAAAAGAACCGACACGGAAAAATAATAAAATTATTAGTTGTTTTTTTTTTCTCTGTGTATTGAAACTTGGATCTTCCAGTTCCCGAGGCCGAGTAGTAAAATCTAATGTGCAGGAACTTTGCATTTGAAGGGATTGAATTTTTCGTATCATTAATGCACATTCAAAGAGGTATTCTTCTTAAAATAATACGGAAATCTTATTAAATTTTAAGAACTTTTTCTTCATTAAATAAATCCGATTTTTCTTTATAAATATTTGGAAAAAAATTGTGTTAAAAAAAGTTGTCACAGAACTAAAGTGGAAAAATTAATTTTTAAAAAAAGTTTTTTAAAAAAAAAACTGACCTAAGAAATTAAAAAATTATTCAAAAACAAAAATGTGATCAAACAATAAAATCGTTAAAAAAAATTGTCCAAAATGTTCTGTCAAAATAAAAATTGTCGAAGGAATTTTTTGAAATTTTTTGATTGACCATTGACCAAGTGGAACTTGAACGACCGACGGCCATATTGTTTCTTCAACAAGCCATACAGAAGTACCTTAAGTTCGATTTTTGCACGAATCAAATCAAATAATTTTGAAGTAAAAACGGAAACTATATTCATCATGATTCATGAGTTCCTATAAATCTATTTTGTAGTCACGTCCTTCCAATATTTAACTGTCACCTAAATTCCGTGTGAAAAAAAATCTCAGCAAAATAAATGCATGTATGTATACATATCCGGAACAAGCAAATAAAAGAATTAATTCATATAGTTCATCGAGATTCGAGATGCAGTATATTCTTCTCGGAACATGCATTCCCTCTATCGATTATGGATTAGCAAATATTAATTCCGCAGTTCACATAATTTCTATCAAAATAATAGAAAAAAAGATATTAAATTTCAAGGATCCTCAAACAAGCATGCACAACACCACCTGTGTATGATTCCCACGATGATGATGATGTTGATTCTGTTGCTGGCTGGGTTGGGTGCATGATGGCGCACCCATAAGGTTCGAATAGGAGAAGTGCATGAACCGAACAGAGAGGCCACATCGATCGAACCCCAATCAATAGTTGAGTGGAATTTTCTTTTGTTTGTTCGTCCTCACGGAAATTTAAGGAAAAATCACGTTATCCTGTGAGTGTGGAAATTATAAATGGGTGACACTCCCTTATTTTTTTTTGTTTTTCGTTGACGCTGATGCTATAGTACTGTTGGTTGGTTTTTATTGATGGTTATATCCTGTAACAGGTTTTTGATGAAACGTGGGAAATTCATAGTGGAAGGGTTCCTTTTCAAATCGAATTGCATGTTGATGCAGGAGTTGAATTATGAACCTGTAAATGAGTGCCACCGCCTTTTTGGTGCATCCCTCGAGATAAACATGTTTAAGCATAGTCATTTGTGAGGTTTTCGTTATTATTTGTAATCGATTTGATCAAATGTTAAAATGAAGATGGTTTTACTGTTTTTTCTTTTCTATTTGGTGATCCTTTTTTGATGAAAGAAGAATTCACAGCAAGGTGCCATAGAAAATTGTTTGATTTTAATTCGATGCGGTTTCCTTCCGGTATCACATCTAGTAAAGAAGGGTTAACAAAATTTACCGTTTAGTAATAAAATTTTATTTTATTTTACTGTGAGAATTTTGAGTTTTCTCATCAAAACCTTAACCTTGATCGGAAGTGGGAAACCTTCACAATAAGGAAACTATTAAGGATCACAAAAAAAATATGTTCAAGAGTTGAAAGCATGTACACGGTTAAAAATCTTGGACTAAATTTTAGTAATACTAAAGTATTACTGCATATTTCCAATACCTGCAGTATTTAATTCAATAACATGCCAAATATTATTTTTTTTTTCAATATATTTTGAATTAAAATGTATTTGCTTTTGTATTCAATGTAGAAATTTCCTTGATTTACACCATTAATACTTAAAAATTGTATTGCCTTTATTTAATTCTAATACCTAAGTCCTTAATATGAGTACATCGAGGATTACACACAAATAAATTTCCCAGAAGGAAATTCCCAAATTTGGAATGTAATCAAAAAATGATATTGAATATAATAATCTTGAATTGAAATTTATTACTACATATACATATGTAAATGTAGTATAAAAAATATTACAATTTGGAATGAAATTTATTCCAGCGTTCGAAACACAAATAGGAACCACTTATTGTAACAGTACTTTTACTTAACGGAAAGCGAATTGGAATTAATTTTATTCCAGCAATACATTCTCATTGAATACTAATTGTATTAAATTTACAAATTTTGTATTATAATGCAGCATATTGGGGCTTAGAAGGAAATACAATTTGGAATAAAATTCACTCCAATGTCCCAAAACATAAAGCGCGTTGATTTATGAACTTTATTCGAGCACTTCGATTCCATTGAATACAATTTGTTTTGAATGTATACATCTTGTATTGAAATTGAATGCAATACTGTCTGAAAAGCAATACAATTGGAATGCAATTTATACCAGCAGCGGATGAAACGCGAATCCTGCATTTCTTTTCATTTAAAAGAAAAGGTTGACGTGAAAACATCGAAATTTGTGAAAAAGTGTAATTTCAAAGGGTAAGTGTAACGAATTATTTCTATTAATTTTTTATTTAAAAATGTTACAAAAATCTAACATCTTTTTTTAATTGCACGAAATTACAAATTAGTCTTAATTAAATTTAAAAATTTGACATTTTATAAAAATATTGTTTTCAATTTTATTGTTTATCATTTTTTGAAATCCTCTGATCGATTACATTTTTGACTTAATTATAGGAATTTTGTTAGTAGAGGACTCAATTATAATGGTAACTTGTAAAATGGGACATGAGGTGAAGGTATTCGCAGTCATAAAAACTGATCCATCATTTATATAACAAGCGAAGATGTTATAGCGACAAGTAAGTCAAATCTAAATCATTGAAACTGAATTAACTTAATTGCAGTATTTTTTGTTAAACAAAAAATACTGCAATTCAGTTAATTCACTTTCATTAATTGATTAATAAAAAAAGAATATGTAATATAATCATAAGAAACAAATTTTAACAATAAAAAAATAAATTTTTAAGAATTAAATAAAAAATGTTTTTTTTTTCACATTTAAAGACAAATTAAAAAATTTAGCATATTTTTGAAGTCCACGGAACCTGATCTGAAAGTAAGTAAAACTCTTAGGGAAAACTATTAAATTTATGTGAAAGAAATATTTCATTGCAATTCTTTTTCGTTTTTTCAGAATTTATAGTTCGTATCAAAAAATAATTTTTCAATTAAATTTGAATAGGTACCTACTTAATCTCATTGGTTTTCAATACTAATCGCACTTTTTTAATTCAAACTGAATTAATAGTATGACCAATTTGTATGAAAAATTACATAAAACTGTTTTATACCTACTAAAATCTAATTAAATATTTATTACAAATAAAACTTTTTTATATTGAATTTAAACAGTAAATTTTACTAGATCGTAATACTATTCGTACTATCAGTTAATTGAAATTTTATTGATATTCAAACCAAATCGTACTTAAAATAAGTTTAAATAGTATTACACGACAATTCTACTTCCACTGTTATTTAATTCAAAGTAAATTAAAAACAAAACGAATTTTTACTACAAAGGAGCTTAAAAAATACTGGATGATAAAATAAAATGGTTTACAATGTAATCCAACTCAGATTCAAAATAAATGCATTCACAATTAAAAGGCATTTCAAAAAGGTTTGCTTTTTATACTGAATTAAGTCATTAAGATTAAATAATATTCTTTAAATATTAAAAATTATTCCAAAAAATCGTTAAGTCTAGTCCATTTCGGATTGAAATTAATTTTGAAAATTAGTAGATTGTATTAGATTATAATTTATTTTGTATTGAACCCAGGGAACAATTATTTGAAAAATCCCATTGGAAGGGAAATTTTATGTATTCCAAGCAATGATTACATTTCAATAGGATGATAGTATACGAAAGATTTTTAAACCATTGCAAGTATTGAATTCTAATAAAAATTTGGTGTGGTCCTATATACAATACAGGAATTACTGAATTTTAGTCCAAGATTTTTAACCGTGTATGTATTTCCCAAATAGCTACAATAAATGTAATTTTTGACGCTATCCCTGATATTTCAAAGACCAAAAATTCCAAAACTCTTGTAAAAGTCTAATTCTCAGTCCCTTGTTTACCCTCAAAATGTTTTGGAACTTGGAAGCCAAAGTCGTTATACTATTTCACTTCACTAAGTCTTAATAAGTGATCTGGAAAATAACTCTTCGAATGATATATTACAAAATGATATTTTAGGGGTTCTGAAAACCGTTTTCATTTCAAAACAAATGGTTTTCAAAAATCTCTAATTTCTATTCTTCCAGAATGTAGATACCAAGTTGTGTATTAGGATTAGTACAGTCGGAGCAAGTACGCCTTACTCAGTCGTGCAGTTAATTTTTTTAAGAATCGATTTTGCGATTTTTGATTTATAGAAAGTTTCGAAAAATTTTTCAACATAAAATCTATATCTTATAAATGTTTTCAATGTGATACTTATCAATTTGAGATAAACCATTTCATTGTTGCAAAAAAAAACTTGATAAATTCTAGACCATAGTGCACATCAAAATGGTCATTTCACACATTCTGTTAAAGCTTCCTATCCAATCAAAATTCCATGGTACATATTCATCCATCAAAGCAACTCTATAATAATAAATAAAGAAGATGAATTCTTATAAATACCATAAGAGCAAAGTATATTTTCCGGGAGCGACCGAGACCGATACATTAAGAACACTAGGAACAGCATGAGCATAAAGTCAGGTAGCATAGCACATAACAAAACAACGGTGAACAAAATTATGTAATTATTGAGACCATAGTATAGAAAAATTTTTATTAATCATCGCGTGCCAACATCAACATCACCATCACCATCATCTTTGGTTCAGCATCAACTTCATCAGCTGCGAGATCTGAGGCGTTAAACACTTGTTGAAGCACCTCCGATTTCCTAGTACCATCTTCTTTGGTACAACTGCACTGACAGCCTGATGAAGCTTGTTAAGCAATCCATGGACACATGTAAAAGTCACAAGAATGAGGAATCTAGTTTAAGAGACTTATTAAAACTTCAGAGTTTATTAAATGAAACTTTTGCATTGAGATCTCTGTGACACCATATGATATGAGTTGAAAAGGAGCTTGTTTAAGACTAGAGAGTTTAGATAGATAGCCATCTTGAAGTCAACGCATGCGTGACTCCTACGTCCTCTTCAAGATTATGTTTTTGATAACGATGATTGAATTCTTCATCCGCACAGAGTCCCGTTTAGACCGACCGACAACGACGACGACTATGACGACGAACGGACGATGATAGGGGAATTCTCTTGATGCTTCTTTGAAGATAGACACATTCTTCCTGGACCATGGCTAGTTTCAGGCATCCAGATCCTGTCTCCAATTAACGCTTAATTAACAAGATAACCTTGGGCAATATAAAAGAGGCAAGTCACAGGCCGATATACGCAGAGCTTTAAATAATTTTATGTCCCCTGGCTGATTTACATTGTGCATCTTTCTGGATTGGAAGATAGGTTCACCTCAACTTATACAAGAATTGACTGTTCTCTCTCTCTCTCTCTGGCTGTGCCAAGATCAATCCCCAGCCACACACTAGATACGAGATGCCGGACATTTTGATGAATGTTTGAATGCCTAACTGCGCAATGGACGAAGTTGGATGGACGATTGGACAGGTTGAACGATTTACTGCATAATCACAGGCATTAGGGATGGGATGGGATTTTTTTTGTTGGCGGTAGAGATTGTTGACATAAGACATGTGGCATGGACTTATGTCCTCAACTCGTCAAGTTTGGCGTGAGTGCTTTTTTAATGAACTATATCATCAGGATGAATGTTCTAACGAAGTGGCATCTCATAATTCTTAAAATGGGTTGAGATATTCGCAGAAGTAATATCTATAACCTACTTCTCAAAACAGTTAAGACGCATAAGGAATATTATACTTTGTTTGTTCGACAGTTTACGCCCAAAATTCTTTTTATAGTCGATATAGACTATATGGAATTCAGTACGCAGGCAGTCTTAGAAGATGCGTCTCCGTGATTATATGACTTGCTGTGTAGTTAGAAAATTGGTAGGTATTATGCTACGTTTAGAAAACTATCGGTTATATTTTTTTTAATGACTAGTTTTGTCTAGGAAGATGTTAACATTGTATTTTTAAATCAAACCAATATCTGTATGCGGTTTCGGTAACTTCAAGGTATCCGAGACGCGACTCTAGTTTTTGGACTGTGACTAACCGTCTCGGTGGATGAGAAATTCAAAGTTGGTACCAGGACGAG
Organism: Syrphus vitripennis; assembly: GCA_958431115.1. Classification (NCBI taxonomy): domain Eukaryota; kingdom Metazoa; phylum Arthropoda; class Insecta; order Diptera; family Syrphidae; genus Syrphus; species Syrphus vitripennis. The sequence continues at coordinate 100,752,779 of OY288110.1, read as the reverse complement.
ACCGACACTAAGTTGATATTTTTAAATTTTGACAAGACTTCAAAAGTCTCGCCTCGGTCTCGTCTCGTGGTGAACCGTATGAAATAGGAACTGGCTTAATATGATAAGTACATTAAATTCTGTCTTAGACGGCATTGTACAATGGGGATTAAAAAATCGCGTAGAATTTAATGCTTCGAAAACTCAAAATGCTTCCTTCTGTCATTAAAGCGAGACGTATGCCCCTTGCCATTATCTATGAGTGGCGCTTGCATCAGCTTGCGATTTAAGGTATGTGTAGTGTATCACAAATCATTTTTTGTGAAATGATCACATACTTAACGTCACCAAAAATGCCGCAAGATGTTTAGGTTTCCTTTGGAGATACAAGAAATTCTTTTCCCCTCCTCATCTGGCTATTATCTATAAGAGTTATATATGTACGTCCAAAGCTTGAGTATAACTCCCATCTCTGGGCTGATGGTGCCCCAGCAACTTACTTAAGCCTCTTGGACAGTTTACAAAGACGAGCAAATGATCGGAGACAGGAACATTATCGATACCTGTAAACACCAGCGTAACGTTTCCTCTTTTATCGTAACTTTTACGGTAAGTGCTCTAATGAAATAGCCAGTTGCATTCCTCCCCTTAAACGTTTCAACCGTAATACTTGCGCTTCCAGGAATGCTCATCAGTTTACTCTTGAACCCAATTTCAGTCGTACTGTCAAGTACAGGGATTCGTTTTTTAGCCGTACTTCGCGAATGTGGAGTAAACCTTCCACGCTCTGTCTTTCCCTCTCGTTGTGATGTAATAAAATTCAAGACTAATGTTCACCGACATCTCCTTTCAAATCCCCTCCTACTTACCTAAAGCTCGCACTGTGTCTCTGACATGTAAAGGGTACATGAAATTCCCTTTAGTGCGCGTTAATTATATAAAGAAAATTGTACCTAGCAAATTTTTGATTATGTTTTTATTTTTTGGCTAAGAGTTAATTTTTTCAATAGTCACTTGGGCGTCAAAAAATTCAAAATTTAGATTTTGATCAAATTTGATATTCCTTAGTTCGAAATGAGTGTTCGTCTGTCTGTCCGTTGAGCGATAGTGTAAACAGATGGCTGGATTTACTTGTTGATTTTTTTGGCCTTTTTGGAAAATGTTCTTCGAAAAAAGATATGACGATTTTTTTTGAAAAAAAATTTCAATAAATTCAAAAAGATATTTTCCCACTTTTAATAAAAAAATTTCCAAATTTTCGATCTGGATCAATATTTCTTTATAAGTGTAATACCGCTCAGAAACATAATATTGAAGATGGTGGCTCACGCTTTTTTCTCTATCATCGAATTTATTTTAATTGAATTAAATTCTATTGAAAAAATAATAAAAAAGAGATAAAACTAACAAAACTTGATTGTTGTTCATTTTTCTTATCTGAGTGCTGTCACTAAACCGTTTATGAAATCTTAAAATCCTGAAGCCATTAGCCAAACAAAATATTCTCACAACGGCATTTTAATTTAAAAAGTGAAAAGTTTTTTTTTTTAAGTAATAATCTTTTTATTAAAACTTTTAAATCCATAATTTTATTAAATTTTTAAACTTCTCTATCTTGTTAAATAAATAAAGGTAGTTTTCTTTTATTTAACGACTCTTATCATAATTTTATGATTTTTTTTTTCAACATTGAAACCTATCAATTTTATTCTTTTTATTAATTGAGACGCATAACCTACTACCTTAAAAATTATTCCAATTAATTTTTCACACAACACATTTTTAATAAAAAAAAAAAACAAATTCAAAAAGAATAAAGAACTCATAAAACTATTTTCTAAAAAATAAAAAAAAAAAAAACATGTCGCGTCAGTAGCTCTTTATTTGGCGATACAAATAGCCTACATCTGGGACATAAAAATGTAATAAAGCTCTAATAATCCGACCGTTTTCATCTAACCGACTTAACTTTTATCGCCCGTTCACAAGATAATTTTTTGAGATTTAATTTGCTTCTTAATGAAGTCATTTGGAGACACACGCAATAAACTTTTTTTTTAGTCAACAAAAAAAAAAAGAAATAGTCTTAAGCTAAATAAGGTCAATCTGATTTAATTTTTATTAATATCACAATAGGCTTTGAAAAAAAAATTATGTAAAATTTAATTGATAGCAATCTTTGAAAAAAAGTAATAAAATAAAATCCCTTTTTTTCGAGTATGAGTGAATCCCTTTTAATAGTTTACCTGTTAGCGCCGCCGCCGGAGTCTTATATAAATGACAAAAGTCAGCATTGTTAAATTGCTATAAAACATAAAACTCTCTTTATGTAAATTTATTGTTGGCATAGAAAATCTTGTGCTCTCCCTACTGTGTGCGACATTTTGTATCTTAATCGGCAGTTACTATCGTAAAACAATTTTTTAATGATCACACATCACATCAGTCTTCAAAAAGTGTTGTCTCTGTTATATAGATTCCCGATTGGAGCCCTAATGGAATTTTTGATTTTTTTTTGTGTTGTATATGCGCCCCTTAAAGGCAAGACCAGCAACGCAGAAGTGGGTCAGTCTGTAGCGTTCCTTGTTTTGAAGGTTGGACACTGGCGGTTTGTTGGAGGTTCGTTGGCATAGCTGATGGAACTTGGAAGTCTTCAGCCCCCTATCTGAATAATAATTAAGCGACTTGCCCATAACTCTCTTGGCTAATGCGTTAATATATTTTCCGAGGCTTGGCTTGGCTCTTGGTATAACATTTGAGCGCATTTGAAGATGCGCAGGTTTATGGAATTTTATTTTTTGTTGTTGTTGTTAGAAAAAGTGACAATCAATCATACAACATTGTGTAGTTGCATTGTTGAATGTTGAAGAAGGGAAACCTTTTAAGAATTTTAAATGTTTTGACTTTTCTATGCGGTATCTATTTTTCTTCTGTTTTTTTTTTTTTTAAGTAAATCAGAAGCAATAATTGCTTATTCTTTAAGTTGGAAAAAAAAATCTTCTGATTTATGTAAATGCAACGAAGAAAGTCATTATTTGTTGGTTTATAAATTTTGATAAATATCTTGAGCCAGTGATTATTTGGGCTTTTTTGTGGCTAGACAATTATTATAAGAGCTGTTAAAACAATTTAAACATAATTTGAATTCAAAGAACCGGAAACAATTATTGTATCCGATGCACAAAGAAAGTTGCATTTTTTTTTTGGTTTTGTGAATTATTTTGGTGAAAGAGAATTATTTATGTTTGGATTATTTTTAATATGATGAAAAAAATATGGATGGAACTAATCGCTTACTGCAGGTTGTAATTGATATACTTTTAACGGTCCTTAGGGCATTAGAAAGTAAAAGACTCGTGTATTTTTGGAGGTATTGCATTTTCACTTTAAGTTTAGAAAGTTTCGATTTAATTTTATTAAAACGAAACCTATGCCGTTTGCAAGAACATTACTGCAAACAATAAATGTGATATTCAAACAATTGATGAATTTATGAAATTAGCTTTCTCACGTTACAAATTAAATCCTGTAAAACATACTTTTTTTTAATCAAAATTATAGTTTTCGAAGACGAATATTTATTTTTTGTGAGAAGTAATTTGTGTAATTTTAATAAATTTAAAATTGAAAAAAAAAAATATTTTTTTATACAATTTGAAAAAACATTAATAAAAAATTCACGAAAAAAAATTCAAAACTTTTGTCGGGGAACAATCAAGGGAAAATTTTTTTAAACTATCTACAGAGCGATTCTTTCCATGACCCAATCATGACCAAAACTATCTTAAAAAAGTTTGTTTTGTTATTTTTAGTCTCTTTTATTTTAATTTCTCCTGCTTAAATATTTTTATAAAAAGTTTAGATCATTTACTCGTATTTTGATAAAATATCTAACTCTCTGCAAAAAAGATCTTAAATTAAATTTTACAAAGTCTTCGAGTTGAACCAAAAATATTGAAAAGTGACCAGTTTACAGTCTGATCATTCTCTCAGAAGCTTATTAATCTTAATCTTCAAAATACCTTTCAAAAGTCTTTATCTGCATACCAAATTAATTTTGAAAAATTGGGGATGCTATACATCAAACGACGAAATAGCAGAAATATCACAAAATTTTGACAAAACAAAGATTGAAAAATTATATGAATAAATTATTAAGATATTTTGCTATCAAATAAAAAAATAAATTTTGATTTAAAAAAAAAAACAAACAAAAAACAAAATTTGGTATTAAATATTTATTTTAATAATTAGATATTTTACTATAATTTTTTATAAATATCGGTTGAGACGTTTTAGAGAAAATCGAAAACCAATTTTTTCTCTTTTTGCAAAAAATTTATTGGTAATTTAGTCAATGTTTAAAAACAATAATTAGTTACTACATTTTTTTACAAGATTGGTGGGCCGTTTTGATAGAAATATGAGTTTTCTGAAATTTTGAATTTCAGGTATCGTTATTTTCGGTCATGAACTTTTTTCCAAATGTGTTATATGGCACAAAACACGCTAGGTACCAAGTTTTTAAAAAAAATCCACCCACTGTCTTAGGTTGCAGTCAAACGGTCAGACATACCATAGTATGTATAATTTCAAGTTTAATCAAAATCCCCAGATCGAATTTAAAACAAAACAATAGGTATAAAACCACGGTTAAATGCTACAAGGGCAAATACTGCTTTGGCCTTTGAGAAACAATTAAATATACAAACTACGAAAGGCTCCACAAACTTTTGTGATGATTTATCTAAATTCAATATGTAATAAATACAACGTTTGAAATAAAATCCAGACAAATTACTCAATTACATTGTCACACAGTGCATATATCACTTCGAACCAAACTGATGTAGTTACATTCCAATTCACTTTCAATTTTGAAAAGGAAGTATCAATTACAACTCCTATATGACCGTCATATGTCATGAACTATTCTTGGATACAAACCAAGCGCACTTCACTTACATTACACCCGTCAGCGTCATGCCGAATCATTCACGATTCATTGATTCATCCGCAGATTAAATTCTCACCTATAAATAATAATGCCACTCGTACAAACTATCAAGCATCTATTATTATTATACAATAAAATATATGTACATCAATAGTGTTGTGATTGCGGTACATGCTGCAAACAATTCAAAACACAAAACAAAGCCGACACTTCTGATGTGATGGAGTTCTATATAAAACAAAAAAATGCTCCCACCGCACCGCAACTAAGAAAGCAAAAAAAGCCATCAAGCGAATTAAACTGGTAATTAAATTAATTAAAATAATTTTGCATAATCGCTGTGTAAACAGTTCACGATCAAAGTAATTTTCCACCCTCGTTCTTATCAAGATATGGGGGGGAATTTAGCTTTGTTTGTTAATGGTTTGTTGTTGCTATTGACAGGAGCGTGTCCATTTGAAGGGGACAAATTGACACTTGAAGATATTTATTTTTTGGGGAAGAAGTCCAGAACTTGCAATTACAGTTTCTTCTGCAGTTCATGGTTTTATTTTTATTTGACAGAGCCCTCAGCTCAGATGCATGCATTTAAAAGCAATACATCGCATCAATTACACTCTAACATCCTTCCGCACAAATTCAAATTCTAGCTACGGGCATGGTTGCAGTTGAATTCACATACTAATTCGATTTCCTTCTGATTCAACTTGTTCAATTAAAAAACGATCTCTTTAGTAAAGGCGCTTGCAGTAGCAGCAGGGAGTCTATATGCTGCATTACTTCACTGCACTGCACTGCTCTTAAACCATTCAACTGAATAGAAATGGAAGCAGATCCAATCGCGTATCCAAGTCCCATTAATCATCTACAAAGTCCAGATGTATATTTGTAGGTATGGCAGAGGTAGCACTGTAGCACTGAGCCAAGTGAGACACATGATGAAGCAGTAGCAAATCCTTACAATGATTTACTTCACTTTTTGATTCTGTGAAGACAGAAGTCAGCATCTTAGGATCAGCAGCTTAAGCTATGGAATTTATTTGCAAGTGGCTGTCGTTGTCGTTTCGTTTCGCTTCTGCAACTCTGGCTGTGTGAACGTTCACACACTGATCGACTAATGGCGCGTCATTAAAGCGATCGTGATGGGCATGTTTATCCATATTCATTCATTAGTTGTCAGTTCGCGACGACGACGACGCGGTAGTGGTTGGGTGGATGTTAAGAGTGTCGAGCATAGAGTTTTGCAGCACGATTTTCAACTAATTAACCCAACCCTAGATTTTTTTTGTTTTTCTCATCGTTTATAGGTAAGGAAATTATTGCAATGAATCATAATTTTATAAAATAAGAACACAGTATTGCAAAGAATAATTTGATTTAGAAAAAAAAATAAAACTTGATATGTATTTTCTGAGAGAAACTGCTGTTCTTTTATTTCACCCGGGATATTTATTAAATATCTTCCCATTCACTCTTTTTACAGGAACAAACTCACTTGATTTTTGGCCCCCTCTAACTTCAGTAGTAATGGAGTCAAACACATTAAACTATGAATATATGCTAAACTGAGCATGCACAGCAATTTTCAGTTTTTTAACATTATAGGTTCCTGATTCCTGAGATATAAGGTTTCAAAAATCACAAAAACTGTAATTGATTGATTAACTGACAGATCATCAAAATTATGGAGTACTTTCCAGCATCATAAAACATCGAAAATTTAAGTTTTTCCTTACAGGGGGCGTGGTAGGAAGGTAGGTCAGATTTATTATTAATTGTGAATTGTGAATTGTGAATGTGGAGCAGTTGCTTTTCCTGTAGAATAATAATGGAACTTGGTAGGGTGAAAGGGCTTATTGGAGACACAAAAAAAAATTAAAAAATGATATTTCCATTCAGGGTTTATTTGGTTTATTTGATATTTGGGTTGGCCGTGGTGCGATGGTATGCGTGGTCGCCTGTCAACCTCACAGGTCACAGGTTCGATCCCTGCCGTAGTTCTATATCATGTTTTTATTCCATTATCATTGATCATTGTTGGGCCGCTGGTTTACTCATTACATGTTGTTCAGGCATAACACTAACAACATGTGATTGAGTAAATACTAGTATGCCCAACAAATATGACAATGAACAAAATAATGCGAATTATAAAGGGACATTGATATAAAACACGGCATTTTCTCCGCTTTAGCCCAGCCGCCAACCCTGGAGATAATATCTGAGACAACCACCATCTTCAGTCTCAGTACCTCGCGCCACATACCTTTCCATACACCTTCCCTTCCCATCCCTATCCTTCACGCCCGCGCTGTGTTGAACAACATATAAAGGGTACACCATCCCCTTGAGCGCGCGCAAATTACGCTAGGGGTACTCCAACATTTCTAAAATTGTAATAAAGGGTGTTTTTTTTAGACGTATAGAACTTTAAGTTGGCAACATTTTTTTAACTGGCGGCCATTTTAACAGTTGTAAGATAAGTCATTTGTGTTTAGATTGGTTTGGCATTTCAAGATTTGAAGCCACACGATCCCCTAGCAAACGGTCACGATCCCCTAGCAAAGGGTAGATTTGTTGGTCACAATTTTCATTAGGAATTTTGTTAAGCGATGAAGCTCACTCTTGGTTGAATGTCTACGTCAATAAACAAAACTGATATGTATGGAGTGCAGATAGTACTTAAGTGTATGTTGATGTTGAGACACCGTTACATCCAGAAAAATTGACTGTTTGGTGTGCTTCATGGGCGGTGCTGCCCAGATCGTTATAGTCAATGGTGACCGCTATAGAGCATTGATTCGCCGCATTATTGCCAATATGCGGCCACAGATCTAGAAAAAAATGATCAAAAACTGGACCTCCAGATTAAATTACTTCCCAGCCAGCCGTAGCTGTTATATGCCAGAGATAAAATCTAAATTATAATACCAAAAGATTATGTTTCGAATAAAGCCAATTTAATGTCTATTTTAAAAATTCATCTTTGTTTTATTCCATTTTAAAGTTCTATACCTGTAAAATAAAACAACTTTTAACTATTGGCTTTCTTGATTGTTTTGAGCAGAAGTATTCTATTGGTGTCAATATTTTATTTAAATATTTCAGCATCCCTTAAACAGGAAAACTTGTCGATCAAAACATTAAATTGCTGCATCTTTCAATTAAGATAGGAATCTTTGTTTACAGAGCTACTCCCAGAACTCAATTAAAACAATTCAACAGCAATTACAACATCTACCCACAATCTAACAACACGTGTGCACTTTTGTCTGTCCCCCATCTCAAAGATATGCAAAATCAAATGCCAATCACCATGTTAGGTATCTTCTAACTTTATTTCCAGATTCCAGCTGCCTGTTGACTTTGAAATGCAATTTAACCACCCACAGTCACATCGCTCTGCATCCACAGTTAAAAAAAAAAAATTCCATGGTCTTTCCTTCAGCAATCAAAGCAATAACAACAACTAACTTTACACGACGAAAAGAAACATTCCCAAGCTTGACGAACGACGGAGACGACGACAACGACGACGACGACGGACGATTTTGTCGGACGATGTTGTTTCGTCTAATTCTCTATTCACGTAGCCAATCAGCCAAATAAATTGCAACTTAATTAAAGCTGACTGACTTGACTGTACGCCTTTGAAACGGGTCTCTCGGTATAGAGTGCGGCCATTTGGTATCACTTCGCGCCAACCAAGTGGAAGAGTGGAAGTGATGTGGCCTCAGGTGTGTGGCAAAAGCCGATACTGTAGATGCCGCTGCAGCACATTAATCTGTGACTGTGCGGCAGAACTGATTTGGCTCAAATTTGATGAATGACCAAAGCGCTAAGGTGATGACGACGGACGACGGACAACGACAACAAAATGCCGCCAGAGTCAGAGCTAGAGCCACACACTTGGCCTTGACCGTTCGCTCATTCGGATGAGGGCATTTCCATGTTAGATAGAGTTGTGGGACCTCACTCACGGATCACCATCTCACCGTATTCACCATTTTCCACGTCAAGTTTTGGCGGGGTGTTCATAAAGCTGGTCTTGCTTTTGCATCTGACAGCTGCTGTGTTGCCACTTCGAAGGTTGTTTAATGTTTAGCTGAAAGCTTTAATTGCATGTCTTACATGAAATTCTAAGCCATTCGTCACACACACCAACAACACCACATTCATAAATGCAGCATTCTTGATCCGTCGTCGTCGATAGAGTTCTGCACTGTAATCTGTCAATCACGGGATTTTCAAGGCATTTCGTTGTCGCAGTCATCGGTCGTGATGAGGAGCTGAAGGGAAAGATTATTATGGTACAGCGAGTTCCACAAAGAGTTGGGTGATGCATCTTTGGAAGAGCGATTTGTTTGCACAGTGAATCTTGTGGCAATTGTGGTCTGTTTGGCAGATTAATGACTGACAGTGTGGAACGGATGGGGCATTAAATAATTGCTACCGAACGTCTTTGGCAATTGATGGCGCAGGGCGATGCCTGGCATGAATGGTGATCCGGTTTATTATTGGATGATTGTTGATGGGAATTGATGGTATTGGGGGTATTATGGTCCAGTCGGTATAGTTTGGAGAGTATATTCGCTGCAGCACGTGCTATACAGAGTGGAAAATTGCTCCTTCAACTACCGTTTTTTTCTTTTTTTGCTTCTCTTCTTTTAAGCTGGTTTAAACGTTGTTATAATACTACCAACTTTACTCTGGCAAAACAATGTGATTTGTGGTTTATTGGTGTGGTTAACCAGGTTTAATAATAGTTTAGATGACTCTTAGAATATTATATTGAAAACAGGAAAAGAGATTCCAAAGAAAATTGTTTGACATTTAAATTTTTACAACACATTGTGTTGGTATTTCATGTTTTGCCATCAGATGATTGCTTTTATTGTTGGTTATTAATATAAGTGTTCTGTATTTTGAGAATTATTTGTTTAAGTGGTCAACATGACATGACAAGAGGTTAGTTGAAAATAGATGATGCAGGAAGGAATATAATTAAATCCACTTTTGATAGTCCTATACAGTTGTAGGACCCAGAGTGCAGTGCTTTGACGGTTTTTGATAATACTTTTTATATGTATTTAGTTTAGATTATTGTTAAAAGCCATATCTTGAGGTGAGACCCTAATTATACCAAATGTGTCCAGGTAAGAGACTTTTAGTGTCAGGGTAATGTGTTTGTGCCAACGTTGGGCGCCATTTTAAGGATCAAGGATTCCAGGGGATTGTATCTGCTAAATAAAATTAGCTATGATATTTTGATTAAATGGCGCAATTGAAATTAGTTTCAAAAAAATTTGATAGTAGTAACCCACGTTGGGCGCCAGTTCAGAGTGGGATATCTTCAATAGTTTTGATAACACCAATGTCAAGGTTCCATGTTTGTTATCGTTCGAAGAGCTCAGTTAAAACAATATGAGATTTTTAATCTCACGTTCTTGCTTCTTGACTCCGCCACGACGACGTTGGGCATCATTCCCTGCAAAATTTATAATGGAGATGAGAATTAAAAGTGGCACTGAATATCACCAGAGCCTTTAGAGCAACCACAAACATATCACAGCTGCTTCTCGTAAACAGTAAAAGTCTCTTCTGAGACCCTAGTTCATAAAAAATTAATTGGCGCCCAACATGGGGCAGTATGTAAGAGCCATATAACTGGCAATTTGAACCGGAGAAATTTTTTGTAAAGTCAACAATGTATAAAGAGACTATCTATTTGTACAATAATTTAAAATTCCCAATCTTGACAAAGAAAAGCTCCAATTTATGCTATAATTAAAAACTTTCACATGTTTATTTTAAATCGTCCACTTAAGATTTAATAGACTTAAAAGACAAAAACCATTTTGCATTGGAAATCAAAATTTAAATCTATTTCAATTGGAGTTTCTCACAATTTGCAAGCTATTTCCAGCAGATAGTCATACTAAATTCCAGATGACACTCTCCTCAGACGCCATATTCTGCATGCAGTTCGAAATAAATGCCTTACCATCATTCAAGCATGTGAACGGAATCTACATCAAATTTGTATAAAAATGTTCTGATTCATGTGAAGCGCATTCGAGCAAAGAAAGTCGAGAAAGCCAACTAAACATATCTACATAAATATATAACGATTTTTTTTTTTTGTTTCAGCAAAATGCAAAAATTCATTTAATCATGGGAACTGCGTTTGACCAAACGTTAATGTCGTGAAATAACCACGAAGTAAGTTTGCTGCTGTGAACACAATCGATTCGATCATTGGGAAAGAACATTCATCAGAGAACACCATATTCGAGACCAGCAGCTGCTGCTGTTGCTGCTGATGGAGAACAAAGTACAAAAATTGCATCATCTTTATTCTGCCTCGAGGTTAATTTCCAATTCAAGACCAAAGCGCACGACATTAATGCTAATGACGAAATGACAACGTTTGTTGGGTTCTCGATCGAAGGTATAGAGGTACCTACTCGTGGGCTTCCATACATTATACACATGTAGAACTTGCTTCTGTTCTGGTAAAGTACCTAGGCCTAGCTAACCTGGGTTACTATAGGCTTCCGCAGACTATATGCCTCCGAATCTTTCCCACGTGAGTGATCCTGGTGTCACGGTTGGTGATGCGCTTGCTCATGATGTTTCACACAAAGCACAGCTCAGTTCAAAATCCTAAAACAAATAGCAAAACACATTCCGTGAATGTCTTTCTATTATTATTACTGTGGCGACAATAATGATGGTCTTGCCGCTCGCTAATGCTGGCAATTTTGTAATCATCATCAATGTGGCATTTGTTGACGACGACGCGACGTAAAGATCCATCAGAAGGAAATAAACCACCATGAAAAGAAGACTCCGCATATTGGGGAGGTTGGCTGGAAAAGAGTGTGGTGTTTTGTTTTGAGTGTTTTGCTGAAGTTAGCGGATGTGATTGGTGATATTGCATTGTGTATAGATGGAACCATCGGAACAGACAGCGTGAAGATTGCGATTATTTTCGCTCTTTGGATTTCGTATCTTCTTTGATGTAGTGGGTATAGCTAATTATGCTATAAATATGCTATGCTATTTGCGGATGAGTACACAAATAATGTAAATTGTCTTTCGATCAGCATTTGGCATTTATCCCAGTACACAGTTCAATCAAACTGATGTCACACACCTTGAAGATTTTTGAACAGGTATTGGATGGCCATGGCCATTTGCGAAAAAATAACACGGCTGTCTTATTTATGATATTACCGGTGCAGGTTTGTTTTGGCTAAGAATCAGAACAGGAAAATGTCGAGACTACTCAAAGTTGATTTTTAGAAAGAATTCGATAGACAACTTTAAGATCTAATATGACTTGCGCTTGCGCTTAGGCAACAACTAATCCCAGAAGTAGATGAACATGAAGATCATGGCCTTAAAATACAAACAATAAATAGAATCAATATATTCCAAATTATAATTATGTTCAAAGCTAAAAAAAAAATTGCTGGAAAACCGATTAGTTCTGGGGAACTTTTGGGAATCCTTCCCTATTGTCGAACGAAAACGCTATAATAAGGAGAGACCTGAAATACATATCCAGGAACCGTACATAATGGCCCGTTGGATTAGTATGGATCCTATGACCCGAAGACCTAAGAAGGATGGATGAATTGGCGGGAAATCGTTGTCATCTTCTGTGATTAAAAAATACACAAAAGGAAGGCTCTAGGTGGAAGTTCTTTGTCCAGAGCTTACATAGAATATAGATGTCTTAGACGTTGAAATAGATGTCTGCAAAACATCTTGAGAATTTTCTGGTTCCACCTTACCTTCAATAATCAATTTCATACGAGAATTGTTCAGGAATCAATTGACTCTACCATACCAAGAAGTAAGTAGCAGTACATTGGCCATACGCTTTAAAAGGGTAATGAATGAATTGCTAGCCAAGGGATGCAATGGAACCCTTCGTCTAGACAGGTAGACTTACGGGCCAACTTGCCATAAAACGGATGAAGGGACATCAGCAATCAGCGCAATTGAAGATTTGGAGATTTGGATTAGTGAACTTAGGGAAAGTCATTTGCTCTACAAGAGAAAACTGTCAGGCATAATGTTTGAGATAAAACTGTTGGATAATATCTAGAAGTTATTGTGGGTAACACTTTTTGGGGGAAAGTTGTGGCTTGAGCAAGAACGGCTTGACTCGAAAAAAATTTATAGGTTTACTTTCAGTTGTAGGTACTTTTACATAATTTACGATTAATTGGAAGATTCAGATTCAGCACCCCCAAAAACATAAAGCAGGGGAAAAAATCAAATCCACCCCATACCTTTCACCAACAAAAAAATATAAAACGTTACAATTTTTTCTAATCTCTTTATTTTTAAAATAGCATGAATATTATTTAACAATCTTTTCTTTTACCTAGCTGTCAAATGAAACGCAGGTGTTTGTTTATTTTAAAATAATATTTCCAACGTTACATTCAAAAATATTTTTGTGCATATCATTCTTTAAATCCATTAGAAATGATCTGAATACTTATCTTTATTATTTACTAAACCCAAATTAAATTTTACTGCAAAAATTCAAAAATCAAAACCTTTCCTGTTTCCCACGATAAGAAGCTAGAAACAGCGAATATCAAACAAAGACTTAATAGGTTCCTTTCCGGAATATCAAGTTCCTCTCCTTCGCAATATCCTTCACGCTTTGAATAGAAAACATATCTCTTAATGCACGCACATCCTGTATACGTTATATGTACATATAGTATGCGAATAAGGGTCGTCCTCAAAATACAACAAAAAAAAATAATAATATATAAAAATACCATACGCATTTTTATCTTCAAAATTCTGATATCCTATTTTTTTTTTTCTACGAGTATATTATGTTGCCCTTGATTACCTGACCTTTGTGCAAAAATCCTGAAAATAAAGAATACCCAAAAATCATAAAGGAAATAAAATAAAATTGAAAGGAAAGTTGCGTATGAGCAACTTCTTCCCTTTTTTGTGTTGTTGTTGTTTAATGATAAAGAGGATTTCAACACCGCACTTGAAAAGGGAGAGTCCTTTTTTGTTTGTTTGGTTATCCTTCATCATAAGTTTATTTTTTTTTTTCTTCTTTGTTCCAAACAAAATCCACAGGATTATTATATTACAATTGTGATTTTTTATTCGTTTATCTCTGGGTGCTGAATATGGCTATTATTATAATTTTATTGTTATCATGTTGGATGGACAATGGATGAGTAATGAATTTATGGGATTAAAAAAAAAGAACCCTACAGGTAGGTGGAGTGACCGTTGTATGGTGGTCATGCCGTGATCCTTTTGTTCTTTATAAAGATGGTAGATATATAGAGCAACGACTTGGGCACACGTTCTTATATGTACGTTCCAGGAAAAAAATTGTACATCTAGGTTATGTGGTGCCATGAGTTGTATCTTTTATGGAGACAAGTTCACAGATAGCAATCGAAATCGAAATTGAAATAGAAAGTGTTTGTTATGTGTCACAGTTTATTTATTTATGTATAAAGGTCAGTTTTGCTCTAATTTGAAAGTGAAATGTTTTTTTTTTTTGTTTTGAGAAGATAGTTTTATCTTTAATCTTTTCTTTTTTCTTTTAAATATTGACATTAAGTTATACCTACCTGCCTAGGCGTAGTTTGTTGAACGATACAGTTACACTCTATGCCTTTTTTTTGGGGGTTTGAAACACAACAATTTTTTTTGAAATACGGATGTTTTTTAGTTTTCGGATTCAAAAATAATCTGCGTAGGTAGTTCTATGCTCACGGAATAGAGGTTGACCAAATACTCGTGACCCTTTTTGCCAAATAGAGTTGAATAGGAATAGTGAGGTTCATTTGACTTAATACACATTTCAGTAGGATGGTAACCCCTCTTCCCGCCCCTTCTTAAAATTTTTTTTAAACCAATCTTAGGACATGTTTATAAGTGTACTGAAGCTCAACCAGACAGGTCAACATGCCATATTCAATCTTCTTCTTCTTCTTCTTCTTCTTCTTCTTCTTCTTCTTCTTCTTCTTCTTCTTCTTCTTCTTCTTCTTCTTCTTCTTCTTCTTCTTCTTCTTCTTCTTCTTCTTCTTCTTCTTCTTCTTCTTCTTCTTCTTCTTCTTCTTCTTCTTCTTCTTCTTCTTCTTCTTCTTCTTCTTCTTCTTCTTCTTCTTCTTCTTCTTCTTCTTCTTCTTCTTCTTCTTCTTCTTCTTCTTCTTCTTCTTCTTCTTCTTCTTCTTCTTCTTCTTCTTCTTCTTCTTCTTCTTCTTCTTCTTCTTCTTCTTCTTCTTCTTCTTCTTCTTCTTCTTCTTCTTCTTCTTCTTCTTCTTCTTCTTCTTCTTCTTCTTCTTCTTCTTCTTCTTCTTCTTCTTCTTCTTCTTCTTCTTCTTCTTCTTCTTCTTCTTCATGGCCTTCTACTTCTTCCACTTCTCCTTTTTTTCTTCAGCACGTTTCAGCAAATTTTTTTAACAATTTTTACAAAATCACCGTTTTGTATTCTAAACAACACTTCTCATGTACAAACTTTGTATCCATACCTACTTTCTATTCTGTATCTTCAAACCAAATGTCCCTTGCCTTCCACAACATCTACTTGTCTAACTAATTATACACATCAACTTAAAGGCCAATTCTTCACAAAAAGGAAGTTCAAGTGATTTACCCTCATTCAAAACATTTTGCCACTTCCCACTGATGCATTATGTTCTGTTCAACCCACGCATTCTAAAGTCTTCATATTCATTTAGCCTGATCCCAAAGAGATATCTACTCGTATAGAGCTACAAGTACATACTCATGACACTGACACTTTAATTGGCCACCACACCCAAAGTCCGTCTATGTACGGGTAGAACATCGTAGATGCGGGTGACGATCATGATCTTCATCATTATCTTCATTATGATGGCCAATGCAACTGCACACTTTTCATCATTTGCCCACGGTGATGTTTGATGGCCTGCGCGAACTCACCTTGAAGCAGCTACTTGTACATGGAATATTATTTGGATACCAATATGGGTGCATCTACAATGTATGTACATAGTATGTTGATTAGATTTTTCAAGAGATGCACTTAAACTTACTTACTAAGTCATGCTGGGCACGTCATGGTCACTTCCAGCAAGGTCCAGGGGAGTCATACCTTGAAGGATCGCCCCCAAGCCATACGAAACAAAACCACGGACCGTGCGTCTCGTCGTCGGTTGTTGCGTTGTCGGAAAAATAGTGACTTCTTGCCCTAGTGCTCTAGAGTACCATAGAGCTCTTCAACGGCAACAATAACCGTCATCAGCGCCAGCAACGTCTAGGATACCAGGGCCGTACCGATTATGAACAATCTTTTGGGCTCTAAAGAAAAGTAGAAGTAGAAAAGTGAGTTCTGACAATAATTGAATCCTGTTTTTTTGACGCAATGTCTTTCCTGCGTCAAAAAAAAAAAACAGGATTCAATTATTGTTACAAGTTGTTACTGGTAAATATTAGCGCAGTGGTCCCTTCTCCATCTTCATTTCTGAAATATCAATTTTGACAATTTGTGTTGTGTTCCTTTGACTAAATGCGACCCTGATGCTTCCATGTTCAGTCTTGTGTGTTTTTGTCCAACCTTGATGAAGCTCTATGCAACAAAGTGATATAGCTAGCTACATACATTATTGAGGAGGGGTACGTACCCGAGCGGATCAGTTGCTTGACTACCCCAACACAAGATATGGTTTTATGTTGTTGTTTGGGTTTTTGTTTTTTCCTTGGCAGTCATCGTAGATACCTAGACCTGCCTTTGCCTTTGAATTGGATGACTGAATAGTGCCTGTTGGAATCACTGGGCGCGTAGAGTGGATAATGTAGCTTTGCTGCACACAACAGCAGCAACCCAGCAACAATTTTGATGCTGTTTATTTTCTATGCCTTGTGGGTTTTTCTTGTGTGTCTGAATGTACACATTTGGCGTGTTTACCTGTCATTACATGTGAATTAATGCCAAGTCCAAGATTGCCATAGAAGTTTATTTTTTTGCACCACCACTGCCGCAGCTCCTCGCCGCCGCCGCCGCCGTCACGTCGTCTTCGTCGCCGCGCTAAACGAGCAGCCAGGAGGTGAGTGCAATGACTTTTGTTGCGCATCGTTGTCGTAATAATGCTGGTAGGTTAGGTACCTATAAATATGTATACACCTTAATATGAGTATTTTGTTAGAGCTGGCTGACTACCTCGGTATAAGTTCTACTTCCATTAGTAAGTTGCACTGTGCAAAAATTAAGTGAAATAAGTTGTGACTACTTGTGATATAGCGAATTCATTTAAGAAATTATTTTAATGGATGATGCGGTTCTCTTCTTTTAACATAATTTGTCAATTAATAAACTTAAGAAGACATCACATGGGATTGAAGCAGGCAGCTGTATTGAGTGAAGACATGTAATGGATTCGTATATGGAGGAGAACAAAACTTTAAATTTCTTGAAAATGTCTTAACGATGGGAGTGATGATTAGTTCAAGCATTATCTAGCTAGAACGTAGGATTTAAAAACATAATAACGGAAAAAATTTATGATGTGTATTTGTTAGTATAAGTACCCAAAATGGCGTAAAATAGTTACTGGGGTTCCAAGAATTTAAAATCCCTATTTGGGGACTCTGCTTATGCAATCCTTTGCTCTGCTAAGGACACATTCAGTACACAAGTAACCATGAAAGCAGAATTAAGAAGAGGAAGAAGAAGAAGAAGAAGAGAAGAAGACCAAGAAGTAGAAGAAGAAGAAGAAGAAGAAGAAGAAGAAGAAGAAGAAGAAGAAGAAGAAGAAGAAGAAGAAGAAGAAGAAGAAGAAGAAGAAGAAGAAAAAAGAAATAGAAGAATTTAATAAAAATGGAAATAATTATTCCAATGATTTTACTTTTAGTTTCCTACTGTTCCACTAACAAAATTGAAGACGAAATTTTTTTTCATAGATTTTGACTACTTAGCGGTTTTTTGTTATATATATAAACAAATCAAATAGAAAAGTTATCGATATATCATATAATTTTTTTGATTGTTATAGAAGGTTACGGCTACCATAACGGACACTCAGGCGACTGTCAATGTCATTAATCCGGCAACATCAAATTGTAGATTGGTGGAATGCTCGGACAAGGATCGGCCCTTCATGGACCACTTGCGGAAGGACATTCCTCTTCATCATTATGAAGGTCAAAAATATTTTCTTTGTTTCTCACAGAATTCATTCAATCGTTGATAGAGTAGTTAACAAACTGCTTTATATCTTTGAAGATATGGCCCACCTGTAATAAGCCCAGAACAAATGACTTTTTATGCAGGGCCAGACAAGAAATAGCCAGTCTGTAGGACAACATTCAGTAAAGCTTGGGATACCTTTTATCATTGGTGTGGGGACCAACAAGAAAAAGAAAGTTATTGATTTCCTCTGTAAATGACTTGTTTCATCCAGTATAAGAATCAAGTCCCTTGGGAAAGCATTTTTAGAAGATATCAACAAGCTTTCAGAACTGAAGAGCACTTTCTTCAACGCAACAGAATGGCACGAGCAAAGACCCGCGAGTATTTCTACTCATTGCCTTACTAATTCTTAATTATTTCATTTGTTTAACGACCAATGATATCCAAAAGCGCTAAGTGGGTCCCTAACCAAATCTCAATTTCAGACTGTTTCTACTTTTCCTGATACGATTTATAATCGAATTATAATCTACGAGACGCCTAAGTTGCGATTATTTACCTTCGGACCTTTTACGTTCACAAGATTCCGGGAAATAGAGCTTCCACCAATCCAACAAGACTTCGTGTAAGGTTTCTGGAGATGTATTTTAGCTATCTCCAGCTCTTCCCCAATTGTGCTAATTCCTTTTCGACCGTTCTTCACCAAGTACTTCTATGTTAACACACTCTCGCTTGAAATTCATTATTGGAGATACGGTTCAGCCAGAGTTTCCAAGTAAATAATTTAGAAAAAAGAAAAAAATAACTGTTTTTGGTAGCGAAAAATCTTTTGAAATACTTCGGTTTCTAAAAACTTTTAAATAATTCTATCTCGGTGTAGTAAATTCAAACTGAGACCAACCATAGCTCCGACAAAGTCCATGAAATTTCTCTAAGCGTCTCAAAAATACCTTCGCATAAGTCCTTAAACTACGTTCCGGTATTCAACCCATGATTGCAAAATATTTCTACAAAGTGAGTATCAGACATTAGTTCCATAAAACCTAGGGGAACACTTAACTCACGACACCCAAAGCCTTAAGTTTCTCCGCGGCTCCTATTCAATTAATGGCAAGGTACGAATGTAACCCCACGATTAAGTTCGGTGTCTTTCCTCTCCAACTTCTAGAAACATTCTGATAGAAATGATTAATTAATTGACAAAAGGATATTATTTGTCATACAATCGCATTTTATATTTCTTTGTACGGAGATTAATGACATGGCTGACATTCATATGGTTAGTAAACAACAGAAGCGCTTATTGCTTAAAGCCATAAAGAATCAGGAAGTTTATAAAGCCCCTGGTCAAAGGTCTAATATGAAATGCACACGCGCTTCTTGAATACAAAAAAAAAAAAAACTCATATCAACATATTATTATAGCCAAACGGTTTACCGTCTTGAGGAAGTGCTACGCCAATTATTTACGAACCCATCTCACAGGGAATTGAATAAACTTAGACACACGATTGAAATGGAATCGATCTGCATTTGTTTTTTTTTTTTTGTCTGGAAGCAAAAATTCAAGAATTCCGCACCTTATTTTTGCATATAGAGTAGGCACTAGGCATATGTATAGACTTTAAGATACTTATGGACTTTTCTCTTGTTCTTCGAGCGTCTGATCGATTGTGAACCGTTGACCGTTATTTAATAAGGAAATTCAATAATTTGTCTAGAGATCGTGGATAGAGGTGTATTCTGTCTATAGGGTGCGTACCGCGAATATGCGCGCACACGTTGTCTGACTTATTCTAACGTATTTTTTTTTCCTCCATTTTTGTGCTGTTTTTCCTCATCAAAACTAAAATTGCATTTCAACTTGTATGAACAAAAAAAAAATGCCGGCTTGGTTCTTTATTAATAAATGTATGTTGTAAGGTTGATTATCCCATCTACACTCCAGACTAAAAGCATAGGTATTGCAAATTTTCAGTTATTGAATTGAATGTCCACTAAAGGTGTTCCACACTATCACACTGGGTTTTCATACTTAATTATGATTTTCTTCTCACTTTTTTTGAAATTTGATTGGTACATACTCAGTGGAATGGCTTGGAACGACTATATGACTGATCGTAGTTTAATTAGTCTTTAAGCTTGGTTGTACAAAAATTCATTTCCTGAGAATTTAAAAATAAAAAACCACTTTTCTCAATGGACACCAATTTATTTCTTAAAAAAAACATAGACCTAATCAAATAACTCAGAGAGTATAAAAAGAGACATCGTGATGTACTGCAGATATGACTATGTACATTTAATGATTTGTGCCATGAAATAAGCAACTAATCAATGTCCTGCTGTGATGCGACTTACACGGCGGCGGCGGCGATTAGCGGCATAAACAAGTTGTGTTTGCTTTAACCCAATAAGTGATCTATCAGGAGGTTTTAGGATTCATTCATATAGGAATGTTGGATGGAGAAGGAGTTTCCCACAAGTTAATCCTATATTCAGTGTCCATATTTATCTGTGTGTTTTTTCTTTTTTCTCTAATCATTGTAGTTAGGTACTTACTTATTGAACTTAAGTGTTTATTTTTTCTAACGTGGAATTATGATTTAATAGAATTTAATTCGATGGATTTTGTTCGATAGTTGAGAAGTCTTAATGCGAGAAGCAGGATTCTTAAAAGAGGTTTTTTTTCGAAGCTTGGGTTTGCGGGATAATGTTTTGCTCCAATTTTAATTCCTGTTGTTGATATGAAAAAAAATGTATGACACCAAAAAAACCATACTTTATTTACAAATGTCTGGAGCAATAATTGTCTGGTACCTACATAAGATAAAATTTATTCACATTCTTTTGTTCGCACATAGTACCCACATTTCAAGTTGTTACTGTGGAATATAGATAAAAGTAATTGAAATATGCACTAAAGCAAAAAAAAATAAAGGGAATAAATAAAATCTTCAAGTTTTGAAGAGTAGGTTCTACTAGGAAATGACTGACACACTTAGATCAACTTTAGGTCCACTCTGATAAAAAACACTAAGGGCAATTTGCTGAAGCAAAACTTAAATATTTATGTTCAACCTAAGCGCCTATGTTCTACTTTTTAATCTACGTAAACTGTCAAATAAGAGTTTATGTGGAACATAAGTATGTATGCTTTGTATCAGCGAATGGGCCTAAGAGAATGAAGATATTACCTCATTAAGAAAGCCTTTCAAAGCTTCTGGTGGAACGAGAGAGGCAGTACGAGTATACATATGTCGGTGTTCATATGATCCCTAAGATCTTTGAAAAATAAGTCTTCTTTAAGTGAAGACTGCGACATACTATAGTAGCAGGGCAGGTGCTGAGGAGGAGCAGAGGAGGTGCGTAGTTGTTTCTTCCTCCTCTTTGTCCATGCAGCTTTTACAAAAGTCATTTGAGAATACGCCAAGTCTTGTAGTGCGTTTACCTTTGAGACCAGTGTCATGTCAAAACACCTATTACGGATGTTATATGTGATCTACTATGTGATAACAAACATTTAGATCACTAAGCATCTAGTGAAGGCCAAATTTTTTTGGTAGCGAGTTTGTTTTCTTCAGAGAGTCCATAAGTTTACACGAAGCAATCGGTACACCTACTTTTGTGTTGCTTGTTAGGCGATATAGATATCAGAATTCATCAGCTTTCCAATTTTCCGGAATGTCCCGGCCCGGCACCCAGAAGAGGTGAATGTTAAACAGTTCTGTCAATCTCGTTCAGATATGAAAGATATTCTTTGGACAGTGAAGGCTGCTCCGATGTTGATATCACGTTTTCTCTCAGCGTTTATTGCCTGAATCTCCGCTTGAAAAACGGTACAGTGATTATGGAGTCGGAAAGATAGACTAAGTTCAAGTCTGTCGAAGTACACTCCGCCACCAACTCCATCTAGATTTTTCGACACATATCCGTACAAAAGTGAACTGAATCAGTTTTTAGTGGTTTTCCGAGGGGATTTTCCGTAAAGGATTTTCAAATATGTACTTAATTTAGTACAAGTATTGAATAAAGAACAAAATCCCCTGAAGAAGTAAGGAATTCTTGCGAAACGTTGAGTGAAAGATTGGAATAAAGTCTTTTATCTATTCGCATTCAAAAACCAAAAAGACCAAAAGAGCCTAATTAACAAAATCAAAAAAAACTTGTTTCAATTCCTTTTTTTAAAAAGATTTGATGGAATCATTTGTAGCCGAGATATCAGTTTTTAAATGGAAACAAATAATATGTACCTTTATATTTGATTACCAAAATCTCAACAATCGCACAAAAAGTTATGGGTTAATCTCAAGAACTCAAAGAAACTCTCAGTGTGAATTAGCCTTTGGTTCTTGATTTTTTTTTGTTCATTATTTTGATGAATTTTGAAAAAGCTCCAGAAAAGGGAAAAATTGCATATAAATTGGCACCCTCAAAAATACCCTTATCATCCTCTTCGGGGCATTTTTTTTATTTTTCTGTTAAAAGTTGATTTGTAAAAAAGTAAATAGTGTTTTCAAAAAGTAGAATTGAATTTGTAAGAGGGCGAATTAAATTCGCAAAGCTGTGAAAAGACTGTTTGAAGTACCGAATTTCAATGAATCTGACAGCAAATAAAAAAAATGCAAAGTATAGATTGATAGCAAAAATTTAAAATCATCACTCAATTTTTCATTTTTATTAATTTTGAACATGAAAGCTGTTGACAAAAAAATCATTATTCACTCTCCAAATTCAAGTTCCCCGGTCCACAGATGAAAATTTTACAAAAAAAAAATCAATTCTCTGCATATAAATCACTTATGAAGAAAATCGAAACAGCAAAAAGGCTCACATTCATGTAAGCCATAATACATCTCGTTGATCCCTTGGGAATAAGTTTACTAGGAACAAACTCCTATTTTTTGTGCATCTCCTGATGCACTGCACACATATTGCCATGAGGCAAAATTCCACTTTCGGATAAAATCAAATCCACATCGACCAACCTCGACGCAATAATGTTCGGCTTAAACAAAAAAACGTCTGATGCCTAACTTTAGCTTACACAGTGCCGTAAGCTTGAATTGCCAGTAAGACAGTAAGATAGTAAGACAATGGGTCATTACTTCCTTTTGTGTGCGCATCGATGTTACTTTGTTGTTGTTGTTGTTGTTGTTATTTTTTGTGCCTGAGTCGCTTGCGTTTATGTTGTCAAGTCACGGCTAGAGGATGCGTCCATATGAGCACTGAGCACTACCTTAAATAAGCATAAAAAAAAAGTGCATGAGTGCTCAACGCAAGCATGACTGCAGTCGGCTCGTCGCCTGATGGTTATCCAGACTCACATCATCGTCATTATAATAATGCTATCTCCCTCCAACTATGAAATTCTTTAGACTTGCAACAATCCAGACCAACCTTTTTTCGGGTAACTACATACTCGTATGCCCAGCCACTGATTGTTGGAGCTCTTGAAAAGTGCGCACTAATTTCATCGATGCCTAAAAGCAGTTATTGTATAATCTTCGATTTTATTGAGTTCATCTCGAACAATCCTCAGCTCCACGCTCTAAGCGAAATGGAATTTAACTTCCATACACATTGCGATGAAGTGCAATAATTCACCTGTAACCATAACTACTTTCAAGTATATAACAGGAAAAAGCTAAAACACTTCGTTCTATCTTATTACCGGCCATAAAACCGAGCGTGACGAAAATTCACCAAGTTGGGTCGCTTCACTTTAAATCATCAATTCTGACACAGAACCGTTTTATTTATCATCACCATTAATATAGCTGACTTAGGAATGCCATATTTCACATATGAGCCAACTTGACGATATGGCCACTCTCTTGATTCTGACATTGATATCTAAACTTGAGGCAATTATGAACCTTATGATTTCAAAACATTTAGGCCTCTGAGAGACAATATTGTGTTCACTGGGCTTTCATCGGTCTGCATTATAAGTTCTGGGAGAATATCATCTTGCAGGTGGGAAGTTGGCTATTTGCATTTTTATTGTCAGAAAGTGCAGATGAGCTTATTGGGGCGCTTTTAATTTGACCAATAAACAATGTGATATATGGCCAATGGGAGGGCTTTATACAAAGTGAATTGTTTTCCCCTTTCTTTGAACTCATTTGCAGCCATCCGGTCATGGTAAGACAAATAAGCGCTATGCTCAATCTCATATTTCATTTTAAATAAAAAGGTGAACATAATTTTATTCAGTGTACCTTATTAATTATTGAATTTTTTAATAATAGGGTCTTCTTCTTTAATAAATTAACTTTTAATGATTCCAGTACAAAAATATTTGGACTTTTCAAAAGACAAACATATACTCGTATTTCAAAGGTTTTATTGTTTTTGGAAAGTGAAATAAATAAATGTGAATTATTCTTCATATTTACATACTGAAGAAAGAAAGCCTCAGAATGGACATTGTATGATTTTTATAAAATGAATGTGTTTCGAAAATGGAAAAAATAATTGCTTATTATCAGGTATATAATTATTTTAGATATTTTTTTTTTTAAACTGAAAACAAAATTCAATAGGTTCTTATAACATCCTTAAGGACGAATTTTTCGAAATTAAAAAGATTTACGTACCTTTAAACGTACCAACACCTGAAAAGATAAAAATTAAAAATCGTAAAAAATTGGTCTTAGAACTTTTTTATTTATTTTTTCCAAAAGTGCAAAATTTCAAAAATATAATATTTTTCAAATTAAATTATTTTCCAAAATTGAAACAATTCTTAAAATGTTAAAAAGAAAAATTAAAAACTGCAAAAAAAAAATTTTAATTAATATTTTTGTCAAAGTTTTAATTTTTTAATTTCTCAAACCAACGCAACGTCCTGAGTTATTACCTTGCGTTTTCTTAACGTTACTTGATTTTTTTAGCTATGCAACTTTTATTTTTCAAAAACAAAATAATATAATCCAACAAAATAACAAAATTTTACGAGTGATTTTGATTCTGAATTTTTCAAAAATTGGTACTGCTCCGTGCAAGAAGTATAAGAAAAAATCAAATATTTGCATATTTTATGAATGAAAACAAATTTAATTTCACTTCTATGTTTTTACTTAAATCCGGAAAGTTAAACAAAAAAATAACTCGTGCTGTTTTGTCTACAGTTTGTGCTATTACCATTTTGCCGTATTTAAAAAAATCAGAGGAAGCGTTTGCGAAGTATGAAATAAATATTGCGAATAGTTAATTTATTATTTTTTAAAATAATGTGCTTAACTTTGTTCTGCCATTGTGTCGTAAATATTTTCAAAAACTTCGCAAATTTGCTGACTTACCACTGATTGTGTTTAATAGGTCATGGATTTTTTTTATTTAGCGCGCACTAAAGGGGATTTTATGTACCCTTTACATGTCAGAGACACAGTGCGAGCTTTTAGGTAAGTAGGAGGGGATTTGAAAGGAGATGTCGGTGAACATTAATCCTGAATTTCAGTATATCACAATGAGAGAGAAAGACAGAGCGTGGAAGGGTATTCCATATTTGCGTAGTACGGCTAAAGGACGAATCCCTGTACTTCACAGTACGACCGAAATTGGGTTCAAGAGTAAACTGATGAGCATTCTTACGGTTGAAACGTTTAAAGGGAGGAATGTAACTAGCTATTTAATTTGAGCACTTACCGTAAAAGTAACGATAAAAGAGTGATAGACAGGAAAAGCTACGCCGGTGTTTAAAGGTATCGATGATGTTCCTGTCTCCGATTATTTTGAAGGCTCGTCTTTGTAAACTTTGAGGCTTAAGTAAGTTGCTGGAGCACCAGCCCAGAGATGGCAGTTATACTCAAGCTTTGAACGTATATAACTTTTATAGATAATAACTAGATCAGGAGGGGAAAAGAATTTCTTGCATCTCCAAAGGAAAACTAAACATCTTGCGGCATTTTTGGTGATGTTAAGTATGTGATCATTCCACAAAAGATGATTTGTGATACACATACCTAAAATTGCAAGCTGATTAGTTTCTTCGATGCAAGTGCCACTCATAGATAATGGCAGGGGGAGTATATCCCGCTTTAACGACAGAAGGCAGAATTGAGTTTTCGAAGCATTAAATTCTACGCGATTTCTTAATCCCCATTGTACAATGCTGTCTAAGTCAGAATTTAATGTACTTATCATATTAAGCCGTTTCAATTCCACGTCCGAAGAGGAGAGATGTGAATCTGGAAACGAATATGAAAAGCTAAGGGTGTTATCGTCAGCGAAACAATTTAATGGATTAGCTGTAGTAATGGGTCGGAGACAAAACGGAACCCTGTCGCACACCAGTGATTTCTCGATTTTAAATGTTCAATTTTCGATATTTTGGCTTTTCGCTGTTTTGATCGTTTGAAAATCTAAGTCTACTGTAGAATAGCCTTCGTGTAATAATGGATTTTTTTTTAACAGGAATTTCTGAGTTTAAAGCAATATTATTTAAAAATTTTAATAACACATTGCGAAAGTAACATGGAAATTTAGGTATTATATACATTTAAGGACCATTAGCAGTGTTTATTGTACATTTATGTTTAAATAAGTCTTTAACTAAGATTTTTTTATGAATTTAAAATTTATTTGTTGGGTAATTTTGTATAATTTATTAAGGAATTCCATACTTCAATTTTATTTATTTCAATCTACAGCTGATACTATAATATATTATATATTTCAGGATATCTTTTAAAGAACTTATTTGAATCTTAACAAACAAAAATCATTTATTGAAGGACTTATTTGCAATTTTTAATTATAACAATAATTTACGATTGATTTTGAGACACAATCACATCGTTTGTAAAAAATATACTGCAATCGGTAAAGAATCATTTCGTAATATTTTTATTTGACGACCATTTTTGTTTGTTTTTCCACTGTCCCTCTGTATGAATATTGTTTAGAGTGAGGAACAATCTTTCATGAGAGTGTTACATCTGATTAAATAAAAGATAGCAGGGCACACGAACAAGAGTGTTGGAAACATATCATGATCCATTCTGTATCTGGCGCTCCCACGGTCAATGGAACAAAACGACAAAAGACAACAACAATGGTGCTGATGATGATGAAGACGAGATGATGGAGATGGAGATATGGTTGAAATGAAAATGATAACACCTGTACAAAAAATGCAAAGCAAAAGTGTCTGTTTGATTTCAATTTTCCACATAACAAAAAAGCTATTACGAAACTGATGCGATGTGGTGTTGGCGACATAATACGGGTCCTTCCATTTCACAGTTCTTAACAAAATATATAACTCTCATGTGCAACAAAACTCGGCCTGGGTTTGTTTGGCAAAATATCGTGTATTATTCACCAACACAAGGTATCCTGCAGTATACACAGAGCAGAGTGTGTTTATCTTTGTTTTGAGATTGTGATCTTGTTTCACTTTTATTTTCGGGTCGGGAGACATACATACAATACAAATATACTCGTACTCATATTATTATCCAGGACAAGGTCGCAGACAGAATCTGACAATAATTATATGGTTATGCTTATGTGTTATAAACATTGTGCTGTCGTTTTGTTTTCTTTAGAATTTTGTCTTGGTGACATTAACATGGGTTTGGCATTGTGAATCTGTGATCTTGAACTTGAATCAGTTTCGAGATTGACGTGAATGCAATAATAAATCCGAACTTCAATATGCTTCACTGATCAAGCAGCAGACGTTCCCCTAATTTTAAATCGACATAAGTTTTTGAGTATAACAGATTGAAGGTATGCGCATTAGTTCAAGGAATTCCATATAACATCTCCTAAAGCCACATCTACCGTTCGTCTCAAATTAAATCTAATGTAGCCACCTTAAGCAATTTCCTATTCAACAATTCATAAATTTGAGGTTATAGCAGGGAGCGACATTAAGCTTTATCGGGTTGCTAATCGGATAACAAAGTTTATAGATATCACTCGCTAGCCTTAAATTAATTCAGCGTAAGAGGATTAATGTTCGTGTTCGATGTTGGATTAAGCTGAGTAAAGAACAGTCAAAAATTATTATTACAGCTGGAGTGTGCAAAATCCTAAAACTATCACTATGAATAATTAATAAAGATGTAGCAACTGTTACTAATTTGATTTTATACTTTATTGAAGAAGAAACGTTGGAAGAATGATTGTATTACCATACTAAACTAGCTTCTCATTTTACAATTAAAAATGTATTTATTAGTTTTAATTAAATATTTTGCTAAAAACCTACATTTAAATATTTTTAGGAATTAGATTTTTATTTCAAATATTTGTTTAAAAGAATTTGTTAGATTTACATAAAATAATTATTCTAAAGATGGCTATTGATTGCTATTGCTATTGCTATTGCTATTGCTATTGCTATTGCTATTGCTATTGCTATTGCTATTGCTATTGCTATTGCTATTGCTATTGCTATTGCTATTGCTATTGCTATTGCTATTGCTATTGCTATTGCTATTGCTATTGCTATTGCTATTGCTATTGCTATTGCTATTGCTATTGCTATTGCTATTGCTATTGCTATTGCTATTGCTATTGCTATTGCTATTGCTATTGCTATTGCTATTGCTATTGCTATTGCTATTGCTATTGCTATTGCTATTGCTATTGCTATTGCTATTGCTATTGCTATTGCTATTGCTATTGCTATTGCTATTGCTATTGCTATTGCTATTGCTATTGCTATTGCTATTGCTATTGCTATTGCTATTGCTATTGCTATTGCTATTGCTATTGCTATTGCTATTGCTATTGCTATTGCTATTGCTATTGCTATTGCTATTGCTATTGCTATTGCTATTGCTATTGCTATTGCTATTGCTATTGCTATTGCTATTGCTATTGCTATTGCTATTGCTATTGCTATTGCTATTGCTATTGCTATTGCTATTGCTATTGCTATTGCTATTGCTATTGCTATTGCTATTGCTATTGCTATTGCTATTGCTATTGCTATTGCTATTGCTATTGCTATTGCTATTGCTATTGCTATTGCTATTGCTATTGCTATTGCTATTGCTATTGCTATTGCTATTGCTATTGCTATTGCTATTGCTATTGCTATTGCTATTGCTATTGCTATTGCTATTGCTATTGCTATTGCTATTGCTATTGCTATTGCTATTGCTATTGCTATTGCTATTGCTATTGCTATTGCTATTGCTATTGCTATTGCTATTGCTATTGCTATTGCTATTGCTATTGCTATTGCTATTGCTATTGCTATTGCTATTGCTATTGCTATTGCTATTGCTATTGCTATTGCTATTGCTATTGCTATTGCTATTGCTATTGCTATTGCTATTGCTATTGCTATTGCTATTGCTATTGCTATTGCTATTGCTATTGCTATTGCTATTGCTATTGCTATTGCTATTGCTATTGCTATTGCTATTGCTATTGCTATTGCTATTGCTATTGCTATTGCTATTGCTATTGCTATTGCTATTGCTATTGCTATTGCTATTGCTATTGCTATTGCTATTGATATTGCTATTTTCTATTGCTATTGTTATTTTCTATCAATATCAATAAATATCATAATTCATAAGCATAATAAATTAAAGAAAAACTCTCTCATGCACATAACATACTCATACAGCCGTTGTGTCCATTGGCCTTATGACCATATAAATACAGCTTAATCAACTGGAATCAATAATAATAACAATAACAACGCCATAGGTGATTGAATTCCAAAACCCTAAATGTAAACATTGAACCAAAACAAACACGAACTCTTCATGCTAAGAACGACGAAGAATGTTATGCCGCACTATAATTTGCTCCAATAAGCCCACTGCCATAGGCGAATCCCTTCTCGTCTCTTCCAACTCTATATTATACCGACCACGATGCTATGCCGCATTCATATGTTATTCCGTGTTAAAGTCATTTGTCCACATAAATCGGACGCAAGAGCTATCTATATATGCCTTAGTCATCATAATAATCATGGAATTGTATTACTACATTTCCGTCCTTGTCGTGGTCATCGATGTAAGTTCAGTTGTCGTTGTTGCTGGTTTGCTGGACTTACCATAATGAACCGCGACAATTCATTACCAAGAATGACAAAACATACACTTTGGTCGACACACGACTGGGCACACGGGCATGGAGCTTTGGTATGGATATGGATATGGATACAAGTACAACTGGCGGGCAGTAGCCAGCACAAGCACCAGCAGCATAAGGTATTAGAAGCAAGGGCAATAATTTCAACTGTCACTGTCAATTACTGTAATTAGAGTGAAGAATAATATCGACTTTGGAAAAAATAACAATTGGAGAAACTGATGGAACTGGAAGTGATCTGGAATACCTACTTGGATTCAGATTTGATACGGCACGATGTCTACAATTGGAGGTTGTCAATTGACTTCTTTGAAATCTATAAGAATCGTATCATCAGCGTGTGGTGACTGGTGATGATGTGTAATTTGCTGAATGCCTGGCAGATAATAATATACATATTTGATGCGATGAACTTCTTGAAAACCTTAGTGTGCCCTTAGAAGGAATAAATAATAGTTTCGAAATAGGAATTATGAGTTAACGGACTGGTGGGCATGGACAGATATATTCTGAATAGGACACGTGCCATGAACTGAGTGTACTCATAATTACCTGACTGACCAAAACAATAATTTACTTTGAAAAGCGATGGATGTGAAAATGATACGTAAGTAAATGAATAGGAGACTATTTCACAGAGCATTTTGCTAAATTAGGTATATTTTATTATCGTCTCGTTACATAGTTTTATATATTAAAGTGTTCGTTTTTTTTGACGCTAGATGGCACATCACGGCGGTAGGAACAGACCCTTATCCGTTATTTTTTGGTTATGGCAATCGAAATAATCTTCTCTTCCTCCTACTCCCAATTTCCGATGCTCAAAGACTCCCCAAATCAAATTCTAAACCTGAAATTAGAAAAATACAAGAATAGTTCCCATATGCTGATGAAGTGTACCAAATTTAGAAAACCAGTCCAAAAAGTGGGACAAGGCTTTGACTTTTCGGTCCGAATTCTGACGTGCGAAATCGAAATGATTTTTTTTAATACTCAAAGAGATTAATTCTTCTTTAAGCTGTCTTAATTCTTTCATTACATCAAATCCAAATCAATTAACCACCAATACATCACAGAACAAAAGAACAAAGCTTTAAAATACTGGAAATACTTTAAATATTTAAGTGCTGGGTAAATGGGTTTGGACAGAAACTGATTCACAGAGTAAACATGAGTATTTATCTGATGTTTGTCTCAACCTAAATTCCAAATACTTAGACTTCAAGTGACCCACAATTTCAACAAGACTCTTCACGCCAGTCAACATCGTTAGCCATTGTGATTTTTTTATAACAACAACTATACTCTCGCTGTGTCAACTTACTATCATCAACATCCAGCGAGTGTTAAAACCGCTGTAACATCCTTCGAAATAATGTTGCGCGCAAAATTCACTATGTCAGTTTCACACCAGAAACCACCATCAACATCCATTTTGTTGAGGTGAGGTATAAAATGTTGTGTTAAAAATGTTGGTGCTGATAGAGCTTATGATGGTGTGTTGTGAGTCCATTGAGAAAATCTATCCCAGGGGGACATCCTATTTCAGCCAGCAATTAAAACTAAATAGGTATAAGCAATGGTCTCTTTTGTTTATCAAAAGAGAAGAAACTAATTAAAACGGTTTCAAGGTAACACAACAAGTTTACAGCAAAGTCTACAAGCAATGTTTTCTCGGAAGCAGCAAGACGAACAACAAAAAATGTTGTCCACATTCGGTTGGAAGATGTCTAAAGCAGCAGCAGCTTGTTGCTAGATCCTGATGACTTTTAAGATAAAAGACCTTAAAAGTTTTTTCTTTGTTTTTAAATATTTTTTAGGCTTTGTGATTTAGGATGGCGCTTGAAAGTGGAAACAAATTTTTTGACAAGACGCTGGTATGATGACAACTTGTTGCTCAACATTTTGAGTGTTGTGATAAGTGAGTGAGTTGAAGTCAGAACTGAAAAGAAATCTAAAACTCAAAATTCTGAGAGCCAGAACCCAAAATCCTGAAACGCCATAATTTGGAAAACCCATCATAACCTTGAAAAAAAATTAAATCCAGAAATATTAAAATGGAGAAAGATCATTATTCTAAAAATCTAAGAACTTGAAAATCCAGATTATTCGAAAGAAGATTACTTTTTAGGGATTTTGGGTTCTCAGGATTATAACATGTTGCCGGGATTTTGTGATATTCTGTGATATTTTGCCTAAACAAGACTTGACCCTTAAAATATCAAAACAACAACAATCCAAATTCATTGAAGGGCTTTTTCTGTGCAAAAATATTACATTGTTACTTTGTTAGAGGCCATCTCTCTTATATACTAAAAGTTGTACAAAGGTGCCTTCAGATCTACCGTACTGAGTGAGGATGTGCTTTTGATGAAGACTTGCTTCTTCTTTTATGATCGCAATTATAATACCACCAGAGGCATTCTCAGACGCGCATTCTAAAGCTGATGCACTGACTGCGGTTGGGCATGTAAAACTAGCAATCTATTATGGTTGCTTCTGTATCGGGTTGATGGATGGCGTGGTGAGGACAATAATTTTAATGTGTTTGCATTCTAAGAAATTAACAAACAAACCAACGCATAGAGTGAGAAAGCAAGTGTATTAATATGCGAACTATGGATAAAGTAGTTGTGTTTGAGAGTCGACTCTGAATCCAAGAACTAAAGGATGATGATGGCAAATGGCAACTACTGGCAACATCTTGTTGTGTTGTGTAATGCAATTGTATAGATGAATAAATATCCATGGAATTTCTTTTCTTTTAATTGCAAAACTGCTAGCTCCTCAATTGAAAGATCTAGGAAGGCGGTTGGTGTTGTGCTTCTTTTTATTTCTATATATTTATATCTTCAGGGTTTAATCAACTTTCTGTTGTCGGATTGTGCGCGACAAATGGACTGCATTTGGTGAATTAACTCATGCTCATGTTAAAAAAAAAACTCTATAAAGTGAGATAAATGTAAAATGATGGGAAGGGGCATTTAATGGCACTTAAAGTGAGAAATGAATAACTTACCAATTTTGGCAATGGAAAACTATTAGTATGGATGTTTAATTAGTAAACAACATTCCGTTTGATACAGATTGAGATACAATGTTGCTGATGCATGGCTTTGGGAAAGGGGCATCATTATAAGAGTTTCCTGGAAGGAAACATTCCGTTTATATATTTATTGAACGAAAACAAACCAAGATGAAATTTTCTAACGAAGTAACTGTTGCGTTTATGATACATATTAAAGTGGCATATTATAGGACAAATAATATAAATGTTATAAGCTTGTTTATGTGAGAACAATCGTATTTAAAAAAAATTAAAGTAGGTGCAATTGGATATTTTGCCGAATATGAAACCTAAATCTACTTGCTTACTTCCCTTAAAGCCCAAACTTTTATTTTAAAAGGTGCATCTTTATTAAATTGATTTTTTTTAACTACATAAATAAAATTCCATAAGGTTGAAAAAAAATAAAGCAAGTTGAATCGATACAAGAAAAAACCTTTGGGAGGGTCTATTCCCGTTGTAAGTATTTGAATTTCAAATAATTTCTTAGAAAAATCGCCCTCCCACTTAAACGGAGGATAGTAGACTCCCATGTTGCTCTTTTAGTGACTTCACTTAGCAAAAAAAAATATTTTGTATTGCAATAAGAAATAATGAGTTTTGCCATAGTTATTTCAGTCAATCTTAATGTGCAAAAACAAAAAATTGAGTTAAAAAAGTGAGTATCCGACCCAGTAAACTGACTCTTTGAGCGGTTTTTCCACATAATTAAAATACATGCATAATGTAATAAGTGAGTCTCGAAATGACAAATTATTTCTTTATTCTTGAGCGGGCAATAAGTCATGGCAGATAATCTTCTCAAAAGAAGTGAAATTTGTTTCTTAATTTTATTTCAATATTCTTCCAGTCGAGTTTTACACACTTGATAATATTCAAATACCAACCGAAAGGAACGTTAATAATAATTTCTCTTCTTCAGAACTTCATAGGTAAAGTTCAGCGCCACCTAGCAACTTATTTCAAGAACTACTAATTTGGTTATTGTATACAATGCCATAACAGCGACATCTCTTGCAAGCAACAGAACTAATCAAATTACTTCTATCTAATACACCCTCCTCATTAAAGACAAGCACCAGTCTCCCAACAAACAAACTCCATCTTCATTTCTCTACATCAGATGTCTCTGTCATAGTTAAATAGAATTCTGCTAAAAACACTTTGCAGACTCAGGGTTGTTAAATGTAAACAAACCAACCAACAAACCATCCCAACCAAAAACCAGTTCCATCCACACACAATCATGCAATAAGAAAAAACTGTTGATTTTCAATACTCCCGCATTTTTGGTACTGTTTGCTGCTAGTATGAGTGCGCAAGGTGAATTTCCCCGATGCGCACGCACACATTCAACACAAAGTGTTTATCCCACAAAAATGCTGGTTTATCCAATTCATTCGAGTAGAGACCATTGTTGCGTTTGGTCCACGTTTGTTCGCGGTTCGGAAAAATAATAATAATTAAAATACCAAAACAAATAGAGAGAAACGCTAAAGTTTAGGTATCTACCTACCTAAAAAAAAATTCGTCGCTCTAAACGAATATATGTATATATATTTTTTCTGTTCATCTGCCGCTTTCGTTTTTGTGTGTTTTTTCGGTGTTTTGTTGAATTCTTTTGATTTGTGCTTCTGTTTACCTTGAAAATAATAAGAAGAATTCAAATTCCAATAGTGTTTGTGTCAAGTTAAACAAAAAAAAAAAAACGGGAACGCAAGTGTCAAAAAAAAAGTGTTGAAAACTTCGTTTCCGGTTTTCAAGCTTTTTTTCTATTCATTCTGTCATAAGTGCCGTAATATTACCTAAATGAAAATGTAAATACCTAATTTATTAATTAAGTGCAATAAAAATAATGTTAACACAAGTGTTGCTTTGAAATGGTGTGAATTTAAATTATGTGCAATATAGTGAAAGATGTCAGCCGCCAAGAACCAACTAACTTCGGATAAACGTAGCAAACCCTTCGGATTACCAAACCTTCTGTCAGATTATTTCCTTCAAATTGGCAGTCCACCTTTGACAGTTCTAATTCACATTGCCCAACTTGTTACTTGCAATTAAATAGAAATTTGAAAAAAAAATAAAAATCGAAAAAGAAAAGAAGAAAAAAATCCTTTTACGTGATCGTCAAAACACGATCTACAAGTTTTTGTCCCCATTTTTGTTTTTTATTTTTTGTTGTTGTTTTATTTATTTTCCGATACTACTGTCGTGCGTTGCCTATACGCTTTGGCAACCATACCTACTTACCACACCAAAAAAAAATCACTGTCAACGAGACAGGTTTTTTCCACCGCCACCTCTTATATCCACCACACCTGCTTGTCTAGTTTTGGATTAATCATTTCTCTAATTTTTCTGCAACAAATGCAAAGAAACAACAACAACTGATCGTGATCGTGTGTCATCGCATAAATTTACTACACTGTATTTGTGTTTGATTGTGTTGTGTTGGTATTTATTTTACCGTTCTTTTTCGTGGTCATATTTTGCATGTATGAGTAAATTTAACACTCATACTTATATAAAGAAGAAAAAGAAATTCTGCTGTTTTTTTTTAATAAATTAAATTCCTGTGGATTCTTTCTACCAATGAAATATTATTCACCTTTCAACGGACTTTTTTCATATTAAAAAAAAGTACTTAAAATCCTCGACACCTTCTCTCTCCCTATCTACTCACCAAAAACAAAAAAAAAATCCGACGACTCCTTTTGAATAATGGATAAGATGTCAACAATAAATTTTTGGATACAACGCACACATCGAAAATCGATATTGTCGCTGCTTTTTGGATATGTATTTTTTATATGCGCACAGGTGAGTTTTATTTTTGTATTTTTTTTTTGTCTCGCTTATTTACATTTAAGCAGCATTATTATTTTACTATATTCATCGGTTGGGGTTACCAGGCGCACTTTTTAGGTTCTTAAAAAAAATATTTTTATTCAAAATACGAGTATACGAGCATGTACCTAATGCGACAAACAGATTGAAACAACACCAGCGGCCATTGTTTAGGACCAATGTATTTCGATACACTTCAGACTACACTTCAACAGCTTCCGTTTGGCCAGAGTCAAATTAGTAATTCTTGCTTAAATATGACAGATGAACTGGAAAATAGAACGATTTGTGGAAAAGCTATGATTTGTTTATCAAGGACAAAAACTAATAGGTGCTTCAACACAAAACTATGAACGCAGCCACAACTTCTATCTTTTGCGAATAGATGGGAAGATTAGTATTAATGTCTACGAGAGGTCAGCTGACATGATTCGACGTCTTCTTATTCTCAAAAAAAAACTATTTTGAATGACATTTAGGTATTTGGTAACAAGAGGAAATTTTTGTTTGTCCAAAATGGCTAGCAAAGCAGGTATTCACAAGTACCACCTAATGCGACATACTTATCTGAGCTGTTGACTACGCTGACAGCTGATTTAATTTTTTGGCGGGTAAATTGAATGTTTTTTGCCTCCAAAAATAAAGTAACCTGTCATAAAACCGTTAAGACAAAAAAAAAGATATTTCAAGAACGGCTCTAACG
The DNA here is from genome assembly GCA_958431115.1 of Syrphus vitripennis. Classification (NCBI taxonomy): domain Eukaryota; kingdom Metazoa; phylum Arthropoda; class Insecta; order Diptera; family Syrphidae; genus Syrphus; species Syrphus vitripennis. The sequence continues at coordinate 100,715,965 of OY288110.1, read as the reverse complement.
ATTTTGATGAAATTTTCTCAGTGGAAATTTGTAAGTTATCAAAATTATCTGGTAAGATAATATTTTTCATAAAACCGTTATTAACGGTACCTGCTATAGAAACGAATTTTTGGTTTTCAATTTTCTCATAAACGATTTGACTGATGGTTATAAAATTTTGTATGAAAGAATTCCTGTACAATGTTAATAACATTCCATATCAACATTTTCAAAAACATTGTTTTTGGATTTTTAATAAAAAGAATCAACCTTTTTTTAAAACCTCAATGCATATTTTGAAAATAGTCGAATATTTTTTTTTGTAAATTTTATTTCTAGATGTATATTATTAAATACTAAAAACTTGCATACCAATTTTCATCACAAAAATATTTTATAAATTAATTTTTTTAAAAAACGGAGTTGATGATTTTTGATTTTTTTCAAAAATTCTTTTTTGAGCAATTCAAACAATGATTTTTATGCCGTTAAATTTTTTTTTTTTGCTATACAATCACTTAATCAATTGAATTTCGCAAAATACCTTTTAGCTACTTTGAATTCCGGTATGTACCAAACATTGCTTTGGATACTAAGTTCTAAAATAAAATAGCTACTTTCGAGTACCATCATGGATCACAATCGTACTTACAGAGTCAGAAACCCTCTAGGCAATCTCTTGAACAGAGCTTATGTCTGACGTACTGAAAACACCATCAAAGCAAAACAACCGAACCATAAAATATTCCCCAAAAATCTTTACCATAATTCCAAGTAATTGCAGCTTAACCTAACCATAATCAATTCTATAATCTGTCAATTAAAATTAATTACATATATGCATAAATCACATAATTATTATATCTCTTAATGAAATGACCCTTATTTCGAATTAAATAACTCGAAAGTACATATAATATTTCTTATCGCATTTTATTGCAGTGGTGTCTTTGTCAGACATAAAGTCTGTAAGTTTTTTTTGTTTTGTTTTGTGTTATCTCAAAAATTAATAAAATGTAGTGAAAGCTAATTTTACAATCATAACATAACATGGAATACTTTGTAGGTAGCTATCTCTCAACTATCGATAAGTAGGTAAGTATGAGCAAACACATTTTTTTTTACAGTTGTTGAATTCGATTTTATTTGCAGATTACCTATAAATGGTTATTTCATTTTCTTTTTTTTGTTATTGATTGAGGTTTTATGCAATTTATCATTAAGTGCAATTTTTTGAATAAATAAAAGGATTCACTCAATTGAACTTTTAATTTATTGACTTAATGCGTTATTGAAATTTAAATTTTCTGAAACAAATTGCAACGGATGAATAACAATTAGTTTAAGTGCTTAAGCCATGTTTGATTTATTTGCTTAATTTATTGGTTTTTTATTCATTTGAGAAACTCCAAATGATAGGAAGAAACTGGAAAAAATGAAATTATACATAATACTAATTGAGTTATTTATTAATTTGATTTTTTTTAACTATTGTAAGTTAACGCACCAATAACTGTTAAAAAATACAAAAAAATAAAACTGTTGTAAATTTTATTTAGGTAAAGACAAAATTGAATAAATGCATGATCATAAAATAGGAATTTTATACAAACGCAAGTCTACATAGACCGTTCAATATTTTTAGATCAAGCTTCTATATAAGTCGGACAACTTTCTGAAAATGGTAAGAACTGTAATCATATATTTCTTTTTCGAGTATATACTGATCATAGCGATACATGCTGACGTTCTAGTTAACGTCGGATAGGTATTTTAAATCTCTTTTATAAACAGATACTGGAACGCGACCAATTATACTCCGAAGCATAGAAAAGACCAATGTATATTGGTTGATTCAACCGCCCTGCGGCGCCATCTAGAGTCATAATAAAAATATTGAAAAATTAGAAAATTTTTAAAAGAAATTGTTTTGAAATAATTTTTCCACTAAGATGCGTTTTGATTAGACAAGACAAGATTAAAACATCCTGTGGAACGAGATTTTATTTCTGGACAGAAATTGAAGGGACATGTCGGGAAATCTAATGAAGTTTGCGATGGTCGTAGGAACTGGATAGATACGTTATTCAATCACGCTTTGTCATTTCTGCTATCATGCGAAGCACCTTGATTTCGGTTGAAATCAAGGTCCAACAGGTCACAACATTGTGAACTGTATGTAAGATTAGAGAGTTTTCCCTTCAGAGTTCATCAACCCTACGCTTATGCGACAAATGATGTCGTCAAAACAAAATATATAATATATAAACTTTTTGCTCTTGGGAAGCACTGTTCAATTCAAATAGATGTCCGGATGTGTAGATCTGAAAATGGGTCGCATAGGTATTTCGGTCTATTTCACGCTAATACGATATCCATTTTCCTCCAAAACTTATGATGCCTCTATTGTCAGCAAAGAATAACTGATGCACTTCTGGTCCGTCAAGTTTTCCTCAAAAATAAAGAGCAAGGGACTCAACACACTTCCCTGGTGCACACCTACTATACATTTGGAACTCTTCGGTGATTCCTGCGGGACATCCTACCCTTCTTTTAACTTGCTCGTACATGCCCAGCCCATGATCATCCGCACGTATAGACTTTCGGAGCTCCTCGTTGTCTAAGTGCAACAAATCTCAGATCTGGATTGCATCTGTGGTTGATTTACCAGTTACCTAAAACAAAAAGCGCTCTGGTTGTCAGGCAGCCGTATTATTTTTAGTAGATCGCCATCCAATACCCGTTCTACGGTCTTCAAGGTGTGTGACATCAGCTATCGCAATTTTGTGTATCACCTTTTACCCTTGTAGTTTAGTAGAAGGTAACTTTTTCTGCACTGATTGAGCATTTTTGGTCACCGCTAATAAGTTTGGAGTTGAGAACCATTAGCCACCTAGACCCGATGTCTCCGATCTTTTTCCAGAATTTCGAAGGTTTGATTTTGTGGTGCGTTTAAGCACCCACAAGAAATATTTTGATGTCACTGTCAGATTTTGACAAATTTCTCAGTATGCTGCTGCCAACATTTTAAGTATTTAGATAAATTTTTCTATGTAACTTCTCAAATCTGTCAATTATGGCCAATTATACACTCATTAGACAAATTTCACATTGGACTCATTCCAACCTGGTGACATCACCGTATATTAATTTTTATGTGATGTTTTCTTCAAGTGAAACAGAACTTTTTTTCTAAATGCTAAGTATTCATGCAAATGGTCTGAAATTTGTCAAATTTCTTAAAAAATAATAAAAGTTGTACAATCTGGAAGTTTTGGAACAATGAAAATAATACACTATTTTTTTTTTGTTTCCAAACTGTCTCTGACTTGAGGTAGGTTTACTTACCAAAATAAAATAAAATAATCTTGAAGATAAGTTACCTATTTATCATCATCAGCATCATGTCCAACAACACTTCATTAAATTATTTTCGTTATAAAAGATCATTCAACTCGACCAAACAAACATGCGACATTAAAAAGAATAAAATAAACAAACAAACAAAATATTTTGTGTGGTACATCATCAAACATTCTGCGTCAACAGAAATGTCAGCGCATGACATTTCTTATCAAACGTTGATCTCTCTCTCTTTCTCTCTCTCTCTCTCTTTTTTTTATTTGAAGTGTTTTGAAGAATATTACAATTAAAGAAAAAAGGGTGACAATCCATTAATCCATTAATCTTAACGACCCATCATTTAGTAAAATTTAAATTCCGATGTTTCTTTATTTTTCTGGTGGCTTCTGGCAACTCAACAACAATCAAAGAGTTCAAAACTTTGACAAATTTAAATTCAAAGACTTGTCACGGAAGTCAATTCAATTTTCATTTAATATGTAATGGTTCAAAGAATTCATCAACCAAATTCTAAATGACGGCATCCCACGATGCTCTTGGATTAAATAACACAAAATTGTTCACATATCTCACCATAATTTATTATCATGGGAACTTGCGCGAGATAATTTTTTTTTTTATTTGATCATTTTGTATTTTTTATTGTGTTTTTTTTTTTGAATTATTTTCGGGGACGCGCACCGCACATGGTTTTGAAACGATGTCATTTTAAATAAATTTGTGCTGCTTTTGTTAACTAATAGCGAAACAGTCATTCAGCTAAAAGCAGCTATAGAAGTAAAGTAGGTAGACTCATTTGTTTTGTAAAAATCTAGAATGGGGCACGCAAATTCAAATAAAGTGCAAGACATGGGTCGAAATGGCTTGCTGCGAAAATTTAGGTTCTAGATATTTGAATGAATTTTCTTATTTAAATTAAGTTTGCAAAACAAATTGTCATATAAGAGTAAAAAGAGCGAGAAACCAGAATTTTTAACAACAGCTTATTATTTTTTTTCCACAGAATAAAAGCAAATTTTTTTTGGACAAACTGGAAAGAATTTTCAAATGTTTCCAAAAGTTTTAATTAACAATTTACAGATAATTTATTTTTTTTTCATGACCTGACAACTCCATCCCTAATAGTGTAAATAGGTACCTACAAATAAATTGCAAGTAAAACGTAATTTATTAATAGACTTGGTCTAAGTTCACATACATTTTGCGCGCAGGCGGCCATGGCCGTCAACGGTTTATAAAAAAACAAAGAACTACAGACTGGCGAAACGCATTCAATCCGTTGGCATTCTTCTTCCTACAGAACCTCAATAAAAAGTCTGGGAGCTATTTTGCGCCCAAACTAATAATAAATTACTGGTGGTTGGGTGTACATACGTACAGACTGTTAAGTGCGTTATTAGTCCCCCTCCCTTTTGTTAGCGGCATTTAATTGTCCGTTCATCCGTCAGGCGTATAGAAATAGAATTCTTAAACTGCCTCAAGTGTTAATTTATTTATAAATTTATTATTATTTTAGCATGTGTGTTTGCTGAAAATGCATAAGAATTTTTTTTTTTATTTTCGAATAATAAAATAAACAAATCATCATTTGATGGAATGAGAAAGGGGAAACGACAACAACGACAACGACGACGACGGACGCGACGACAAGGTAGTGAAAATAAACGTGACGAAACGAAGGTGTACTGTGTGAATATTATTGTATACTTTGATAAAAATAATAATTATTAAATTGCGGCACGTATGCATATTTGATAGAGTGTCATAGAGTTTGGAAAAAGAAAATATATAAATGAACAAGTGCATATACTTGTATATAGTTGGAAAAAGTTTGTTTTTATGGAAATTGATTTTTTTTTTTTGAGAAGGCCATCAAGAAAATTAATTTGAGTTATTTATAATAAAAAATTATAGTGGGTTTGTTTTAAAGTTTTATAATTCTCAGTAAACAGGTCTATCAAAGTTTTAATTAAATATTAATTATTTTTTAAGGGAAACAAATTTTTAAAGTTAAATATTCATATAATAAATGGTATACCTATCCACATCAGCCTGAGGTATTTGTAGCCATTTATATCATTTTCTAAGATGGAGTTGAAAACTTTGTACTTCAGTTATTTAGAGCATTGTTCATGTACCAGGAAAGAAACTAAAAAGTTCCCATCGATATGAGACCGCAAAGAAATATATAGTGGGGTTAAGGCACATTGTAAACAGGCGCTAATATACCTAAATTATTTTTTTTAATCAAAGTACATTCTTTGGAATTTAATATTAAAAAAAAATGTGTGGCGAAAACAAAACTGGAAAAAAGTATTCATTAAAAATGATGTCAAAAAACTAAAAAAAAAAATGGTAAAATAACTAAGTTTTAAAAAAAATAGTCAAACATAAAAATTTGTTCAAACAATTTATCATAATACTAAAAACTGTTCAAAAATTTAATTCTAGAAAACTAAGTTTTGGGGAAAAAATATTCGATTTTTTTAAGATTATTTTATCTGCCTTTTCAACATTTTGAAATCCAATACTGTCAATATTCGGCAATTTTTGTCTGTCTGCCTCTATTACCTCGACTTACTATTTAAACTCGTGGAAGGATTTTTTTTTACAAATTTTGTACTCCAATGACATTATTGCAATTTTTTTCAGTGCAGATTTGTAAGTAATTAAAATGTTTACGATGCATGTCATAGAAACGAATTGGATTGCGATACAATTTTATGATAGAAAATTTTTTCAAAAGTATAGTTTTTGGATTTTTGAAAACAAAAATTAATTTTTTTTTTGAAAACTCAATATCTTGAAGACGTGTTAGGATATATGTTTTTTAAATTATGTTTTTGAACTAACAAACAGTTTCGAGCTCAAAATTCTATTTTGCTTTATTTGAGAAATTCAAATAATAATTTTTTTGCATTTTCATATTTTTCTGTAATGACATTATTTTTTCTTTGTATTTTAACATACGAGAAAGTCGTGCATGTTATTTTTTGTTCTAAACCAATGAACGAAAATATTTATGGGGCTGACTTTGAGGGTTTATTTACGTTTAATGTGTCACATTTAGCGAACCACCTATTCGTCTAACAGATGATTTATCATAGTTACACAAGTTAGTTAAAAGGGTCTTTCATGAAAAGTGTCTGGTATACTTTACCATTTTACCAGATGATCAGCTTACGTGGTTGCATGAATAACTTTAAGAACATTGATTGCAACGTGCGAGGCGTATAGGTTGCACTGTCTACAAACTTGGCATTATAAAAGAAAAATTGCACAATTGTGTGGAATATTGAAAACTTGTCATTGAAAGATCACAAAATATTGGCTTACTATTTTCTGACAAATTTGACCTTATTTTAGGTAAAAATTAAGTTATTATCATAGGGTTTGACTTTGGTATTTTGTTTATAACCTCTTTTTTTAAATAAAAAATATAATTTAATATATGTATAAATAATTTTGCTAGTTTTTGACTATTTTCGACTATTTTCGAACAAAATTAAAAGAAGTTGCTACCAGCCAAGATAAAGTGCCCAAAAAACAATTTGAACAATGGGAATTCCGTTTGTATAAATCCCAAATAAGTAGGTACAAGTGGAATATGTATGGAAGGTATTCGTATTTCAACTATAAAAGAATAAGAATTTTGACTTGAACTCGAATGCTGACTTTTTTTTTAAACATAGAAATTCCATTATTACTATTACCTTGATACCTATTAATGGTGGCTACCTATTCAATATATTTATATAATTCACATCTTTGAAATTCGTATAACTAAAAGACCTAAAATACACAATCACACAAACTTCATCCAATTTAATGTGAAAGTGCAATGAATCATCATCACCACCATCATTACTATCATCATCCAGCAGCAGTAGAAGCAGCATTATCCCACTGTACTAGTATATCCACCGCCGCCGCCGCCGAATCACGATAATATCAATTGAATTAAATTCAAAATTCAGACAGAGAGCGTGAGGGTGCTGTGCTGTGCTGTGCTGCAGTCTGCCAATAAGCACACAAAAAACATAAATAAAAATGAAATGAGAAAACTCTACCGATCACGCTAACGGAATTTTAATTAGAAATCAATTCACTCACCATTCCCATCACTAACAAATTATTGGCCTACATTTCTTCAAAAAAAAAAAACCGTTTCCAACTTTGAAGTAAAACATATCAATAAAACTAACGCAAAGCTTTTGTATCTCGAAGGCGTGTCTCCCTCCGTATACCTAATGATGATCAGTAAATGCTAAACTTACACACGATCAGTGATCCCAATCGATCATCAATTCATCTTTGGATTGGAAAGCTTTCTTATGCTGGCTGCTAGTTTCCATTTCCACACTAGATAAAGTAAATAAGAAAGAAAGAATTAGACAGTTGAATCAGTCTCGGTTGTTGTCGTCACTCGAGGTGGGATCGTCTGATTTAAGAGGCTTTGAATTTGTCCAGAGTCATATAAAACCAGTTTTGAATGCAATCATCTTTTTTTTTTGCAGTTTCACTCTCAATGGGATTTTTCTTTCAACTAGTTTTATTTTCTTTTTTGTTTGCACTCGCTGCATTTCCCCATTATTGATGGGTTTTCCACACATCTGTAAATAGCTTGTTCGCACTTACAGTGATGTGGAATAATAAAATATTAGTATTCCACAAAATGTTTCGTTTTTAGAAAAAATCAATGATTTAGAGAAACGAGGAAAAGAAATACATAAATGAGAAAAAAAATCACAAGAAGAAGGTCGTATTAAAACAATAGAGAAAATCTTATTGAAAAATCTATAGAAATGGCCGCTAACAAAAAACAAAAAGAAATAATATTTTGAAATTTTCTCCGTTTCGAAAATTGTTATTATTTGCCACAGCACTGTACAATAAAATAAATACAAATAATAAGAAAAAAAAACAGGTAATGTTAAAACTGAAAACAACATAAATTGGAGAGTGGTCGTGATGGTCGGTATAGAAAATCAGGTCTGCATTAATTTAGCACGTTCACTCTTTTTGTTTATTCGTAGTATAGACTAAGCTGTAATGTAGGTAATGGTATAAACTTATAGCGAACTAGTTACTAAGATAGTTATGTTTATAAAGCTACATATATGTATGGCGAATGAATGATCAACTGCGCTGAGTGAACTGTTTTTGTTTTGCTTTGAGTTTCTTATTTTTCTGTTTTCAAAACAAAAAAAAAATATATGACCGGAGAGGTAAAAACAATTTCCTATTAAAGATCGAGATACATTGAACAAGTACGATGAAGGGAAAGAAAAAGAAAAGAAATTGTTCGAATGTTATTAAACCGTGAGAAACTATAAAAAAAAGTCTAAATACTTTTTTGCATGTAAGATCCGAGACTTCGTTAAAAATATTGTAATAATTTGTTATTGTTTATTTATAGGTAGAATTAACTAAACTGCATTTAAACTTTTTCTGGAATTTCTGCAATAATATGTATGTGGTTTTTAATATTAACATAACTTCATAAATAGACAAAACCTAACGGATTTGTTTTGTTGAATGGTAATTGTTTTTAAAAAGTTTTCTTTTTCTCTGTGTATCAGTTTACCAACAAAGAAGTTACAAGTTACTTGTAATAGTAACAAATTAAATTGCCGCTTATTGGCGACTGAAAATATAATTTATAAAAATTTTAGAAAGGGTCCCATTACCTCTACAATTTTGATGATGTTTATTTAAGAAAAAGTATAACAAATAAATTAGAAATCGCTTATAATACCAAAATAATTAGACTACCTACCATTTGAGAGTTATATAACCGTTAAAATAATTCTTAAAAATCTCGAAAACACCTCCTATAATTAATATTAAAGAATTTTTAATTAACACATTCCATCAAAAAATAACTATGTATTTTAATCTCGATAGCTAAGGATTTGGTCTAGTCTAGGATTCGTTTTTCGAGATGAACCCGTACTGAAAAAATAATAAATTCAACTATAAGATTGTGCAAACCATTACTTAAATTTTTTAGTCAAATTCCACTTAATTCGGAGGCAAATCCATAAATTCCAACTTGATTAAATCATCTTTATTATAGCCCCCTAATGAAAGTGCCAATTTGAATTCTTCGTTAGATACATATTTCTATGTATTTAAATATTTAATTATACAAAATTAAATAAAATTAATGAAACTCAATTGATTTGCCTTATCCCCAAATATACAATTAAATAAAATGCACAACTAGATCACACGAACTTGCTCTTGCAGTTTATGGATAAAAAGTATAGATTTATTAATTCATATCTACTTCTATATTAACCAAAAACGGTCCATAATCCCCAAAGACAGAATACCGAACCTACAAAAAAATTAAATAAAACTCGCGAAAGATAAAAATCTCGAAACAAATAAAGACGATACGACCCTTAAAAATTAATAATTTAACTTAATGTCAATCGAATAAATTTAAAAAAAATAAGTTGCGGTTTCTTTACATATGATCAATAAGATTTTCTCTATTATTTTAATACGACCTTCATCTTAGATGAAAACCATAAAAAAATGTTATTGTTTTTTTCCTACATATTTTATGTAGTTCTTTTTTCTTCTTTAAACTTGCGAAAATTATTTTTTTTAATGTTTAAACATTAGATGATTTAACAATATATAAAGATAATATAACGACTATTAATTATATTTTTTGAATTAAGTTTAATTTATTGATTAAAAAAAAACAATTTTTTAGCAGAACCAATACTTTTGCCCTACAGAGCAAGTAAACAAAAAAAATTAAAAAAGCAAACCATATGCTGATAAAGAACTTTAATAAAAAACTAGCACGTTTTGGTATTTGACATCTTTCAACGATTATAAAAAAACAATCTGTTTTTCCATTTTATTTGAACAAAACGTGTTTTTTCTTTCTGGTTTATAGGAAAAAAAATATGTTATTACTTATTTTAATTAATTATTTATTTATTATTAATTTGGCTTTTAATATTCTAATTTTTTCAATAATAAGACCGCTTTTCGTCAAGTGCTTCTAAGTCGGCCCAATCGTCTGCCTGCCTGCGTGAAAGGTTTCCATTTCATCGCTTGACTCGCAATGCACTCGTTACATTTTTGAAACGTATGACCAATCTACTGCCTCATGTACGTCTTCGTGTGATAGAGTCGATGGGTTCCTGACCTGTTCTCGTATGAATATGAAGTTCATTATTCGAAATACGGTTAAGCCTTGGGCAGACATCTATTTACGGATGTTTGCAGTTTTCTTTGTGAACTAAATTTAAAAAGTCAATTTTTTAGCACAGTATAGTGCTTTATATTTGTTTCGCTTTCAAAAACGGATTTTCAATAAATCCCCAAAAATTTACAGAACGTCTATAGATTTTCATTGTGGGCATTATACTTATTTATATCGAAAGATCTAGATATTTAATAAAGAAGGAGTTTGCTGACCTTTGAGTTGCCAAAACTGGAATGAAAATGATTTCAATTGACAGAAATGTCCTGAACTAATTGCAAATCAATCAATCAATATTATTTATTCCTTTCCTGCAAATGCTTCCCTTGTTGACAAACAACAAACTATACAAGTAACTATATTCCTCGACATAGCAACCAACTGAATCAACTGAATTGAATTGCAGATAACCCCGAATACCGAAGAACTGCGCAAAATTTAAAGTAACCGAAATCTAATGGAATGTTTCGGATGCTATATTTGATAAATTCCTATATCGTGGGTGGTATAGGAACGAGGCAAATTTTCAAATTTGATGAACAGAGAATTGCATCTGCAAAAACAAAACCACAAAACATCCAAACAAAACTAGGTATTTTCCAATACTGTAGGCATATAGGTATACATTTGGTAATCTCACCCAAACCTTTAACTTTTATATAGTTAAGGGACGAAAGAGCTGTTTTTGGCAAACTGTATATATGTAAATTTACTATTAGAACGCCGGATGTAGGTACTGATCCATTACCATCGCCATGATGTTGCAATAGCAACAGCAACAAAATGCTCACTTGTTTTTCGAGTGGTAATTTTAGACTACACAAAAGTATCGATATACATCTGGATAGGTATCGATTTCTGTACTGATACCCCATATAGACTTTTTAGGAGGCTTTTTGGTTATAGATACCTATGCCCACTGCACGACTTGGGGTCATTGCGTGCGCACATCAGGCATCCGCACCCATCCCCAAACCACCAATCGATTGTAATCGATCGATTGCAAGCAGATTCATATCGTAGACATTTAGGCCTCTATCGGATAGTCGTAAAGCTTTCGTTGAAAATTCTTCTTCTTGATGTAAATTTATGTTTAATATTACGACGACGGCTATAAATTTTTTATTTTGTTTTCAGAACAGACGCAGACGAGGCGAGTGGGCGCTGAACTATACCGAGTCAGTGAGTGCCTCCACCCAAGCGTGTTAAATTAAGTAATTTAATCGAGATGTTCTTATTTTTTTTTTTGTTCCGTCCGTCTGTTTTCGTTACAGTGGATGTGGATGTGGATATTTTGCATAAGAAGATTAATTTGTTTGGGGTGTGTAGAACGCCGCGCCGCAGCCATTGCCACCGCATGTTGCGGTAAAATGGTCTCAATACGTGACTGAGTTATTAATCATCAGGTTTACACGTTAAGGTTTTTTTGTTCAGCCTGCTTCAGCTTGCGATGGGTGGTGATCTGATCGTTTCTCTTTATCGTTATTAATTGGTGTAATTTGTATTTTTTCAAAGTTGAAAATTTTTATCTCAGCGAACCTGAGTTAGTTAATGATATAAAAATCCACTTCGTGTATGTACCTACTATACCTACATAGCTGCTTGAATGAAAAGACAAAAACAAAATCGTGTAAAAATGATAACGAAATCAGTTTTCTTGGGAAAGAAGCAGATATGTGAAACGAAAATTGTTATCGGATTTTATGCAAAAATGTTTACCTGGGGATTTTTTTTTTTTTTTTTTTTTTTTTGAATTTATTTTCTTTTGTGTTGATGTTTTGACATTTATTTGTCACCATTTGCATAAAAGAAGTTCAGTATGGTACGAGTTTGGAGGTTTTTATGTATAAAATTTAGCGAAGGTTATTTGTTGATGTTTTTGATGCCTTGAAATGGGAAATGTGAAATGTTGACATTTTTAAGGCAGGTTAGTAAATTTCTTGAAGATATACAGTAAACATATTTTGTTTGTGTTTTTCATAATGAAGTCAAAGAAAACAACATGTAAATTTTTTTTAGTTAAGAGATTCATAATAATAGTGCTGAACACTACGGAGGAGAAAACATGCACTCGGCACGTAAATGCTTTTACTTACAATTTGTATAGTAGGTTTCAGCCAACAAACTTTTGAAATATTAAATATTAAAATAAAGAAATTAATTCAACTGTTATAAGACTAATAAATACAATTCTAGATCTGCGGAATTATTACCTACATAAATATGTGACAAGTTATTGCAATGAGTTTAACACCATGTAATGAGTACAAATTGTATGTATTTATTGAAATTGAAATTTTTTATAATTAAGGCTGGGGATTTTTTAATAGAAAAGGGACGTATTCACATTGACTACATGAAGTCTCTGTTCAAAAAAAAGTCAATAACTCAGTGCATGCGGGTTGGACCCAGCACAACTTAATTAGATGCTTTTGATTTGAATGACTATCGAGTTTTAAAAAGATTATTTAAAATCAATACTAAAATCATTTGTTAGAAACAAAAATGTTTCAGATTCATAGATTAGTGCTTTAAGCTAACTTTACTTTAATTACATTATATTGGAATGCTGGAATGTGTGCATGTTGTCTGTATTCTATAATTGTGATATAAATACGAGTATACTTTGGCTTGCGACTGTACAAAATAAATTGGTGCTGGAGACAAGTTTTGGATTAGTAAAGAAACTCGAGATATTAATCAGAACCGACAATGATATAGAAAGTGAAAGTGGATCTCGCATATACCTTGACTTACAGCCTAAATCACTGTGGATGGATATTTCCAAATGTTCTGATTTTTCCTGAAATTCTTAGCATTGTCTGTGCTTCTGATAGAACTTAAGGAACTTTGTGAAGATTCTTGCTGTATTTTCAACAGTTCGGGCAAAAATTGCTTCTTACTTCCTTGCTTACTTAGGTCCTTGGACTTATTAAGTCCGATAATTTCCCTTGCCAAGATTAGGGCCACAATTACTTTATTACTTCTACGCGCCATCTTGTTCGATTCCGGCTTCGACCATCTCGTCTGCTTACTTTGACTCGCAATGCACTTGTTACCCTTGGCTAATTCACTGCAACTTACTTCTTCGTATATGATAGGCTTGTGTTCTAGCATGAAGTTTTTCATTTGGGATATTTTCCCAATATAGGTGTTCAGTTCCGCTGTCACTAGAAACAATACTACCAAGATATTGAAAATTTTCAATCATATCTACTGGTTGTCCAGAAATATCTACTTGAGCAGATGAGGACGTTTTTGCCGAATTGATCTTTAGGCTGATGACTTCAGCTAATCTCTCTACCCTTGATGTCATTTGATGGAGATGAATGGTCCTATGAGAGAATAATTACACGTCGACTGCATAGTACAGGTGTTTGAAGTATGATTGCAGAGTCCACTGAATTCTTCGAGTCGAAATATATCACAAAAAATAAATGGTTGCGCAGGAATCAAAGCTAACTAAATAAATTCTCTATTGGCACTGTATAACGCCTCTTTGAAGTAGATGAATTGGTATTCAAGACTCTCGATGATGATCCACGAGGTGTTAATCTAGTGAGTAATCCTGTTGTTCGGTTTCGATAGTGTCTTCGAGATTATCTTCCATTTCTTACCTCAGCTACGGCAACGAGTAAATTCTTCTCCAATTTTCGTACTACGTTAAATCTGTCTTTCATTGAGAGAGCTTAACAATGATTCTTTTTTTCGAAAAACTCTTTGCTTCCCAAAGTACCTTAATGAGTGGGTGCAGTAGCACGCTCTATATTGCGCTGCTCGTAAGAGATCTGCGGAAATACCGTCAAGTCCAACTGCCTTGATGTTCTTCAGCGCTTTGAAAGTTGTTGAGATTATTTTCTATATTTTAGAGTGCATGTGTGGACTCGGGACATTGTTACTTCAGACGGATCATTGAGCCTTAAACTCACGATGAAAACGCGATTTGAATCCACAGAAAAAAGCTACTTCCTTACATTTTTGAGCTAGTATGTGTATTCTGTAGATAATCCTACTAATTTTTTTTTTTAACCTTATCCTGTTATTGTGCGACCCTTCTAAACCCTGCTTTCAAAGCAAGTGTGATAATTCAAATATTTTGTAAAGTTGAGATAATACACCATATGGTACCAGAATACATTAATCCAATGCCCTTCCACCAACTGCTTCTCCTCTTTGCAATTATTATATACGAACAGGAATGTAATTTTGTGAGTCAAGAACAAACCTCCAATTCCACCAATCAAAATAAAATCTGAAAGAACATTAATTGCAGGTTGCGAAAATTTACTGCAAAACTTTTGCCACTCATATTCAATATTGCATTCCCTGCGGTTGAATCTACATGTATCTATAAATTTCATTCTTCGCCGTCATTAAAATAAGACGACTGAAACTAATCGATTATGAAAATATATATAGACGACTCCCTTTGGATTATTGCGCTGCAAAAGTAATTCCACAGAAATTCAAATGGAGGTACATATTCGACATTCGAGGAGTTATAGGTAGGTGGGGATTAACAACGAAAACAGAATTTTCCTTTTTAATTTTCTCTATTCGAAAACTCCTTAGACTGGATTATCCATCTATACACAATTCTAGATACAGTATTATTTCACGAATATACATTTTTACAGACGAAGAATTATAAATCATCTCATCGCCAGAAATATTCTGTCTGTCCGCCACCATTCAGTACCACTCTCCCCTTTATTTTACCACACTCAGGCCTGATCTGAAAAAGGGATAAAACTTTTAGTCTATCTGTCTGTCTGCGAGATTATCCGCCATTCAGACACATTGAGAGGGGATGAAAAACTATATACAACTGGAGTTACGTACAAAAAATATACGAAACACCATTTCCACATAAACCTACCTTTTGCTTTTCGTATGCCATTTATTTCCATGACAACCAGAGAAAATGAACTCTCTCTCTCTCGTCCGTCACAAAAAACGTAAATTCAAGCTGTATATGGCATTCGATATATGTACGTGTCGTTTTAGCACAGCTTGGCAATTTAAATGCTCCATCAGCAGTTTTCTGACAAAATGTAATTAACGTTGAAGTTTACCGACACATTTCCAGCCCAACTACATATACAGAGTTCCATGGAGAAGGGAGGTCAATAAAAGTTTATTTCCAATGATAAGGATCAACCACACAGTTTTTGGGTACTCGGGAACCCTTTT
Source organism: Syrphus vitripennis (assembly GCA_958431115.1). NCBI lineage: Eukaryota > Metazoa > Arthropoda > Insecta > Diptera > Syrphidae > Syrphus > Syrphus vitripennis. The sequence goes on along the minus strand of OY288110.1, from coordinate 100,700,199 downwards.
CCTAAAACTAATTTCGAACCGAAACCCTGTCCCCCTTTGGAAGGACGACAAACCCAACTCGTGTTTGAGGTGTCAATTAGTTCAAAATTGGCGTGGGTTGGTTGATTAAAATATGTACACGTGATCTTATGATTCTCCGATGATGATATTCAATTGTTGCCTTGTTGGCATTAATGTGGCTGTGGCAGCATCATGTATACAAATTCTGATGAGCATGGAAAAAAATTAAAAAAGTCTGCAACATTCTAACTATCAGCAGCAAAAAGATGTAACCATAGCCATGACCCAGTCCCATAAGCCCCAGCACAGATGTATAGGTACACATAAAATCATTTGTGGTTAAAAATGTAGGATGAGAACCAAACATATTCATCCCCTGTATTTGCATAAAATTATAGAAGACTTTCAACCAGCCTAAACAGCCATTAGGTTTAGCTTATTGACACCGCACCACCAAGCGTTATGTTTGACTGTGTGTATCTGTGACCATCAGGACTGATTAGATAAATTTTTCTTAATTGGATTGGATGATGGGGTGAAAATCATACATCCATCAGAAAGATGCGGGTATTTGATAAAGGCTTTGAATAAATTAATTGACATGGTTTTTGACACACATTAGCCATGTTAAACATTTTAGTAGTCTTTGAAAATATATATAAATTTTTTTTTTTTAATTGAGTACAACAATGGTAATAGACGATGACAAGCGACGCGACGCGCGGGTCGGTCGTTGTGGGATAATCTTCTCACAATTCAAAGTCTTAATAAAATGGAAAATATAATTTGTAGATGAGTCAGAAAGCTGGCAAGATAAATGATCTTAAAGAAAAAAAAAACGCTTTGAACTTGAGACTTTGATCTTGAAACGTACGACAAAGTGTGTATAAAGCCATTGAGCACAGAAGATTTGTAAAGAAGAAGAATCATGTTTCGGTGTTAGAAAATGTTAAAAAAAAATGGTTTTACTTATTGATATGTATATTTGAAGAGTGACAACTTTTTCCAATTTTAACCAAAAGAAGCAAATTTACCAACTCCTTGTGGGTGACGATAAAATAGCAAGAGTATTGTGAAGGACTTTTAAATGAACAATTGCCGAGACTATACTTTCCAAAAGCTGCAGCGAACAAGGAAGAAGTCGCCGACATCACAATCGAAGAAGTTACTGTTGCGGTGAAAAATTCCTAAAAAAGGAAAAGCGATTTGGGCAGACGAAAGACCCTGAGTTCTGGAAAATTATGGGAGACATTGGGTCTAGATGGCTCATGGTTCTGATCTCCAAACTTATTTGCGGTGACCAAATACCCAATTAGTGGAAGGAAAGTTACCTTCTACCAATCTTCAAAGGGATGGATATTACATAATAGCTACCGTTCAATCAAGCTGACGTCAACGTCACACACCATGAACGGCCATTGGATGGCATATTTGCATATTGTATTGGTTGATTTCGGAAAAGCATTCCACAGACAACCACGCGATCTGATATTTGTTGAACTTCGACAACGAGGAGCTCCGGAAGTCTACGTGCGGATGATCATGGACAAGTACGAGCAAGTAAAAAAAAAGGGAGGGATTAGAGGAGGTGTGCACCAGGGAAGTGCCTTGAGTCCTTTGCTCTTTATTACAGTCCTCGACTTTCTGCTTGAGCATTAGGTGACGGACCCCAAAGTGAATCAATTATTCTTTGCTGACAATGGAGCTATTATAAGTGAAGTTCTTGTCTCGTTGAAACGAGCACTTGATGTACAGGTAGATGTTAGGGAGAGAAATGGAGATCGCAATAGCACGAATTTTTTCAGATTCCCACATGCCTTTTTCGGAAATCTTTTTGAATGGACAATTCTTCCCAAGTGCGAAAAATTGAAATATCTTGGATCAACAGCGAAGGATCTTGTGATCATGACATCAAACATCGCATGAGCGTAAGGTGGATGAAGTAGCGGCAAAGCTCTGCCACCTTAGCTGAAAGTTAAGTTGTATATGGCAGATGTTCGTCCAGCTCTTGCATACGGTTCACAGTGTTTGAACTTTGAGAGTTAATTCACAACAAGGGAATGACAAAGCTTGATCGAATAAAGAGCAAGAAAATCCGAGAAAGTCCTTAGGTCAAAAACTACCACCTTTCCACAAAATACAGCATGACCAATTTATCTGGTACTGTCATGTAAAAATAAGAAGCCCCGAGAATCCAGTTCAAAAGGCAAAAAGCACACAACGTTCCAACCCTATCGCTCATCAAAGGCAGTACCAAAAATTCTGTAAGAAAATATTTTTTTTAAAAAAGAAATATTTTTTTTTCTTCGTAGCAAGATTCTAGAGTCATGGTCAAGGGCATCTAATATATCAAAAATAGGTACCTATAAATAGAATATTGCAGTCTTCAAGTACTTATTTGGAAATATCTGTAACCAACGGATACTATATTGTACCTTTTTTCTGAGAGAAATCAATCTTTGATTGTCTCCAATCCAAAAAAAAATCTCTTCAAAAACAGGTTTTTTTGTTATACAAGTTTACTGTTAATTAAAAATTCACTCAATATTTCTATTTCAGATTCTATAGGTTTATCCTTACCTAAAAAGACCAAAACAATTCACATTGCCCTCTTTTTTAATTAAGAAAAAACATCACAAGCTTTGAACCTTTTTTTTCCTGTCGTTTAATGAAAAGTATACGAACTTTACCTCCTCGCATTTTTCTTGAAAACTCTCTTGAATTTCAATGATGGAGACATAGGTATTATGTAGGAATAAAGTTTTCTTCCTTTTGTTGCTTTTTTTCCAATTCAAAGTTAACATCCTTGTCCTTGAGTGTATGTATGTTATTGAAATCTTTTTTTTTTTTTGCAACAAATACATTCCACAAAAATGCCACAGCCAAGTTGCTCTCCTCTCACCATGAAGAAAAAATATAAAAATAAAAAGGCCATGCGCTGACAAACTTTTGTAACATACCGCAAAATGTATCCTTATTGTGCTCGAAGGAAGAATGGATAATATCTTACTTATGCTACCTACCAAAGTATGATGCGGCTAAAAGCCACTGTGTGACTTATTCTTCTCACCATTCAAACCAGACACGCCTTTGTTTAAACAACACTAGTTGAATAATTTCAACAAAAGTAATCTATAGTCCAGACAATGTTTCAACAAAGATTCAATATAAAAAAAAAACTTGTGAACAGTACAAGGATACCCTTTATCCTCAATAACAACAACCAACCAACAATAATAAAAAAATATACTTAACTGAAAGTGAGCAGCTATACAAAAAAAAATATGTCCATACCTATACAGAGAGAATCAAGCTTCCGGTGTCTGCTAGACAAGAAAAAGTTTACAAAAAAAAAAATGGAGGAATTCCATAGCCTGAATTGTAGGTACACAACAACAACAGCAAAAAAAAAAGCTCAGTACAAGGGAAGGTGTAACCAAACAGGAAGAACAAAAAGAAAAATTCTGGCATGGTTGGGTTAATGTGCTGTGATGCGCTCCCGACAACACTGACTCCGCTCCAAATCTACCTCTACAACTAGAAGCTGGAGGGAACCTTTTTTTTCCATTAAAGCAATTAGACATTTCCATCCCCTGACAACAAGTTTTTCATTTCAGTTAGAGATGATAGAGGAATATGGAAATTGTTCAAATCTACCCGAACATTCCAGAACACAATTCAGCCGGATTGTCTCTTCCTTTATCTACAAAATGGTCCCCCCATTGAGTTTATATGATAGAAGAGTTTCTTGCTCTTTTTGTTTTTGTCCTCGAGTACAGGAATAAAAGTAATGAGTAGAGAATGCATCATGTGCTATTATGCTTTATCAGAATCTTGGCACCTGATGGCATCGGCATCGGTTCGTAAGGAACTTCAGAAAGTTTTTTTTTTTGTTCTTCCAAGTTAAATATTTCCAAAGAACAATGGCCAGTCTTCTAAATGGAAAGGTTGTTGCTTTTGTTGGAATTTATGTTTTTTTTGGAAAATAGGGAGGATGAGAAAGTAGGTATTTTGCTGAAGAGTCCAGAACACAATGTTGGAATTCCAGACAAGTTTAGATGATGGATTCATGAAGTTTTTGTTTCTTTATTTGTTTTCACAACATCCATTGAGAGAAAGAGAAACAAAATTACAAAACAGAGAGAAACTATAAATTTGAAACTTGTTTTTTTTTTCTTCTTCTTCTATTTTTTTTCTATTTTATTTCTTTCGGTTTTGTTTTACGAGGAGGTATGTACCTACGTTTATATTTTTGTTAGAAAGAAAAAAAATAAAACTGAAGAGAGAGAGCAGGGAGTTTGAAAAGTATATGGAAAAAGTTTTTTGGAAACATCTACGGTTGAATGACTTAAGGTGTTAATTATAAAAACAAAAACTTTTTTTTTAGCTTCTTGTTGGTCTCATGATTATACAAATTACTTTTCCTAGCTATGGAGGTATTTTGTGGATAGGAAAAAAAACATGGTTCCTTACCTGCCATTAAAATATCAAAAATTAATGTTAAAAGTTTTAAGGGCATTGTTTTCTATTTTAACTTTTACGATATTTTGCTAATAAATTCGTTTTCTTGTTGTTGTTCGAAGGACAACAAAAAAAATAATGAATTGCCATGAGAATCGACTTAAAATGATAACAGTCGATGTAGGTAGGTACCTTGGAAGTTAAAATAATGTTTGAGGAAAAATAAATTGAAATTTTTAAAGTACAAAACTTTTTTAATACTTCTTTCTAATTCTTAGGTTAGGACCTTATTTTGAATTCAGGTCAAAAATGTTTTAAGAGCGATAAATCCTTCTTTTTATTTTATTATTGCCGAATTCCGAATAATGATTGTAGTTCACTGTTGAGCTTACAATCCTCCATTTTGAATTTTGAATTGAATTTAATGAACAAGAAATGGTTTATCTGTTACAGACTCGATTGCTGACTGCGAGGTCAAAAAAATTTATAAAATTAAAATGTACAATGAATAAGCTACAATTACAAAAGCCGCAAAAATAATCTGATAATAGACTTGGAAACCTTAAAATAGTCTGTAATCGCAGTTAAAATGCTAAATATGATTACACAAATTATGAAATCGTTGTCCGTTCAAAATTATCCACATTACCAAAAACAAGTATAAAATTAAATTTTTCAGGTTCTTAAAAAATTATTATCATTCCTGGATAGCTAATAACCTTTACTTTTTCAGGATCTTGGTTTTATTCTGATGTAGCTAACTTGTTTTTCAGAATCTCTAATTTATTCTTGACTTTGAACCTATTCGGTATTCCCATAAATTTTTTATAAAGTCAAACCACAAAATTATAACATTGAGGCAATTAATTTTACGCTCGGGGGCATTTTTTTCAAATTGATTTTTTTTTCTCCATTTTGATTTGGGTACTCAAAAACGTTTGAGAATTTTTTTTTTTTTTGAAGCCATAATACGAAATATATTGTTGTAATCTTTTTTGTTAGAATTTTCAATTCATCTTCAAAGCAGTAAGTGTTTGAAAATTTGAAAAAAAAGCATTTTACCAATCATCCAACGAATTAAGAACCCTAAGTTATAATTTTTTTTGCACATTTTTTTGACTTTCAAAACATTTTTCAAATTTTTTTCTGTGGTAGGAAAAAATCCTTTTTCAAAATTTTTGTGAACAGAGCTTTTTTAAACAATTTTTTTGTTAGGTACCTACCAAATATTTTTTTTGAAAATTTTTTTCAACCATATTTTTTTTTTTGACGAACATTTGTTTGACAAATTTTTTCCAAATACATTTTTGACCAATGTTCATTCTCGCGATTTTTTGGTAATATTTTTAAAGCAACTTGATTTACTGGCAGTACCAAACCAAAGCGGAACACTCGCCGGCAACGCGAAAACAACAATAACATCATGTTGTTCTTAGTTTACTTACACTTTTGCACAACATATCGGTTCTTGGTAATGTTAATCCACGCCCCTCAGCAAAAAAGTAACATGAGACTTTTTGTTATAAAAAAAAAAATATACAAATGTAAATGACCAAATGAAATCGCAAATAAAATATAACTTGCTAAACACTTTTAAATAGCCTATTAAATTAATTTTTGTATTCAAATGAAAATCACATGGTTTCAGATGAAATTTCAAATATTATAAAACGTAATTTGAACTTGAAATCCGTATAAATAAAACAAAAAAAAAATCAGATAAATAATAATCTAATCAATATACCTAATGGGAATTAAAATCACGATGTGGGTTTTTTTCTGTTTAACATCAGAACGTTCAATATATCTACCTTCAGACATTTGACGAAAACACAACAATTTATTAAACCAAAAAAAAAAATGCGATTTGTTTACAAAGTATTAAGTTTTCAGATTATTTGTTTTTAATATTGCCAAGTGTTTTTTTTTTCATTCTTAGCTTGAACTTCGTTTAGGAAACCTTGACCTTTTTTCTGAATTCCAGTGAAATAAAATCTAATTGATTTATTTAGAATAAGGGGATTTTGTTTAATAGCCCACATATCCAGTATACGAGTACAGGCTCTAAAGCATGTCATCAATTAATAATGAATATTTGGAATGAAACAACAACAACAACAATAGCTTAACAACAACTTTAGTATTAATTTACAGGGAGAAAAAATCTCTTTCATACTCATCTTTAATTGAAAAAAAAAAAACATGTATCTAAAGATTTTAAGTCTGATGATCAGATTGCTCTCTGTTCAATAGCTAGAACTCCACGCAAGTCTTAAATTTGAGGTATAGCACACACTTACGTATTTGTTGTTGTTGTTGTTTATTTCGTTTTTTTTTTTATTATTGCTCATTAATAGGTGTGTTTACTTTTTATCATGAAAATATAACATCACAATATTTTTTTAACATGTTTACATAGAAACTAATGTCTATGTTTAAAAACATATTTTAACAGATTGAATCAATATATTAATTCACAATCAATATTTATAATAAGGCTTAAAATAGATTGTTGCCTATTTTTTCATAAATATTAAGTTAATTTTTATGTTTTTATACAGACAGAAATATGAATTTGAGGTACATTCATAGTTTAATTAAGTATACTCGCAGTAACCAATGTTTAAAAAAAAAAAACAGATGCATTACAAACAACAATAATTTTTTGAGTTCACAGAAAATTGTTCCATCTTGACATTATTATGATAGGGAAGTCGAGAAAAGTAAGTCTGGCAATTTTGTCTGCTGGCAGTCCATTGAGCTACAGCTTTAAACGGATTGGTGGATTTTCTTTCTCAACATTTGGTTTTATTTTTAAGGCCAAAAATAACGGTACTTGTCATACGTTTTATTTTTACTTTCTGAACTCAAAATCGGCTCCAACATTTTTTTTTGAAAAAAATGCAATAGAATAGATTTACTCACTTTTAAAGAAAAAAAAATTCAAAAATTTGGGAATTTTCTCCAAATCAAGAGCATCTATAATTATTAAAAAAAAATATTTTTTCAAAATAAAATATTTCAAAATCTTTATGAAATTTAGTACAAATCGTTTTTTTAATACTTTATTCAATACTTGAACAAAGATTATTTAAATTTTCGAAAATAACGTTACTGGCCTTCTAAAAGTGGTAAAAAATCGTTTTAAAAAATTTCTCTAAAACAGACCGATAATGTTGATAAAATTTGTTGAGTAGTACGTTAGTATTAGAACGAATCATTAAAAAGCAATAGAAATTAAAATTAAGACATTATTAACGGATCCTCGCTTACAAGTGTTGAGAAAAACCTGCGTTCTCAAAAATCTCAAATTTTTAAAAAACTGTTCTGAAGATTTCAATAAAATTCTGTATATCAATTTTTATCAGTAAAGAATATCTATTATTAATCAGTTAAAAAAATCGATTTCAAAAGTATCAAACTTCTCTGATCACACAAATGAGCATGTACGTGCGACCCAGTCAAACATTTTATTTTTATGTTCCTATAGATTGAACTGTTCTACAAAATTTACTTTTTAAGTCGCCTAAGAGACGTCTTACGTATAACTGAACACATCATAATATGCCACTCGAAAAGAGTAGTGAATACTGTATGTGAGTACCATTTTAATACATCATCTCACCATTTAAAAAAAGGTAGTGTAGAAGCTTACACCAGTTTTTTAAACTTTTTTTCTTCAAAATTCTGAGTTTGAAAATCGATTTCTTTTCACAGATTAGGTTACCAAAAAATAATTTTCTCTTTGACTTACAAAAGAAACATCACTTTATTTTAAGTGTTGCCACTGTTTTTTTATATTAAAATTTTAAGTACTTTTTTCCACTTCTATTCTAAAAGGTGAAAGATAGAAGCCCCGTTGTACAAAAATGAATTAATATTTGCAATTTCAAAGTCATCATCAACATGCAGTTTTTTTCAGCTTTTTTTACTTTTGGCACTGATGTCAGGAGCTTTTAATGCTGCAACAATAAAATCAATCGGAGGCAAAATCAGTTAAGCCGATTCAGCCCCAGATTGATTTTATTGTTATAGCATTTTTGTCTCAGTTATTTTCACAAAATTAAAAAATAATCCATTTCAATTCGCTCAATATTGTCATCTATTCAAAATTTTGAAAGAAAAATATTTTAACAAAAGGTATATCTATATTGAGAAGACTTCATAATTTAATTGCATTAAATTCAAGATGGCTGCCACATACCCGTTTGGTGAAATATTTAAATCGTCACTTAATTTCATTATTGGCAATGCCCATATACATACTGATAGAAAGTTTTGAAGTAGAAAATAAGAAAAAAGATTTTATGCCCACGGTAAAAAAATAAATGTCTTAATATCCAACTATAAAATTTCGATAAATTTCAACTACACGAATTTGTAAAAAAATGTCCCCTTCTATACAATGACTTTCCATGACGAAAATTTATCAACCCAAAGATATACGTAGATATGTTTATTACCCAGCGCAACAAATTCACTTGACCATAACACTTTTGCCTTTTTGAGCAATCAACTTTTTACCCTACAGGAGCAGAAGCACAAAATTTTTATCTTCTCAACTGAACAGTCTTGTCCCTCTTTGACTGTGCTGATGTCGGTAAAAGATAGTGAGTGGTGAGTGTACTTTTAATGTTTTTATTTGACACAGCAAAAGTGCTATCAGCAATGTCCCGTGACGAGTACGAAAAAAAAAATAATATTATTTTCCCGCTCAATAAACTACACAATGTGAATTAGATCATGTGTTACAAGATGCGACCCTCTAAGGATGTGACATTGCATCATTATATTATACGACTATAAGTAGAAGTCGATGATGATACTATGTACCTGATGTGGGATGAAAATGTAATTTTTTTTTGCGCTGTTGCCGTTGCTTGCCTTTGAAGTGCAACAGAGAGGAAAATTTGCCAAACATACAACTTAAAGGGCGAAGCGACATTATTTGAACGAAATAAGGATAGGATCACAAAAATAAAATTGCATCAAGGGTCCTTGGTAGTATTCTACAAAAAAAAAAAACAACAAATTCGATTTGAATCTTCTTTCAAAGGCATCGGGTAAATCGGTATTGTGTGGTCCCTTCTAAATGGGGAACGTATTTTTTTTTCCTCCGAAGGATATTTTTCGTATAGCAGTACTTTTGATTAGATTATAGGGGTGGTAACTCCAAAATGTGGGAGTGCTAGCCCACAAAAGTCCTCCGGGAATGGAATGGGTACAAACTTAATCAACTATTTAAGGAGGGGTTGTATTTTATATTTCTTTATGTTGGTAGATAAAGGAATAAGAATGCAGGACCTGCATATTCTTTTCGTTGTTATAAATTATTTTACTTTATATAAACTACATACATAAATAGATATTATATATGGGGGTGGGGTGCAGGTAAATATTTGCTATGTTACGTGATACAAAGACATTTGAAATAATTGGGGATTCATTTTTATTGCGCTGACAAAGGTGGATTTGTTGTTTAGTTGTTGTCAAAATATTATTATGAGTTGACTCATAAATTTACGGGGGAGTACGTCTTTTTACTCCTTTTTTTATAATTACTATCAAAAAGGTACATACTAGGAGGGTGCTTTTAGTTTAGAAGTGTTTCAATTTCTTATTAAGAAAGTACAGGGTGTTGTTTTTCAAAGGTGTAGAACCTTAAGTTGGTAACACTTTTTTAATTGGCGGCCATTTTAACAGCTGTTAAATGATTTGGTATTTCAACATAGATAGACAGACGCCTGTACCTTACAACGCTTTCGAATTGTAGTAAATGGATTCAAAACCAAATTGCCGTTAATTCCGATTTTCATAAGAGAATATATCGTTAAGCGATGAAGCTCACTTTTGGTTAAATAGCTACGTCAAAAAACAGAAGTGCCGATTGAAGAGAATCCTCAAGTGTATGGTGAGCCACCATTACATCCAGAAAAACAGACTGTTCGGTGTACTTTCACGATGCATGCTGGTCAGAACGTTACAGTCAATGGTGATTACTGACTTTTTCTTTCCTCAATGGAACAAACATAATGTGCAGGAGCTTTAGTTACAAGAAGACGGCCCAACATGTCACACGGCTCGTGATACATTTTATTTAACATAGATTCATGTTTCGGACGGCGATTTAACGCCGCTAGATTATTTTTGAGGGGATATGTGAAGTCGATAGACTTCGACCACTTGGAAGACAACATTCGCCGGGTTATTGTATATATACGCCTTCAAATGTTGGAAAAAGTGACCGAAATTTGGACTTCCAGATTAAACCAAGTCCGAGCCAACCGTGGCGGTAATATTCCAGAAATCATATTTAAATTAAAATGCCAAAAGATTATTTATCGAAAAAAGGCAGTTTCATGTCAAGTTTAAAAATTCATCTTTGTTTTATTCAATTTCAAATTTCTATACCTCTAAAAAAAACACTCTTTATTATTCTAAGAATGAAACAATTTTTATTAAAATTGCGTTTTCTCAAAAAACACTCAAATTTCAAAAAAAAGTTGAAAAAATAAACAAAACAATTTTTTAAGTAAAATGTATGTAGATGTTTATCTAAAATTTTCTTATATTATTTTTTTTTTATTAAAAAATTTTTTGTACGTAGGTACATTTTTTTATTTAAAATATAAAATATGAAAAAGAAGGTCATTAACTCATTTCTCTTTTCTAGACCCTTCTTCACTTCAAACTTGTTGACCTATTCCTATTCCCATAAAGCACTTAAATCAATTTTATTACAACTAACAAAAATAAACAAAAACCAGTTGGAATCTAAATCAATGACATCAGCTTTTTTGTGTTTTTATTTTTTTTATTTTTGCTTTAACACGCGTGTCCTATAAAAAAAAAAACTTAAAAGATGATACCTTCTACTTGTCGCCAACGACCGGTAACAAAAAAATAAATACAAACCATAAATAAAAAATAAGATACATATCAATTCGTTTTATCTTCAAAGCAAACCAAAGAAATCTGGTATGGTTCGTCTCTTTCTCTATACGCTACATATTATTATAATTTCGGTGAAATAAATTATACAAAAAAAAAAAAAAACAAAGCGTTAATAATTTTTGAATTAATTTCATAAAAAAAAAAATAAAAACTATATTAATACCCTTGGAATGTTTCCAAAAGAAAAAAAAAATATATATACACACTTGGCTTATTAAAAAAAAAACTACATATGTTTAAAAAACAAATAAAAAGTGTCTAGTTTTTACTAATAATTTAACAAAAAGATGAAATAAAATTAAATAAAAATATAATCACATAACTAATCATACTTTCACTTTTTTGACTATTTCAATAATTTTTTTAAAAAAGTTAATTTGCATTAAAAAAAAAAAGAGTAGGATCAAAAATTTCTATTTTTCAAGGCTGTGTGTTGTGTTTTTTTCCAAAACCAAGTAAAACCAAATAAAAAATTAATCAATTGTAAATTTTAGGATGATGCCCTCATGACTCATCAATTTGTAAGATATGTCATATAAAATGTCACTTAATGTTTATTAAAGTCGAAAAGTTTAAAAGTTTTGAGAAGTAGTACTCTTTTACTATGATTTAAAAAAACAGAGTTTTTGAAAATCCTATATCCCCATGTTCTAACAAAACCTTGATTAAAAAAAAACACAAAACTTACGAACAGTAAACTATCTTTTCCCATGTTCTAATCTAAAAACAATGCAAAAAAAAAAACGAAACTAAAATAAGAAACGTCGACAACAAAATTATCCCAGTCGAGGAAGGTTTTTTTTTCACTGATCTGTATCTTTTTAACGGGAAATTGCCGCTTGACAATATCAACAACAGCCAAACAAGAGCAAACCAAAAAAAAAAAAAAAACATCCCGTTTGGTGTATCTATAGAAATACTGCTGCTGAGACTCGAATTAACCGATTGCCAACAGCTATAAGTGCGTATTGCATCGCACGTCAAACATCGACCAAACGACCGACCGACCGACCCGACAAAAACACGTCGTCGTGGTCTTACTGAATTTCCTGATTTACTGGTTCCCCGCAGGGTCTCCATCCTCTATATTTTTTTTTCGGAACGAACATCGTTGCGCAATGCTGCGAATAAAAAAAAACAGACAACAAAAATATAAAACAACTTTTCTACACTTACTTCTTCGTCAACTTCTTTGGTGCAGTTGCAGTTAAAAAAAAAAAAAACATGAAAATCCATCTAGATAGTCCAAAGTATAAAGATACACGAGTAGGTTAGGTATAGGTACTCTCAATCTCCAGTATCTTCTTATATACGCCAAACACCCAAAGCTAGAGAGGTGCCCACGTTTTATTTTTGCGCCTTCGTCTTCGTTGTTGTATAGCTAGTCGTCGCTGACTCTGGTATATCTGCGGCAGGAACAGCAGTGGCATTCGGTAGTGATGGAGCACAGTCAAGTCAGTTCCATGTGATATCTACTTGGAAGTTTCCCTTTTTTTTAGAGCTCTAAGTATCTTATATCTTTATACACCCCGGCAAGCACCTCTCCTTCTCAGAGTTAATCTGTGTATCTTTTGCGTTCATTTTACCCCCGGCTAATTAATCTAAATAAAGTAAATCGGTACTCTTGACTGGATGGAAATTATACCATATACAATGTACATTGTACATACCCTCATAATGGTTGCCGCTTTGGTGCATTACTTCGTTATTTGGATATTATTTATCAAATCAGAAATTAAATGATCTGTTTGTAATTAATGACAGTAAAAATTTAGTTTAATGATGGTTTTAGACTAATAAAAAAATATATACTGTCAACCTACGAAAGCTATACTTATTGTTATTATTAATTGAATTTATACCATTTATACTAGATTTCAAAACAACTTTCGTAATTGGCGGTTTTCCATTGTTGTGTGTTTTATACCAGTCCAGTAAGGATCTTTTCAAATTCCCGTACTTCGAAAAAACTATGTTGTCAGTGATCTAGCCTATTCAAATGACTTTTTTGTTTTATACCAGTTTATACCAAACAGTGAATTTTTTCAGTTGTCTCATTTTGAAGTGGTATCGTTCAACGATCTTGGTTTTTGCGATTTTTATCGCACCTTATATAAGTTTATACCATTTAATCATACCATCAATTTCACAAGTGTTCTATGTTTCAAATACTATTTCTCATTGCTTTGGATGGTGATCATATTGTGTTGTATACCAATTTAAACCAACTATTGAATCTACAAAGTTTTATTATTTTTAAATAGCATTTTCACAATGCTATCATTGTGTGTGTTTATACAAGTTTATACCAATAAGTAGACAATTATTTTCAAATATGTTTTCTATTACTTATTATTAATAAGTGAATTCATAGTTGAAAGAGAATTTTTTAAATAATTATGTTATGTATGCACTTTATACCAGTTTATACCAAACACTATTTCAGCTATTTTTCTTAGTTTGAAGAGTATTTTTGAATGATTTAAGTATTTGTAAATGGTGTTGACATCGCATCTGTTTTATACCAAGTCTATACCAATCATTGTATCTTCGACTATTCTCAACTAGAGTGTTTTCAGTTTATACCAATAGTTCTGAAGTTCTATTTATTAATAATTGATGTGTTATTGGCTCTATAAGTGAATTGCATAGTTAAATATTTCAAATATCTCTTTATACCACTAAAAAATATTTCATCAATACTTTTATACCATATACACAAATTCTATCTAAAATTAATTTGACTGTATTTGAATATAAACCTAAGCTTTTATTTATTGCCATACATTTCTTTTTCGTAGATGTGTTTTTTTTTCCACAAATTGATGGATGTTGATATTTTCCCCAAATTGGCAACCATGCACTTAATAAAGAAAGTTTTCAGAGAGTTGTATATAGATGATGTCTCTTGAGGATATGCAGTATTTTGTACACATAAACGGGAAGCTATTTAATTTGATTTTCTTCTTCTTCTTCATTTTTTTCTTGTCCTAAGATACTTTATCTTTATAAACAAGCACCAGATACCTACATTTAGTCGTTGTAGTATGAATATACGGACATTAAACATAAATATACACCAAAAAAAAAAAAGAAGATAATTTAGGGAAATTAATAGTATCTGTATATACTATGTCAGAATGAGTAAGCTTGTTGATTTATTTTATAGTTTGACTTTAAGAGTATAATTTACTGCGCTAGATTATGTGTGTGTGTGTTCTTTATGGTTTATTTTGGGTTTGAATTTGTTCAAGAATTTTGAACTTTCATTTTCGAAATCATCGAAGTATAAACGCATATTGACTATTGTATTATTTTTTTTTTATTTTGTTGTTTCTAGTTTAGCAAATCAAGGTTCTGTTAACTTTTGTTGTTGATCTTTTGCGGTAATATGTACATTCATAGTTATATTCAAGTTTGAAAATAAATAAGTTATTAAGTAAAACTTTGTTTATCTTCCTTCAAAAACTAAATTCATTGAATTTAAATTAAATTTAAAACACGAAATACAAGTTAGCTTTAAAAATAAAAGCCTTATTGGTTTCAATCAAATTCCTTAAAGTTTTATGCATTTATATATTACGTCGTTAGCTAAATAAATATTATTTATTTTTTTGTGGTTCTTCGGTGCAAAATAATTAGTTATTCAAACCTTTCACAGGCGTTTACTAGTAGTCATGACTTCATAACTTGTTTAAAAAGCTTTTTAGAACTTGTGTACATTCGAACGAGTTCAAAAGTTATTTGCCACCTTTCAAAAAAAAAAACTCAAACTTTCCGATCACGTGAAGAATTTTAGTGTGATAATTATATTTAATGTTATATACGGTACCGTGGTCTCGTGATTCGCAATGGACATAGTTACCAATCTTAAAATTCATTTGAATCGGCAGCCAAAAGTGCACTTCGGTTAGCCAAACTTATATCTGGAAACTTAGTGCCATCGGTCATGCGTAGATTCTACAGAAGTAACACCCCGTTTAGACTTCTACAAGTTCTTCGTAACCACTTTTCCTAGTATAGATAAGATTGGCAAATTAACGAGCGATGGTTCTAAGATGTATGGATATTGTTCTTTCAAAAGCCAGCTCATACAGGCCACCTAGTTACAGCATTGCTGACGTCTTGATATTAACAAAAGCTGCTAAACACAATTCAATGATGGCAATACCACATTCTGATATTACCTTTTTCATTGATAACCAAGTGGCAATAAAAGCAATATCTGCCATTAAAATAAAATCGTAGCTTGTAAATTGCTGTCCAGAAGATCTAAGAATTCTGCACTATACCACATGAAAATCAAGCTTCTCAGGAGATACTCCTTCAAAACATGGGGAAACTCTCTGGCATTTCAAACGATCGTGTCAAAAACACTGGATACACCAATTATGGCTTCTGTTTTGAAAATTCAAGTGAAATTTATGTATCTACTATTACAAATGAAGTATTCATGCAATTGATTAAGCTGATAATCTGGTAAAATGTGTAAAGCATACCCAGACACGTTCCATGATTGCCACTTTTAACTAATTTGTGGAAAAATGACCAATCAGCTGTTCGCTAAATGTGACACATTAAACGTCAAAGTACAACTATAAAAGGTTTATAGATTTACCATCCTCATTTACACACCAAATTGTATGTGTAAAGGTAGTTCCGACAGCTCATTTTCACAGTTCACTACTTTACACTGTTGCCACATTAAAAAAAAACATGAGTGAACATGAGTTCACAGTTGCATGAATACCCTATTATATTAAATTTATAAAATTACTTAAATTTTTTAATTTATTAAAGATTTTTTGAAAATCTGCCTATATCATATAGATCTATATATTTTCAGTTAAACTACGCAGTTTGGATTCAGGCTATCAAAATGTCAAAATAATAATGGGTAACATCTTTTGATTCAAAGAATCCTTAAAAATATAAATGCAACTTTCATTAAGGAAATCAAATGATCATTGTGATGTGAAATAGAAACTTTGCCTCAGAGCTATAAATCTCTGCTCAATTACAGCAATAACTCGTGTTCTCTTCTTCTTCCTGGTTGCCCTTAGGGAGCAGAAGGTTGGTGTTGTATCAGCGTCAGCTTAGATTTTTTTGTATATAGTTAAAAAACCTTCAAAGACAAAATGACGTGAAGCAAATTGAAATTAATCCATGTAAATGCTAAAGATGTATTACTTCCTTCTCCTGGATGATTAAATTTCAAATCACATTGTTACCCATGTAATTGCTAAGCAACCCCCAAAAAGATGAAAACGGTTGTAAAGTTCGTGGGTAATCACTAAACAACAACAACAAAAAACAGAAGTAATAAAATCTTTAATTTAGAATTCTAAGCGAAAAAAAAACGAAACCAAACACATCTCAAAACTCAATTATTTATCTTTAAATTGCAGCTAGCTGTTTATAAAATTGGTTTCACTTTTTTTTGTAACCCCTGGCAAAAAAAAATCACCCCCCATAAAATTATTTGATAGCGCAAAATAAAAACGAAAAAGGATAAAAATCAATTTGTCCCGGGAAAGTTTTTCGAATGCAAAAAGGGTGAAGATTTATTTATTCTTCCGGGTTGCTCAATATGGGCAAGGCTGCTTTGTTCATTGAAAAAAAAAATCTCCTCCCAAAAGTGTTAAACCTTCGTTCTATTTCATGAAATAGAAATGGAAATCAAAACTCATATAAAGTAAACCACATGCAACCCAAAAAAAAAAACATGGTGGAAGCAAAGTGGGATAAGGACTTGACCTTGATCCTGAGCTGAGATAAATCGAAATTAGCTGACTAGAAATGCAAGCATAAATAAGTGAACATTTTCCTTCTTTGAACATGTGGTACAGGGCGAAGGCTGCAACCACATAAATTTTCAAACGTATCTCCCACGAGGACAATAACCCCCACTCAAAAAAAAAAAAAAAAAGTGGGAATGAAATTGCACAGACTGCAAATACCAGGAACCCATCCTCATTTTATATTCTCCTATGTGTGCGCATTGGATTATGTCTAGAAATCGATGTCAGTTTGTTTTAAGGATTTGCCATTCGTCTAATGGAATTTTCTTCCATACAGCCAGAGGATAATGGATTTGATCGTAATCCATTCTCCTCGTCGTCGTCGCGTCGAAGGTTTGTGCGTTTTTGTTCTTCTTTCTCCTTCCTTCATGTACATTGGTATTCTTGCAGCATATAGAGTCGGTCAATGTACATAGTATAAGGATTTCTTTTTTAATACTTTCACTTTGAAATATGGGGAGAATGATTATTAAGAATAGACACCAACGAAGTGGATGATTAAAGTACATTTTAAAAACCAGATGGGGATACATTGGACACAATAATATAACCAACCCTTGGTGTGTTTCCGCTTTGTTCGTATAAGACCCCATTTGAGTTTTCGTTCTTTTTCTTTATTACACTTGGGGGTTGGAAAATAAAAAAATGTAGGGATTTTTGCACAGCGTGGAGATAGGTCTTTCGTGACTGGACGGACACGTGACGCAAGAGGGATTTTCTATTTTTTTTTTTATTATTTTTTTTTTTTTTCATTTCGTAAATAGGCTTTTGCCTTAAAGACCATTGCTTGTTTCGTTTAGTGATGAATGGAATTGTTTTTTTTTTTTGTTTTTATTGTTTAACTAGGTCTTGCACAATTTTTTTTTTAAACGCCGGCCGGGCCGGCGTCATCAACGGCTAGACCGTGTCAGCACACGCCCTTTTGTTTCGAAGTGTAAATTGCTTTCTCAGGGGTGCAAATGACAAATAAAACTATATTTGATGTGGGGTTACTTTTTTCTTGTAGTCACAGTCAGGATATCTATAATGTATAAGGAAACAGCAGGAAAGCAAGCAATACTTGTACTTGAAATCAATTTTGTCATGTTGGATAATTTTGAAAAATTAGAATTTAATTTATTTACATCGTCAACTTAGAGTGAAAAAGCTGCTTAATCCAATGTTTGTATATTTTACAAAAATCAGAACTTAAAAATACTAGTGTCCGGATGGATACAAAAAATTATAAAAAATATTTTTACAGCACACAATACCAAATGTAAAAATTTTGGTAAAAGAACAACGGGCAAATTGAGAATAGAACCTAAAAATAAAGAATTTTTCAAGTTTTTAAGATCATGACGTAACAAAACCAAAAAAAAAATGTTTAGGCTTAGTAAAAGTACCCTACTACACATGCAACACTGATTTTGGAAAATAGCCAAGGGCCATTCCTCCGTCTGCAACCCTTCTGTTTCGGACGTCTTGAAGACTCCTACTTAATCACCGACTGTTCGCGAAGTGTTCAATTGCTTGTTTCTCTTTACGATGGATGCAGCTGCCACAAAAGCTGCAAACGTTCATAAACAGAAGTATGAAAATATCTTAAGGGTATTCTGGCCCAACCCTATCTCTAATGCTGAACTTCATACCAGAACTGGTCAGAAACCCATTGGCCATAGGCTTTGAAAGGGGCACTGTTTAAGAAGTGTTTCGATTCACTCAAAAAAATATGGATATGGATCAATTAGAAATTCAAAATATAACCTCCTCACTTCATGCATCAGCTCCTCGGAACCGTTTTCGAAAAATTTGAGATTTTTTAAAACTGGGTTTTCTTAACATTTGTATGGGAGTACCGTCAATAATATCTTAGTTTCAATTTTGTATATTTTTTTTAATTATCATCATCATCATCGGCTCGACAACCGGGGTGTGGTCCTGGCCTCCTTCAAGAAGTCTCTCCACCTATCCCGGTCACGACGCCATCCAGTTGTGCACCCCAAAGCTGCGGACATCCTGGTCTACGCCATCTCTCCAACGGAGTCTACCGAACTTAACTTTTGTCACTATCTCTGCTTCAAGGTAGATTGCGCATAATTCATGATTTTACCCTCTCCGGAATCGTCCTTCCCCACATATAGGCCAACAATTCTCCTTAAGACTTTTCTCTTGAACTCGGCTAAGAGGTTGGAGTGTCTTTTGCTAAGCACCCAATTCCATACGTGAGTACTGCCAGGACCATGGTCCTGTACAGCAGCAGTTTTGAAGTTACAGTGAGATTGTGAGATTTCTGGATTTGAAGAGCTTTGACAAACTATAGTAGGCTCTGTTGGAAATGAGCAGCCGCCCGCGTATTTCTAGTTTTTTTAATAGCCCTTTCATATACCAACACATTCAAAACTTATTAAAATTTTCGGTGCCGTTTTCGGGAAATTTGAATTTTTTGTAAACGGATCAGAAACATTTAAAAGCAACCTAACATTGCTGACAAAAATGAAATTACCTTTTGTTCAAATTACTAAACATAATATTTAAAAACCCCTTTCTATAAAATTTCGAATAAATGTATTGAGCGGTTTTTGAAGGTTTTAGTGTACAAAAACGGTAACGGTACCTTCCACAAAACGAGTTAATATCTAGATATCTATTTGAGTTTACTGAATTGAAAATGAAAAATTTGCCGGAGTCGAGAAAAATCTGATTTCCAAAAAAAAAAAAAGTCTAAAAAACACTAAGCACCAAATCCCAAGAAAATCCACCTACCCATTTAGGCTATAGCTCAGACAAACAGAATCCACCTTTTCCCACTTCCCCTTTCATAGTAATATCGTTAAGTTTGATAAAAATCTCGAGTTTGAATTTTTTCACGAATCCAAAACTATGCAATGAAAACTAGTCCAGATTTTAATTTTAAGTATATTAAAGTAGATTTTTCACCATTTTTTCCATTAAAAATAAATCAACACCAAATACAAAATTTCATACTTCACTGCACACCTAATTCAACGAAAACTTCAAAATCGAACTTATTTTCGCAATACTCAACCCAGTGGCCTACCAAAACCGAATTAATTGCGCTTCCATCAACTCATTTCAAATATATCTCATCAAGCGTGAACAAAAATCACTCATCCCACTTGCATCTATAATTTCCATTTTTGCCACACAGCCGATTGCACTTCAAAAAATTAAAACACTTGCATCTCCTCAAATTACTCGCATAGCTGAGCTACTCTCTGATGCAGTTGCATCAATTCAAATTGCAATTACCTGCGCATTATTATTTTTTTCGGTTGAAAAACAAAAACAAATTTAAGTTTATAAAAGAAAAACGTGCAAAATGCAAATGGCATAGAAATGAATTCCGGATATAATTCCTCAACAAATTAACAACAAACACAGCCCGCCTAAGAGGAAAACCAGAGGAAATATCATTTTCCACTCGACAAAGTGAAGCTATTTTACAATTATTGTTGTTGTTGTTGTTATTGTTAGTGTTTTTTTTGATAGGAGCGCGTGTTAACTTTTAAGTTTTATAATTCTTTCATGGCGACTCAACTACACAATTGTGTTGTGATTTTGTGACTGCGAAAATGCATAATTTGCACTTTTCCCTTGAATTAATTTTCATAGTTTTTTTTTGTATGCATTTATTTTGCTTTCATTCTTTTTGTGTTTTTCTTCTCTGGAGTATCAAATTGCATTTTCACTAAATAGAGAAAATGCAGAGACAAGGAAACAGTAAAATAATAATTACAGTCGGTTACCCAGCTCTGTTCGTAATTGTGTGGGATAGAATTTTATGTTTTTTTTTTTTTGTTGTTCGAGGTAATTGTTTCAGAACAATTCATTTAATGGTTTTTAAATTATAGTTTTACCAAAATTAATGGGAAAGTTTTATTGTGTTGTTTGTTGCTATAGATGTTGGTGTGGTTTGAAATGTTTAGTTTGGCAGGCGTAAGTTGAATTCGCTTTACAGAAATGTTGTGCAGTTGATTGCTGGTTGTAATAAATGTTCAAAATTTATCTTTATGCACAGGGAAAAAACCGTATAAAATAGAAGAAAATCAATAAGGTTTTTCTATAGTTATCAGCCAAGAAAAAGAAAATCTTTTTGACCATTATATTGATCCAACAAAAAAAAATCCTTTTGATTTCTAAATGTAACGATATTATAAAATATTTAAGTTTTTAAAAATTACTTAAGAACACAACGAAAATTTTAAACACATCTAACAGTTTTTGAAGTTAGTTTCATAGTAAATATCGTCTGTCTACTTTCTACCCAAAATGGCCACCCTTGGCTTTAACCCGGGCCTTAAAGTCGCTTCGGCCAAACGACTATGGCAGCACGCCATCGAAACATCTTATTTTCAGATGAGAAAATTTGTACCATTAAGGCAAAGAAAAAATTGGCAGTGTCGAAAGGGGTCATCATTCGAGTTTAGTGTTGATTTGGTGGGGAGTCCCCTATAAAGTACCACCAAGTTGCACTTTTGTGAATAAGGAGTAAAACCAACTCAAAAAACTACCAAGAAAAGGCGTTTTGGAAAAAGTGGTAAAACCACTCAACATGAATCTCTTCAATAAACGGCATTAGGTATTCCAGCAGGACTCAGCTCCAGCCCACAAAGCCAAATCCACTCAGCTGTGGCTGGAAAAAATTGTTCCTGAGTTCAGCAAGGCATCAGATTGGCCCTCAGGTAGTCCAGATCTTAATCGCCTGGATTATTCTTTTTGGACAGAATTAGAGCTGATGGCTTGCCACAAGGGACATCCGAATTTGGAAAGCCTTAAATCGAGATTTGTCCAACAGTGGCGAATTTTCCTGAGGAAAAGGTGCGTGCTGCCATAGACGATTGGCCGAAGCAACTTAAGGCCCGGGTTAAAGCCAAGGGTGGCCATTTTGGGTAGAAAGTAGATAATAATAATTTGTAATAGTATTAAAGCATAATTAATAAAATTTATAACATATTTTATATTTGTCTTCTTTATTTTCAATAAAAAAATATGTGTAACAATATTTCTGGCACGACTACGTATAGTCCACGTAATGAAATAAAAATGTGTTTGCTACTATAAAATCGTTATTGGAGCAATCACTGATATAAAGCTTTCTTGATACATTTATTGGAATTTGCTTAAATAAGAAAATTTTTATTGAAGTAAACGCGCTGATATACTCGTAATATTTAACTATGATATTAATAGGAGTACTTGCTCCAATTGCATTTATATAGTCTAATAGTGATGACGAGATTTTAAGCCTTAATGACGCCATTTCAAATAAATTATTTTAACACAGAATATTTACTTTGAAAAATTAAAGTTGAGTTATTGTTTATTTTTTTTTTTAAGTTTTCGAAATTGAATAAATAAATAATAAGTTAAATTCAAGTAGTTTCTATGAGACATCAATTTAACACGGCATATAAAATAGAAAAGAATAGTTTATCAGTTAAATTGAACATAAATTACAGCCTCAGTAGCCGAGTGATTAGCTTGCAAGGCTCCGGCACTTTTTCTTACATATATTTTTGTAAGTTTTCAATTACTCCTTTAAGATCTGTTCAGTTCAATTCATAAAAGTGCAATAGGAGTTGAAAAAGATCTCCTTTTTAATTCTATAGAGCGTTATAAAATATGGGATAGGTACTTTCCGAGGTATAGAATTAAAATTTGGCAACACTCTTTTTAACTGGCCGCCATTTTAACAGCATAAAAGTGATTTCTGTTTGGTTTGGCATTTCAACATGAATGGAATAAGGCCTGAACAACGTTTCAAAATTGTGGAAGCCCACGTTTGGTTGAATGGCTACGTCAATAAACAAAAATGCCGCATCTGTTTGGTGTGCTGTATGGTGGAATAACGATGCTGGCCAGAACGTTACAGGCAATGGTGAAGGCTATAGAGCCATGATTACTGACTTTAACGTTCCTCAATTGAAATTATTGATTTCACGCTTCGAACCCGTGAATTGGCTTCCAAGACCGTGTGATTTAACGCCGCTAGAATATTTTCTATGGGAATATGTGAAGTCGCTAGTCTACACCGATAAGCCAGAACCGATCGACCACTTGGAGGACAACATTCACTGCTGTATTGCCGATATACGGTTGGAAAAAGTGGTCGAAGTTGGACCTCCAGATTAAATTACGCCCGACTATAATTATCTTTCGAATAAAATCAACTTCATGTCAATTTAAAAAATTCATCTTTGTTTTATTCCATTTAAAATTTTTATACCTCTGAAAAAACACCCTATAAATCGGTCACCTTTAGATAGCCTTCCACTTACTGTCATCTATAATGATGGCATTAAATTCCACAACCCTGTCGTTTGATAATTTTTCGCTCAAACATATTTTTTTCTAAATTTAGAAATACAAAACTCCAATACAATATCGAATCTTCAAACTCTAAGAGCATAAGATTAAAATAAACCACAAAAAGATTACAATATTCACTTTTTAACTTTTTTAAATCCACAATGTTTCAAAATAGCCGACACCTAAGGTTTTTTTTTCACCGGAAAAGTTAATCATTAAAATCTGAGCACGAAAGCGGATTTCCGGGCAAAAAATAGAAGAAAAAGAAAAAAAACTCATTCTAAGTCACACACCACATCATAACCATGTGTCTCTGCCAAAACCATGAAGAAATGGCTAAATGTTTGCATCGTTGCTTGCTTTTAAATGATCTATGACAATCCAACGGACGAGCTCCGTAAGCATTATCCCCTCTATCGGTACTCCTATCCTGGATAGTCTATCCATGGAGCACATGTGTGTGGTGATGTGTGCATTTGCTATGTATCCAAAGGCGTGCCTTCCACGCCAGAAGACATAGATACACAATGAAATTTGAAATGGTGAAATTGATTTAGGGACGATTGGCTGACTCGACTCGACTCAGTTCAGCTCAGCTCCAGCTCGACTTGCTGTCCGCCAATATTCTTCCTTTAGTGTAAGTTGGTGGCATATACCTACCTACATCTTGTTTTTCACTATGATGTTCAGTTCGATGCCTGGATACCATGACGTCAGAGTTGTCTTCGTTTGTGGACGAAAACTTTGACTGCGAAGAATATATATTTTATCTAAAGTTCTTCCTCCATGACGGTAGGTACATGCGGGGGAGATAGTTGGTATTTTTCTGCCCGCAGGCAATTATCTCTCCGGATCAGAGTTTTTGTGCTGTGTTTGTTGCCCAGCGCCATTGAATATTCATGAAGGATGTTTTTTGTTTTTGCAGTGCTGTTCCATCTTTTGCCTAAGCTCTGAACTTTTTTGCGTTGCTATAGGACACGACAATTGAGACTGAAGCATAGTTTGGTTTTATATTTTATTCCGAGTTTTCTCTTTCAAGTTTTTTTTTTTTTTTGCTTTTCCAGTAGAAAACTAATGAGGGGTTTAAAATGAAACGTATGCCAAGCTGGGAAGGAATGGATATAGTAAACTAAAAGCTTTTTCTTCCTTCATTTTTCCACTTGACCTTTCTTCGATTAAACGTTGCGACAACAAAAATTGCCGGATGTGATGTTGGAGATCACGCCTTCGAATCGGGATCGTTTGTTAATTAATGGATAAAAGTCTTCTTTTGGTTTTTTTTCTTAATCTGTTGAACTTGCGTTTAAAGTGTTAAAAGTTATCCCAAAGAAAAGAAAGAGGGGAAATAATTTATTCAACTAATTCTCTATGGAGCAGGATGGAATCAATAAATTGAGGGAAAGTGTGCAGTTGAATGATTGACTTTGGTTTGGATGAATTGTTAATATCAGTTTATCTGGTTTTATAAATATTTTAAATTTGTTTGGAAAGTCCTTTGTGGTGCATTCTATGGTAGACGGCAGCGTGGTAGACCATGAAGCCTTCGGGTGCGCAATTGGACGGCGGCGTCAGCTCGAGACTGGGAGAGACTTGTTGAAGGAGGCCAGGACCGGACCCCGGTTGTCTAGCCGATGATGATGATGATGACCAAACAAAAATAATTGAAAGTAAAAATCACACTCAGTTTATTCAAGGAACTTGCAACTGAAGTTATAAATGTGAATGAGATTCTTGCGCTAGTAAAATCCGCTTAAAACAATAGTAATTTTTTACTCCAATATTTTTTTTTGTATAGTAGTAAATATTACTCCATTTTTATTGGACTATCCAACTGCATCGTTAACCAAACCCCATACGTTTTTGTCCATTCTGCTTTGTGTACTTAAACTTTTATTAACTGGTTCGTTCAAAACAAATTCGAAGAATTTTTAGAAAGAAGAAGTAGGAACTGAAAGAAAATCGATTCAACTTTTCTCTTAGAAAGTTATCATTATAAATTATAATCGCCCTTGTATTTTTATTAATATACTTGTAAATGTGATAAATAAATTACCCGACTAATACAATTTCTCTTTCTTTTCAGGTATGAACAAAAATATGATCAATATTGGGTATGCGTTTGAAAACTTTTTAAATTTTTTTATTTATATGGGCAAACACATTTAAGATTTTTTTATGGTTGATTATTTTTATTTAGGACCGAAGGAAGCTCAAAGCCAAAAATTCACTTTTCAATATGTTTCCTATAACTCGAAAACTAAGAGAAAGACGTTAAGTCATAAAGCTTTTTACAGAAAATTGAAAAATCATTAATTTTGAAATATTTGCACCAAATTGCTCTTACTTCGGAGAAATTTGTGTGCCATCAATATTTTTTTGAGACATTGCTGATCAATGACAAAAATGTGTTTTTTTATTCAAGATCAAAATAAGAAATTCAAAAAAAAAAAATATCCAAATCAACCGTCCTGCGATATTTCGTTTTAAAATCCAAGTTTTTTTACTCAAAGACTTGTCTTTTAAGTTCAGTGCCATTAATTAAATGTGTAAACATTTGTTCAACTGGAGATAATTATAGCTTTGTTAATAAATATATAAATAATTAAATAAATAAAACTGTATATTTGAACCATCATCGAATTGTTTTTCAACATTAGGCGTTAATCATAGCTTACCGTGAAATTCATCATTGAACAGTTAAGTTCAATGCAAAGAGGCAGAGTATTTGACTGGGAATTGAAAAGTTCCAGGTTCAATACTTTCCAAAAAAAATGACACTCGGAGACAAAAATAAAACTAGATGTCAAACCAACTAAATGTTTATTTGGGCAGTGTCAAAATATCTTATATGCCTGAGAAATGACAATTTACGATATTACGATAATTTTCAAAAACAAAAAGTAGGTTTACAGAACAATATTCTATAATGTAAGCCTAAACATCATCACATATCTACATATCCTAGCTATATACAAGAAACCAAATTACCCGAATTCTATACCTATATAACTCCCCCTACATTTTATTTTCTTGCTTTAGAAAAAAAAAAACTTATCCAAAGCCCTTCGACCGTTATCATCAAAGAAACGAAGTTAAACATTTAAAAAAACTTTACAATCGTTATAAATGATTTTTATTCTTTTGCTTCCCCTTAAATAAAAACCCCATAGAATAGATCGTTTTCATTCTACAATGACAGTGAATACATTTCCCATTTGTTCCATTTTACTTAACTCCAAACAAAACGACCATCATATAATAATAAAGACGTTCCAAATGGGATTTTTACTCAAAAGTCAAAGTTTCCCCTTTCAAAAGAATTTATTTATTTTCAAAAGTTTTGAAAAAGGACAAAAAATAAAAATAAAGGTACAATAAAAAATTTAAAAAAAAACTTTTTCCTGCTATTCCTCATTTTCCTAATTTGAATTTGAAACGATTACTTTTTCGTTCTGTTTCAATACTATACCAGATACCCTAATGTCCTTTTTGTTTTGCACATAGCCAGACAGAGACAAAGGCATTAAATAATAGATTCACAGAGAGAGAGAGAAAGAGAGACAGGGTGAGTATAGTAGAATGTGTATTTGTCTATGAATTGAAATTACTTCCTCATTTAGTCGAATAGACAATAAAAACCATTTCAACTATAATACGTATAAAAATTTTCCCTTACGAGTTGAGAAACAACGAGAGTAAATTATCCAATTGCAATTCACAATGGAAGTCATCCTTTCGAGTATTTTCACATTTCTGAGTTTTATAGTTGGCCTACTTTTGGGTCACTTGAATGCACAAATAATACCTACTCTATTCTCTATTATTATTTCAGTAACCTGCCTTTTGCATTTGTTCGTATTTTTTTTTTTTTTTATAAATGTCGTATAGGATTCTCTATATATTACTTATGCTCCTTTGGTTGGATAGCAAACAGCTTCCTTCGCTGAGATAGATGTTCATTATGGTCTGGTGACTTTTCAACATTCTCCATCCTGTCGCATCCAGGACAACCGTAAACAAACACTCGGGATAATGTGCAGTCTAATGTCTGATATAAGAAGTAAGAAGAATGAAATAAAAAAAAAAATGTTACAAATTCCCACTTTGTTTTAACTAAAATTTAGATGAATTTCGCCAGTTTGTTTAATCCCCACGGACGTTATTTAATCAGGCGGATCAATTTTTGATCAATTCTTCCAAAATTTTTGACTTCATATTGGCAACAACGGTGAATGTTGTCCTCCAAGTGGTGGAACGTTTCGAGCTTATCGTCTTAGACTAGCGATTTCACATACACGGCTTTAAATCGCATGAACTTGGATGCTAATTCACGGGTGCGAAACATAACATTCTGACCAGATCGTTTTAAAGAAGTACGGACCAATGATTCCACCAGCCAATACAACACACCTAATTGGAGTTCTACCTTCAATCATTCAACCTAAAGTCAGCTACATCTCTAAACAAAATTCTCTGAGGAAAATTGAGCTCGTGATAAATTTGCAAAGTTTTGAAGCGTTGTTCATCAGCCCTTAGTCCAATAATGTTGAAATACCAAACCAAACTAAACACAAATCACTAAACAGAAGTTAAGATGGCCGCCAGTTAAAAAAGTGTTGCCAACTTAAAGTTCTATACCTCTGAAGAAAACACCAAAATCTTTTGTTGAAACTCTATTATCTACCCATCCGATCCCACTTTTTTTTGTTTATTTTCCGGACCAATTTTTTTTTCAATTCTGATGAAATTCACCTTAAAACAAAAACTTTAAAACCTTCGGGTCCGGGTGAGAGTATGCGAGAGAGTGAAAAAAACTCTTTTATTTAGGTATATGGCAAACATCATCTAGTTAATGGTGCTGCAATACAACAACAACACAAAAAAAAAATAGCAACAGCATCCCCAACATCATTAAATGGAGTTCTGATCCGGAAGTAGATCCGGCATTGCAAAATCCTGTGAAAGAATGGATAAATATGCGAAGCCTTATTCTGTTGTGACAACAAAACGGTATAGGAGGCTGGGAAAAAACATCGAAAACTACATCCAACTGGAGAATGGCCAGAAATGAACAACATAGCACACAGTAGAGGTAGGTAGTGGTACCTCGACTCGACTCCACGTTGTGGTAGAGTAATAAAAAACAAAACAAAAAGCCCTGAAACATTCACAAAGCCAGAAAACTAGATGACAACAGAAGGAGCCAGCAAACAAGCGTGGGGATGACCTAAAAAAACAGGGTTACAATTCACCTTAATCCATGTATCCTCCTCTCCTTTGTATACCGACCCTCACCTCATCTCACCACATCACAACCCCACCCATCGCACCCGGCTCACCTCATTCTACCCCATCGCAGCTAAAGTTCTGTTTGTTTGCTTCTTCATCTCGATTTTTTTTTCAAGAACTCAACTCATCTCATTTCAGGATCCATCATAAGAGTGGTGGAATGAGTAACGGATTGAGGCAAAATATTATATACTGTTGCTGATGCTACCTGGTGTCCTAGTTTCCTTTGGTTCGTGTTTTTTTTTATGGCCCGTTACCCTAAATGGTCGTCCGCACTAAACATTTATTTGTCCGCCCGTTCAGATGAGAAAAAAAATAACTGAATAGAAAAAGAGGGGGGAATAACTGTCGAAAAGAAACTATTTTGCCAACGGGACTTTTTCTTTCTATACATCATCGCATATGTACCGTTTCTGTCAAACAGGCTTAAAGAAAATATTATATCCAATGAAAGTCCCCCCGGCCTATAGCTTAGCTTAGCCCGAGAAAGAAATAAAAACGGTAAATGAAAGGTACATATACAATACGAAAAAAAAATAAAAACATCAAAAAACATCTTTTGTTCGGTTTTGATGAGGAATGTTAGTTTAGTTGAGTTGGTTTTTTTTTTTTTTTTTTTTTTTGAAAAAACTGACAGAGAGTTTACAGAGTCTAGGTTGTGTTAGATTTGTGTGCATACAGTTAGTTGTACTTTGCCTTCAAGGCAGGAGGAAGAGAAAAAAAAAACTAAACCAACTAAATTGTGCGGTTTTATGTATCTAACTGAGTAAATAATAAATTTGAATTATTTATATGAAAAAGCTTAGAAATTTATGAAATTTTTGAGTCATGAATGATGAGGTACTAGGTCATTTAAATATGGGCTGTTTTCAAGTTCTTATGATTATGGTATTTATCAATATGTCGAACTAAACATTTATGAAATCTGATATCACAAAGATTATATTTTTCTTCTTCTTTTATTAAAAGTTAATAAAGTTAATAATATTCGGCTTAATGTTTGACCTTAGAATATTTCAAAAAATGGTTTTCGGGTTCTCAAGTTGCTAACCTACCATGAGTCTTTATTAAGGGTTCGCCTTTTTTTTAAAAGATAATATGAGTGAGTAGTGAATATGATTTTTTGGGAAATTGAACACACGTATTGACGAGTGTACCTAAGATGTCTAACATTCAACTTGTCAAAAATATTATGTGAATAATTTATGATCATCAGTATCACGTCCGTAAAAAAATAGAAACAACTTACCAATGACATTCTCATAAAATCTTCTTCATTTACCAGCTATTTTCATGATCTCGAGTGGGACTACAACTCTCCCACTCTACTGCTTCACCTTAAGGCTTTACTTGTGAAATTCGTTGTGTCGACCTCAGAAAACGTCGATTGGGATTGTTCCATGTCTGAGGCATTTTTTTCATCCAGGAATTTTGGCGCGACAGTCCATGAAATGCAAGGGCCTAAGTGACTTTCAACTCTCAACCAGGGGACCTACAATTTGTCGAAACCGAACGGCTAGAGTTAGAAGTGATGCTCTTGGAGAGTATGTCAATTTCTCGCAATAGCAGTCCGTGAAAAAAAAACACTTCTCTTTTAGATGGACGAGGCTAGGAATCGAACCCAGACCTCCGGCTTGACAGTAATATGCACTAACCATTATGCCACTGGCTACTCTTCAAAATTGTTGCCTCGTCTCGGTCTCGTATGACTAACTGTCGCCTCGGTCTCTTCTGGTACCAACTCATAATTTCTCCGAGACACTCTTTTTTTGGTGGACAATTAAAAGCGACCATTTTATTCTAGAAATGTTCGGCTATTTATATGCAATGTTGCCCGGGACTGGGACGGGACCGAGAAAATACCGAGGCTGGTCTCAGTGTTGCGGCCAGCCTTAATTATGGATGAAAAGCACAAATTTTGAATGATTTTCTTTACTGGAAAGACAACTGAGGCACGCAGTAAATAAGTTTCGGTCTAAAAAATACCGTTCTTGCCCCGGTTTCATTTCGTATACCTTGAAGGTAATCTCGTCTCGATGTCTTAGCCATCCCTATTTAAAAAAAAGGACAACAATTATCGATAAATCTCAATATTGTTCAAGGATTCGTCCTATTACAATGAGCCCCCAAATTCTAGAGGATTAATTGATTTCCTTCCGTTGTCAAAGTTGAAAAAAAAAATCAGTGCAACTAAATTAATTGTCCTAATTGAGTTGTTCCATTGAGAGAAAATAAACTCAAATCATTTGTTAAAAAATTTCTTAAAGACTTAAGTCTACACTTTTAAGGTACATTTCAACCATTAAATTTAAACATCCAATACAAAAAATCCGTTCTTTCTTCATGGTTTCTTTAATTAAGTGATTTCCAAATGTAGTCAACCTAAGCACCCCATTAGCAAGCTTCATCTTAAAATAAATCCCCTTCTTCATATATCCACGAAAGTAACCTAATTTTAAACTAATAGCTCCCTAATTTCCGGAAAAAAAAGTCTTCCATCAGAAACATCGTCATTCAAAAACTATCTCACAATATAGAATTAGGGAACAAACCAATACGAGGGTGTAATAAAAGTCAAGATTTTTATTTCCAATAATTTTTCAAACTGCATGTTCGATACTCCTCCCGCAACACATTCGCTTATCTGCTTATATTTTTTTTCTCAAATTGTTCCGCAACAACGTCATATGTCCAACTGTCAACGAACCCATGATGGAAACTGCTTCGCTCATAAATCATTTCAAACTTATACGAGCACACAACACTCTCAGTCTCAGTTGCCATATGCAGAGAATCTCTTACATTCAGTGAGTGTAGGAAAAAAAATACTATACAGATCTGCCTGGTGCATGCCGGCCGCCAAATTCCATGAACATCTTTTCACTTCAATCTTGAAATATTTCAGTCATTTATCTAAAGAAGTCACGCGGATACGAATGAGTTTATACCACCCTCGGAAAGAGATGTATGAGTATGTATAAATTTTCCAAAAATAGGATAAACATCTGAGAGCATTGCATTTGTTGTCCTAATGAGCTGGTTGGTGTATAGTTGTTGTTGTAGGGCATTCTCAAAAAATTGAAATATCTTCGAACCGAAACAGAAACATCCTCTTGTACTTAGGGTGATGCAAAGGATGTTTTCTTTTTTTGTTTTGCTTTTAGATTTTTTTGTTTTTGTTGTCATTCCTTGGGAAAGGAAGGTTGTAATTATTTATTTTTGGTCCTGAAGAGCATCCTGAAATAATCACTGCTGCGGATGTCATAAACAATGCTTGCAGGCAAAATTCTCTTGATCACCATGGCGGATGATTGATGGCATGAAGTGGTTTTGCTGATTTCTATGCAAAGTCCTTCCGATACCAAATTTCATTAGCTTAGAAATAATATGACGGTGAAAGGGGGAGATATGATAAAGCCTCAATTTAGTTGTAACTCAATTACATTGAGGCAGACCACGACTTGGCGAAGAGGTGTCAACCCTTCACTCAGATGACCACATTAAAGGCAATCACTTCGATAGCAAACGTGACGTTACGCTGACAGACCCTTTTATTCCGAATAAGTACTATTTTCCCAAACTCCTCTCTTTCTCTCTCTCACTCTGTAGTTAGTTATAGAAATTGATTCAGAGTGGGTGTCAAAAGTGAAAGAGGGTGAATATTTTATTTGCCAAATGAACGCGTCCAACACACTTTCTCACTCGATTTTGTTTATACTACTGTATGCAAAATAAAACAGTCCGGGTAAATGTCACGTACTTTGTGGCACTAGCAACACGAGTGTGCATCAGTGCGGTTTTGAATATTTTTGCAAATGCAACGCAAAAATCTCTCCTCTCGAAAGTGCATTCACATAATATGCACAACGAAATGACGTGCAGTGCTGCAGTATGCATGAAATCCACTTGCAGTTTGTTTTGCATTTATTTTAATAAGGTTTTCATTGCCTTTTCCCTATAGCAATAAATAAATCGTGCAATGATCCCCTTTTTTTTGCGTTGCTTTTGTTTAAACTGAAAAAATAAGAAGTGCGTTCTATAAGTTAAACAAAGGACATACTCATAACAGATGCTCGTCATTAAATAAATCAGTAGAATAAATATTGTTTGAAAGAATAATCAATTTTTAGAAGGGGGGTAAGGAAGGGGAAACGCTTAAAGACGTATTATACCAAAAACAATAAATACCGGCCTAAGGAGGGTAACTTGTGGAACATCAGTTTAATCTTTGGTATTTATGCAAACAAAGGGTGAGTTAACTTACTATACACCATAGATTGCTGATTAGGTTTGGTGAAAGTGTTGATTTATGTTATCCCTTTAACATTTTGCGCATCTTTGGAAAAGGGTTAAAACGATGGAAAGAATTGAGGTGTCTTACATAATGCTTAAAAGATTATTTCAGTTTAGAGTTTGAAAAAATTAAACATAATAGTTCGATTTAATTACGTTTTCAGAAACATCTTGTGCGTCGTAATGTCTTTGAGAAATTTCATTTTTATCAATAAGAAGCCAAAGGTAAGTTAAATATTCAACTTTATTTCAAAAAAGCAACAAAATAAAATATAATGACGCAAGTTACGAAAAAAGTGTACAACGGCGCTAAAGAAGTTTTCACTTCAAAAAAGCTATACCGAAAAGATGATGAGCAGGTACGAAAGCAATACCAAGATGAGGCCTGGTTTAAATTCTCGCCAGGTTTTGTCTGTCTTCTCGTGGCCAACCCTACATCATAAATCAGATAATTAGTTATTCAGATAAAAGACTATGAAGGCAAAATATAAATAGACTAAGAGAAAAAATGGAACCCTTGGGTGTACCAGAATTTAGATACATACGAGTATATAGTGGATTTAAAACCTAAGATCTGTTCGATTATAAAGTTTTTTTCTTTATTAGGCGAGAAAATGTAAACATATCTAATTAATGGTGGTATCGTATACATTACACAATAAATAAATAAATTGAAATGAAAATTGTACAAATTTTTCTAGCGTTCAAGAACACCAATTATTATCGATTGACAGTTTCTCAAGTATTCTTCGACAGCCCTTATCTTTAGTTAAGGACCAAAATAGTTAATAACTGGATTAGAAGTAGGTAACTTTTTCCAAACACTAAATAATTAAATCTAAATCTTCGAAAATTCTGATGATGTTCTACAAAGCAATAAACTACACCTTGAAGTAACTTTTATTAGAATCTCATTCAATAACATTTTCCAAAATTCCCTCAAATAAAAACACGTCTGTTTTCAATTAAATTTCGTCTCGGAGGTAGCAAATTATTTTCCCTCCCAAAATAAAAATCAATCAATACGTTTTTATTGGAAAAGTTTCAATCTTTATGAAAATTTCTCTTCGATTCCGACCAACATTTCTGCAGGAGTTTATTGCTAAGGTAACATGTGACTTCTGCATCAGCATTACCTACCTAGGAAACCAATTCAACCAACTCATTAGATTTGAAATTTGTTTTTCCCTTCTCGTTCATAGGTAGGTAGGTACCTATAGTTTTCTTTATTTTTTCCTTTTCCAAATGTCTCTGAATATGATTGAGTAAATTTGTCACGTTTTTCCTCTTTTCATTGAACTATAAGGATATATCTTCATGGTTACCACTTTACAGTTCGTTTTTAGAACTGAGCTATAGCACACACACAAAATTACATAGTTACTAATCTACCTCTCCAAATCGAACTTCGTTACGGTAGTTAATAAATTCGAAACGTGGCCATATTCGTAAAATCTTCTTTCATTTTGCTCCCCTTTTCGTAAATATTTACTGTGCACCTGAAGAAGGAAAAGAATTTTTTTTTTTGTATGTGCTCTTATTATTCGTTTAGTTGAAACCATTGCAGCCGTTTGGAGTGATTATGCGAAGGGAAAAGTTCGGGCGGAAGAAATATCGATTTTCATTTTCTTCTTGTCTATGTCTATGCGAGTTTCAATTTCCTTTTTCATATTTTTTTTTTTTTGTTTTATTTTTGTTATGCATCACTTTTTTTCTATTTTTCCCTAGGTAGCCGTATTTATGTCTGCTGAACGAAAGTACAACGTCGGTATGTGTATCCTTACCAAAAAATAATTTGTAGACTATATGAAGAGCAACATGGGTGGAAAGCAATTTACATTAATTTTCAACAAGGACCTTTGAACGTTATACTTACATACCTCTATGTACTGTGTGTTCATTGTAGAAATCGTATAGAAAAATGCTTTCTGCTTGGCTGTTGCTGTTTTTGAGAAAGCGAAAGCAGTTATCCCTTCAACTTTGTGGGTATTTATTTCCATAAAGGATTCTGAACACGGTATTTTGGATTCGTAAACAACCATAGCACAAAATTGATATTTTTTTTTATGGATTTGTTGTAGAATATTTAAGAATTTTTTATCTTTCATTGACTAACATATTTTTGGGTGTATATTTTAAAGAAGGAAGCTTTAATCTAAACTGCCGCAGGCTCTTAAATCTTGAATTAGTATCCAAAGAAGGGAATTATGAGTTTCTGAAAAACAGAATGATTTCTATAAAATGTTTTAACTTGGTCATTTGTTAAAAATATACGAAATACTACTTCGTCTTTTTTTCCAACGGTCGTCTTTAATGACACCCCTGCTGCCAGCTGACTAGAAAAAGCCAATTTGCATATAGCACAGTTGGCTGTCAATTCGAAGCTTCTTTCTTTCTTTCTTTTTTTCATACTTGAGCAGTTGCAAGAGTTCTGAAAGATCTTGACACACAAATTCCTCATATTGCATCTAAGGGATGTTCTTAAACGCTGGCAAACCCACTTCATAAGCTTTTGCATCTGTCCTATTCTACTGGTCTCTTTTAGAGTTGATGGAAAACAACATTTGTCCAGTCTGTTCAGCGGAATCGTCTGAAGAACTCGAAGAACGAAAGCTCTTAATGGCCGTCAGTGTGGATTTCGTAGCAATTAGGTCCATACGTGGTTTGATGGTATATCTCACCAAAAAGTGGCACAAACCTTTACATCGTTTTGGAAAAAATATGATTATTGGAGTTGATATTTCAAAAGCGTTTGATAGAGTTTGCCATCACTACTCTCTCATCGCAAATGCGTTCATTGGATTCGATGAATCTCTTCTTCGTTGAATAAGAATCTCTCGGACCGTTCTATAAAAGTTGTATTGGGTGGTTAGAAGTCTGATATCTACAAAATAAATGTTGGTGTGCTTCAGGGTTCCGTTTTGTCTCCGACTCTCTTTCTTATCTTAATTAATGGTTTCTTGTCTGCAACTTGTAATTTATTAAACTTCACTGCTTTTCAAATTTGTTTCCAGATGGCATTATCAGGCCATTAAATTGTGATTTCGACAGCATTGTCGAATGAGGAATAAAAACCACGTAGATTTTAATGCATTCAAATCTCAATATTGTCTTCTGCCGTTAAAAAGGGACCCTCTCTCAGCCGCTATTTATAAGCGGTTCTTGCGTTGAAGAAATCGAACAGCTATCATTCCTCGGTTGCTAAATGTCTAGGTTTGAAATATATATTTCTCACCTTTGATCTGGCTATAATCTATAAAGCTTTCATCCGTCCAAAAGTTTAAGTACAATTCACGTATCTGAACCAACGACTTACTTGAATAGAATTCAAAATAGAGCTCTGCGGATGATAGGTTATATAAATACTACGGAAAAATTTATGTCTTGAGCACCGTCCCAAAGTTTTCTATTTATTACTATTATATCGCTATTTCTTTAAACAATATTCTAGTGAAATAGCCAGTTGCATTTCTTCCATAAAACCACTCGCCGTAATACTGGTACCGCTAAGAATTCCCACCAGTTTACCCTAGAGCCAAATTTCGGACGTACTGTTAAGTACATGGATTCTTTCTTTAGCCACACTACACGAATGTGGAATGCTTTACCCGATTCAATTTTCCCCTTCCATTGAGATGTCCACACATTTAATACCAATGTGCAACGGTATCTCAACCTCGACTTTACATTTTATTGTTCCTCGAAGTCCTAAGCATAAAAAACAAAATCGGTGGATTCGTCTAACGACATTTTTGACATTTTGAAGGTACTGGGAAGCGTCGTCGTCGTAAAAATACTATTGATTTATTTTTGTCATTGAATCTATTCTGAGGGCGGTGAAAAATTCCTCCATCAGCAAGTCCATTCAACTTTATCTTACCTTTGAAAAAAAAAAAAAATATCTCCACCCTTATTCCCCTTCTAATCAACACACTCTCTTTTCAGGTTATATTCATTTTTTTTTTTTGTATGCGGTTGAAGTCTTTTCCATTTTGTGTGTTGTACCTGTGGGTGGTGTATGCTTTTGTTCAAGGACTTTTGTTTTGTTTGATTTCCTGCTTCAAATTCGAATAGGCCACCTGTCTCCCACTGTGCGTTTGCCTTTGTTTTTGATGTTTATTTTTGAGGAGGACCGATGATGATGATGGTTGCAATACAGCCCAGCTCATGTTTAGAGGACGGCTATAGTCTGGCTGGTCCTTTTTTTTTTGGTTCTCTCTCTCAATTCAAATTGAAAACTGAAGTTCATTGAGTCATTTCAATTCGCTTAATTAACATGATGAACATTTATTAAAAAGAAGTTGACATTGCGAGGGTGAAAATATTAACAAGGAATGTCAAGGCTTTTTTGGAGTTTTGTTTTCTAAACGCTATGTGTGGATGCATTTTTTTTTCAAATCAAAATATTTGGCA
Source organism: Syrphus vitripennis (assembly GCA_958431115.1). Classification (NCBI taxonomy): domain Eukaryota; kingdom Metazoa; phylum Arthropoda; class Insecta; order Diptera; family Syrphidae; genus Syrphus; species Syrphus vitripennis. The sequence goes on along the minus strand of OY288110.1, from coordinate 100,662,676 downwards.
ATTATTTGCCGGTGTAACAATGCACACATATGTTCCTTGCACATGAAAATGAAACTTCATTGAAGTCCTTTTGAAGGACATCACTTGAAAACTACATACATTCTTTCACGATCGAGCTAGGTGATTGTTGAGAAAAAAAAAAAGCAAATTCAATTTTTTTTTTAACAACATCCTTCAAATGTTATTCCCTTTCCGGCATGCATTCGTATCCTTTTTTAAAGTTGATGGTTTCTCTTGTTTCAAGCGCACACAGGTGGCTGTGTTGTGTGTGTGTAACTAACCGACCAGTTTTGCAATCTTAGCCATATCCATCCTTCCCAAGCGTAAAGGACTCATGCTTATGCATAATGCATGAACTAAAGGAGTGCAAGGACCTGCTGCTGCTGCTGTCGTGTCGTCTGTTTCTAATTCTTTTCTATTTTTTTTTTGTGTTGTTGATGTTGTTGTGTTGTGAGGCTCCTCGAGTATTATTATTTTTGCAACATCTAGATATGTACAGGAGACTGCTACTGCTGCTGTTGGATACATTTAACGTTTCACTGCTTTGGCTCCCCATATTTCTGTTGCCTCTGCTGCCAGCAGCCGCAACTAAAATGAGACGCATTTACATTGCACTCCAGAGAGTTAGCTATATACATCCATGGTTCTGCTTGTGAAGCTGGAAAACTCAACTAAACCTCCAATGTCTCTGAGTCCTTCAACAGCTGCATCAGCCAGCAAACAACAATAACAATGTCAACTTTGCACAATAATGAGTATTCAACATCACTGGTATAAGAACTCTGTGGAGCGTATGTGTGGCCTGGTGCTGATGTGGATGGCGGATGGTGATGCCGCATGGAATTGAAGAGGTATTTAGCGAGAGGTGATTTTGAAAATTTATAGATGATGGATGATGAGGGGATGCAAAAGGATTATGTACCACACTTTATAAAAAGCTTATAGCAGGCAGATGGGTGGCAGTGTCGAATGCATCACCCAACATTCCACCGCCGCGCCGCTGCCTCTTGCATCGACCATCAAACAAATTCCTAGTGATTTGGAGATGAAATTTTGTCTTGATTGTGTGAAGGCAAAGTCAAAGCATTAATATGCAAGCGATGTTGACGGACGAATATGATGACAATGGAGGAGGTGGTGACGCAAGGGAGTGACGGCACTGATGAGACAAGGGAATTCAAGTGAACTTGATTGTGATGGATGATAAAGACATTTTTGACTTGAAGTATTTTAGGAATCTATGTGTGTTTTTGAAGTGTCTCCTCTTAATATAATACACTGCTGGGACTACTTCGTTTCGTATTGTGAATATCAAATTTAAGATTTTAAAAATTGGAGGAGTTTGTATGTTGTACTTCAAATATACTTTTCTAAATCTGGATGCTTTGGTAGAATTTTCATCTGCTACCAGGTGAGAAACTTATGATATGTTTTGTCCGTTTGAGTTCTGAGTGACGAAGTAGTTGACCCCATCTTGTTTTCGTTCTTCCTGCTTGAGTTCCGCTTCCACTCATTAGCCTTTTCATGGTGAACGTATGTTTCTAATTTCCATATACCGCTAAAAGTTCTATTGGTACGGTTATTCCAACACCGTTCAATGTGAGCTTTGCACTGCCGCCAACTGCTTATGGTATTTTTCTTGTTGAAGTCCGTTTTTCGCTCAGATATATAAAAGAATGACATGCGTCGCGTCGTTGACATCTTAGTCCACCGTTTGAACACATACATATGTTCACCATCAGCTGCTAAATGATAGGGATCAGAGATCCTCGAAATGAATCCCTGTGCTGCTGCGCATATGATTTGCTCTCCGTACTCCCCTAGAGCAGCTTCTTCTCCCTGTGATAGTTCTTCACCATCCGCGAGAGACAAAGTGGCACGAGTATGTTTAAAGTATTTTCAAGCGTATTCAACATGATAATTCTCCATTTAGCTGAGCTCCATTGTGCCCTTTGGATAGATTCAATAGAGACTAACTCTAAGGTATCTGAGACAAGACCGAATTTTTTTGGATGGGAATTTGCCGAGAGTCTCTTAAAAAAAAAACATTCAGTAACTGCGTTTGTTAAACATAAAAATATAACGGGCCTCTAAATGTGAAGTCGTACCAGTACAAGATTTAATTTTTTGAAACCGTGAGCAATACTGGAGTAAACCTACATTTTTCTATTTTGATGAGACTGAGACGAGACTTACTGTTTCGAGGAAATACAAAGGTCTATATATGGATAGGGAGTCTGAGACTTCTCTTCTGTTGTTGATGGGAAATAAACAACCCAGTTATTGAGAAAGACCTCTTCCTGTTGAACATGTTCAGCAATCGATGAGGGCACGGTGGCACTCAGCAATTCTGGTAGCGGAGTCCTTCTATTCTGCGAGGTTTCCAGGGTTTCAATTAACAGTAGCAGCTGTATTTGCTCTGACGTTACATTGTCCCGATATAATGTCGGGTGGATGAGTTGGGAAAAATAACGACGCCGAGCCATACAAGTGGGGCCTAAAATTGAAGCAGTAGAAAAAGAGAGTTCTGATTCCAGTCAAAATCAAGACAATCTTCGGTGAATGGAGAAGAAGAAGTGCACATCAGAAAGGCCTTTGACTGTTGAAACGATTTGGATGCAATTTGCTGCACTTGATTACTTACATATATGTGATTCTCTGGATTCTAGAAAAGTTGAACGTACGGTAGGCGTTTTGTAAAAATTCCCGCTTTAACAGGTTTTTAGCATTTCTTTTCAAATTATTAGTTTAAAAAAAGTTATTTTCACAAAACTCAAAGGTCTTTTACCACATCTTAGTAAATTATAAAAGAAACACAAAAATGCCCTAAATGCCCTCCGAGAGTGTTATTAATCTTTAAAATGTTCAATAATTTTTTTTTCAAATTTTGCACCTTGGTTTTTCCAAGTTGTTCAAATAACACATATTGCAGTCCGAAAATATTATACTTTTGATCAAACAAATCGGTAATAAATTTGTAGCATTATTATTCTATAAACGACTCGAATTTCCTTAAATCTCTTCTTAAAACCTACCAATTTTATGAAGGTACCCTATAAATTACATAGATCCCCTATAAAAAAAAACTTTGAATCAACAAATTCGATCGATATTTCTTTACTCAGCAAAATGTCCACCCGTCAAGTATTATTATTGTGGGTCAGTCTGTCTACATGTCTACTTCTGGATAAAAAAAAAAAACAAAAAATACAAATCAATTTCTGTCGAAAGATTGGTATGTTATGTGTAGCTGCCTACCTTCCAATCCCAAAAGAAATTACATCTCTTTTACAACTTTTACCCAGGAACTTTTTATTTCGAAAAAAAAAAATAACGAAAAACACACATAAACCCTATCACATGTAATCCTCTAAAGGCATAATTTCCTCATTGCGAGCCATTTGTCACCAAAGCACCTCTTGTCCGGTCCGTTAACCTAATTTTCTTGAAATAATTCAGACAAAAACATCGATATGCCACTGATGTCCTTCCCAAATAAAGACAAACATAAACAAAACATTCTTTTTTTTTTACTCTCATTGGTATTCAAAATCATTTCTTTTATTTCCATCATGCCCACAACAGAGTCTTGAGTCTTATAAGAAAACAGTAAACCTCCTTATTGTCCTTATTCGTATGCTTGTCCATATTCTCCTCCCAATACAACCCTCCATCAAACAATCAGACAAAAATAAAAATACAAAAGGGAAAATAAGAAAACTATTTTATCCTAGATGCGAGTGACACGTAGAAAAGTCATTGCCGTTTGCTTAGTTTTCTGCTGCGTCGACGGTCGTTGCGTCATGTCGCGTCGGTCGGTCGGTTGTCAAAGAAAACTTTCTCCTTTCTCGGAATAAATTTGTCTGTGGAATGTCCTGTTTTCTTTGGCATAACACTTCCTGACCGACAACATCATCTTCCTCCTTTTCTGCATACCGCCTGTCTATGACAGGATAATAAAGGAAAAGTTATTGGTGCTTACCAAAAGAAGAAAAAATAAAATATCAAAGATTGCAAGAAAAAAAAATCTTAAAGTACCTTTCCTGAAGAAGGTCTTTGTCGATCTTTCATTTTCAAAAAGAAAAAAAAAATTATAAATGTGTATCCTTGTAAAAGGATATTCATAAAAAAAATATTATTATTATTATTGGATTGAAACATACATACATACATAAATGGGCGATGCACCCTTTTCTTCCAAAGGACACTGATTTGAAATTCCTATGCTATTTGTTTTCCTTTCGGAAGCTCGGAGCCCACAGTGATGGCCTCAGTTTACCTCATTACTAACGCATGTAATAAATTCACCCTGCTAACCATGCAACACAAAGGACGCCATTAACATGTATCTTGATCCTGGTGTTCCCGAGGCGGTTTTTGAACTCCCCAAAAGCTTCCCATAAAATATGCAGACTCATTCGGTCGGTGTGGTAAACAAATAATGGTATTCAATTGTTTCATTGAGAGCAAAGAAGTCAGTAGGTATACCTACATACCAATACGAACAAAGGATGAAAACATCCTTTTAGAATGTATCACAACCAACACATTCTACAATCGTGGTGAATTCACAATACACATATACAAACATATAGGAATCCTTGTACAATGTACATACATACATGTCATTATTGTGTTCATTTAACTGAATCAAATATGGATCAAAACCAAAAACTTTGTTTTGCCGGTACCTCTATATTGTTTTTCTGTGTAGGAGTTTGGTTTAGGTGCCTATACAAAGGTAGGTATACATATTTACTCGCAAACATAGAAAATATAGGAATATCCTTTTTGCAGGAAAAGTGAACTGCAATGTCGATATTGACTATTGTGTATGTATTCTATACAAAAGCTGTACGTGTACAGTGCTTAAAGAAAATTTTTGACTTATCATATTTTAACTATTTTTCTCAATTTTGAAAATTTACAACTAGAAAGTTCTACTTGCGGACAGCTGCAATAAACGGACAATTCCCTTAAACGGTAACATTTTCGGGAACAAACTTCTTTTTCGAAAATCTCATACAAATTACTTTCCTATAAACGGACGCCGACAAGTTTTCTTGATCATTTAATTTAGAAAACTTCCCATAAGCGGACTCATTATTTTATTTAGGGATTATTTTTGTATCAAAAAATGAAGGGAAAAAGAATCTGTTCTCAATACAGTTCCTGTTTTATGGTTAATACGTCAGTAAATCTCAGTATTTAGGAAATTTCTCAAGTTAGTTGCTGGGTGTTTCTTTCCTTTAACTGGAAAGCTCTAATAACCTAATAACAAAAATGTCAGGACCATGAGTGTCTGCTTATTATAGCTTTCACTGTATTACCTATCATAAGTTAAATTTTCTAAATAAAACCCAACTTTTAGCACTGTACTACTTTACTCTGGAAAAGCATCTGGAAATCCTGAGGAGAGCTTGATCTTCTGGGAGAAGAACAAAGAAGAAGTGGAGAATGAGACCTCTTATAAGCGGATGAGTGCTTCTTATGATAGTACACCACGTGTAGACATTACAAGGGTAATGGGAAACTTGAATGCCAAGGTCGTCAACGGCAACGATGGGTTTAGGTATGTTATGAGGAAACATAGTGTTGGCAGCCGCAACGACAGTAGCGAACGCTTTGTTGACTTCTGCAACGCCAACCACCTTGCAACAGGGGGACGGCGGGCCATGTTTGCATACAAAACATATACAAAATCGATGTTTCGATTGACAGACAAGTAACTTCCAACCAATAAATTAACCATTAAACGATCAGTCGGAAATTTAGAAGCAGTTTTCAGTACGTTCGAAACAGAAGCAAGAATGGGCCGGGACAAACATCTGATGATTCAAGAATGCCTATGTTTGATACCGAGAGAACGCAATTTACCAACAACTAAAGGACCGACTTTCATAAGGACTGAGATCAATTAGTGGCACGGAACCCACCTCCATTGAAAACCATTGTAATGCTGTTAAACATGTTATTTCTTAGGTGGTGCTAAAAGGGTCGCAGGTGACCCATCGTACTTGGCTTTCAGAAGAAACTTGGGCAAGGATCAAAAAAGGGAAACACTTCAAAGCTCGTATAGCAGCAACTTAAGCAGCAGGGAGAAACGAGCTAGAGTGTCACATGAAGATGAGGTATGAGTATGAGAGATGAGAGATGAGTACATCGTAGTTTGCGGTAAGTAATATAAGATACCACATCAACGCATTGTCAACAGAAGCAGAGGACGCCTCAAGCAAGTGTGACAATAGAACCATCTACAGAATTACGAAAGAGCTTACAGGTGTCCAGAGCTCTAAAATATATCTTTGAAAAGACTCAGACAGATATCACTGCAATTTTTGGATGAAGACTGTAGACATTGTACCTCCGAAGAACAACAAAGCTGTTGGACTTTAAGATATTCCCGTAGAGCTCTTACTGCTGCCTGCAGTAGCCAAGATAGAGTCGTAAGAAATTATAGAACCACCTCTTAGACACACTTGACGCCAAACATGCATAGTTCCGCATCGGGATCTTTCTGTGTGGACCACATTAACACCTTACGGAGAATCATCAAACACTGCATCGATCACCAATTCATCTGCTGTTCGTCAACTCCAAAACCAAAAAGTGTTCGACAATGTCAATCGAAATGTCTCTTTCTCCCAAGACGAAGGTTGTCAGAGGAGTTTGAGACCCAAAATCGTATTAGGAAAGGCTTAACGAGCATACTGTCAGAAATACTCTTCCTGCTGGTGATTAGAGATGTACAATGCACTGCACGCAGCTTTGTTGATTGTAAACGCATAATGTTCAATAACTACCAATAAATATTATTTTAACACAGCACTGTATAAGCAACATATATGAGCTTTATACCAAACAATATGAAAATCCCTCACACAATAGGTCTGAACCCGTTAGTTTATATGAATAGAATACATACCGCCACACCACACGCCCGCCATACCAAACAGGGAAACTTTTATGAGATTCAAGAAAAAGAGTATTTCTTTTTTTTTGGGGGGAAGAAGGCTACTGCCACAAGAACGATGAATATATCCAAGAGTAAAAGTAGAAAGGAATTTCAGGATATCGTAACTTGATGTAACCATGCATCGACACGACGACCGACGCAACGTTGTCGTCATCTTTATTGCTGTGGTTTGGTCGGTGCATAGTATAGTCCCCTTCGTGTCTGTTGAGTTTGAATTCATAATGTGGCGGATAACAATGTGTGCTGGTGAAGGATGAAACATTTTGAACGAGAATTGAAAAGACCGCTACGCACAAAATTTTGTGTGTGTGTGCGGAACTTTAGTTTTCAATTTTACATTGAATTATTTCTGAGTTTTATGGCAGAAGTTTTCGTGTTCCTTTTCAATACAGAGTGATTTAGATTTGAATTAGTGGCATTAAAAAAAGTAGATAACAGTAGTTTAGTGTGACCCAGCAGTTTGTGACGATCAGGTGTTTTTTCTCTCTCATGGGACGGAGTATGAATCGAAACTTATAAAACTGATTTTCGCACTTGTAAAACTTGGCCGACATCTTAGACTTTAATTAAGAGAAATTAATTTTCTAGTTTAGGTATTAAAAAAAATTTGAACAGTTGAAAACTTAAGTTGGATTTTATCGAAAAAAAGTGGCATCAACAGGAATCGAAATATTTAATAAAAGCTAAATTGAAGATAGTGAATTTCAGATTTACGATACGATTCTAATTAGACAAAAATGGTGGCGTTACAAAATGGTGGATCACTGAAGATGTTAAAATGGACTAGAGCCGAGGTCATAAAAAGACCAGGGAGGTAGTTGAAAAAAATTATTGTACCAATAAAATATGTTTTCAAGTTAATAGTTAATATTTCAATAGTTAATCAAAATGGTGCCTTTGATTGATTGAGGTTTTAAATCAGAATGAATTATGGTGCTCTGTAAATAAGATTTAAATTGACTTAAATTTAAATTGACATCCGTTTAATTAAGGTTTTGTTAGCAAAACTTCTTAAATTTTTAGTCCAAATGTGAAAAAAGAAGGAAAATTTAATAACAAATCAATAATAAAAAAATGCAAATACAGCATCAATGCAATCACCAGGACTCGAACCAAGACTAAGTAGCATACCTACAAAGCCAGCGAACAACTTATTGCGTACACTAGCACCCATCTTCCAGCCATCCTTATTCAAGATTCTCTGTTTATTAATTGCAATGACAGATTGTAGCATTTTCATTAAAGTTTATCCCACGTTAACTCTTGATTAACTTAAAATTGTTGTTTGTTTTCAATCTTACGATTTTTGCAGGCACTTCTGCATCTATCCATAACTAAGAAATAGCTTGAGGAGTAATTTATCGATCATTTAATTTACAGGATTTACTTACTCTGGTTTATCTCGCAGCACTGAAAAACTGGGTCTTACTAACACCTTAGGTATGAGAAATGTAAGAGCCTGAAGCGCGACATCATTAAACACCAGCCGTCAAGTACCAGTTACACTCTTTTTAGCTGATAACGGCAATATACCTACCTCCATTTGCAAAAAAATCATAAAAGGCCTCTTCTTTTTTTGATCCCAATGAAACACATTTTTTTGTTATCATTATTATCTATCCCCTTTCAGCAAATCCCATTTATGTGCTCCTGTTGTTGTTTTGTTTCGATAACATATCCTTTTCATTTCGTCTTTAAAAACTATGGCTTCGTTTGTATACCTTCTAGTAAGGTTAACAACTTTTCTTCTTTCCATTAAAAAAAAAAAAAACCCCAACAAATACAATATATCTTCTTTATACCTACCATCAGAAACAGAAGCACAGAATTCCAGCAGCATCAAATAAAGCAACAGTTCTCCATCAGGACTAATAAAAGGGACGATATTCTGAGTGCAGCACTTCTCTCCGCACATGAATGCATCGCGTAAAATTGGAAAATTTTCTGAGCCATCTTTAGCAAAACAAGAAAAAAAATAAAAAAAACAAAAGAAACAACAACACTATCCATTCAATGTGTGTCCTAAGGAAGCAAATCCTTTTCATATGCATTCATCTTAAAAAGTGTTAAACGCCATACCATCACATATGTATCTACCACATTCTCTGGCATACATCTTTATTTCATATGTGTGTCTAGCCGAGGTCCTTGCGGGATGTGGGTGAATGTGCAGGCATTTTCATTTCAATGAAAATTCTTTCGCAACAGTATATAGTTTATGGAATTTGCATTCCATCTTTTGTTGGATGACTTGTTTCGGAGATTTATATTTTTCCATACAATCTGAAAAAAAAACCACCAAATGGCTTTAAGTTCAACAAACCCACACAGAAAGGGATATATTATTATCCTTTTTTTTTAGGGAGCTCGAAGGTATCAGCAATATGGACGATGAAGCTTGGTATTTCAACCGAATTTAACTTTTTCTCTTCCTTATTGTGTAGAGAAATAATCGTGTGCTTGATTTCGAAGGGGAGCTTTCAAGGACTTTTTTTCATTGAACAAAATTTGGCAACATTGCATAAAATAGTGGTAAGGATGACTGATGGTCGTCCTTGAATTTATTTAAATTTAATTTATTTGTGAACGCCATTTTGTGTCTTGTATCTCGCCATGATTGTCAGATAAACTCAGTTTGAAATTTCGTATTTTCAGGACAGGATATTCGACAGTTTTGATTACGTAACAAATGGCGCTAAACCTGCGAAAAATCGATACTCACAACGCATTGTTATTTATTGCTCCACACGTATTTTCCATTGAGGATACAATGAATCAGTGGTTATAGGTCTAGTGATGGTTGGAGGAAGAGTAGGTATATAAATAAATAAGAATCTTATATAGCCGAGTATAGGGATATACAAACAACAACAAAAAAAAAAGTCAAATAAATCAGGCAACGAAAGCCAACGTTTTGCTGAATGGACTAGTTTAATTGGAAATTTATCGCCTTGAAGGTGTCGTCTTATGTTCCGTGATGGGGATTGTATGGCAGCAGAAAAAAGATTCAACTAAAAATCTAACTCAAGGATAAATTACCAGATTTTATCCCCACATTGCTAGAATAAATATTTAACGTATAGAGTCATCTGTGTGTGTATTTGTGTGCTCGTTAAATTTGAGATTTAATCTCTTTTGAGCTAAATACAAATTAAGATAACGGAAGATACAAAATATAACTTGCGTGTTCTAATTTTGTAGACAAACATTTTTTTTTTTTTTTGCTAGGTGAGTTAGCTATATAATATTACCTTGAACAAAAAGCGATTAAGAAAAATTTGTGTCAGGCTTTGAGTTGATTGGGGGTTTGACAGGATTTTTCGTCCTTGACATGGTGTTGTTTGTTAGTGGGATTTGATGATAAAATAATATCCGAATATGTTTTTTTTTTTTTTTGTTTGAGATCATGTGTATTAGGAAGAAGGTCTTATCAGCTTTGAGCATTATTTTTTAGAAAAAAAAAAGGATCTGGGTGAAGGATTTAGGTAGCATAATTCAGGTGGGTTTTCTCATATCTGAATCAAGGATGCTGCTTTTAAATGTTTTTTGTGGTGTTATGTTACTATAATAAGCACAAACTATTTAAAGGAATTAGTCCACAAATTTTTTTTTATAAACCAAAACTATAGGGTGTTTCTTTTTCAAAAGGGTATTTTCAGTCACTTTTTCCGAAATTTGTAGCCGTATGTGGGCAGTAACACGGCGAATGTTATCCCCCAAGTGGTCAATCTTCTTAGGCTAACTGGCGTAGACTAGCGGCTTCACATATCCCAATAGAAAATATTCTAGCGGTGTTAAATCAGACGGTCTTGGAAGCCAATTCAAATTCAAAGAGTCACCTAAAGCAAACATCCACTCTAAGTAACTCGTTTTGAATTATTATGTTTGAGTTAGCAAGAAATCAAACGGAAAATAAGCCAAGCAATTTGAGCTGTGGTTTGCTAGTTATGCATACAACAAGCTTAGACAAATCGAAACTATTAATATTAAGAACAAAATCTGCATGCAAAACAACTAGTCCAATAAGTCTCCGGCCACTTGACACTATATGTATATACCAACGAACGCCTCCACTTTCACCACCATCTCTCATCCACCTCGGCATCATTAATATACTGTCACTGGTGTATCCTCCAATGTTTCCTATTAAATACGAGGTGACACTTCAACACCGCACTACCAGTTTAGTGCAGCGATAGCATGCGAGGGTGCTTGTGTAGTGCATAAACTGTAGCATGCAACATATCGTCTTGAATAGCTGCATGGCTTAGCTGTTAGCTGCTCTGTCTACAACACTTCGTCTCTGCTTCTTTTGCAATATTCCGCCATGCTTTGTTCCTCATCATGAATTGAATGTAGACATCTTTGCTAGTGCGTCACTCTTTTCTAGTGGCAGATGCAGATAAATTACCGGTAGGCAGAGTCTATTGACTGCACGTTGTTGCAGTTGTTGTTGTTGTTGTTCAAGTCCTGGAATTGGATTCCGCAGCATAATAGGTTCTTCTTTGCTTGTGGTTGCTTGCTTGCTTGCTTGCTATGTTGCCTGCCGCTCTCTGATGTCACTGTAGTACGTTTGCTTGAACCCCATAGAGTGATAACAATAAGACATATAGTATAGTGAGCGGAAGTGGTTGGAGGAAAAGGGAATTATATTCCCTGCGGAAAATTCAGCAAACAGTGCGACAAAATAAATCCACTGTGTCGTCGTCGTCGTGATCGTCATCGTCGTCGTCTCTTCACAATAAAAGCTCATGAAGTTGCACCATACACCGCTCCGTCAACCAACATATAGCCACTAGCGGTTGATTGCTCCATTATGGCTGGGTGTTCAATAGGAATCAACAATTTAAGTCAGAAAGGGAAGTGTTTGGTAAATGAGGATTCCATATAATATGTATGGGTATGCGCTTTTCTAGACTTTATAAACCAACAGACAGCATGGGATTGCGGGATTGAAAATTTTATGTGCTCTGTACTCTGATGACATAATTGAAGCCGAATAGCTGTTATTATTATTTGATCATCCTGACGGAATGACAATGATGTTCTTTGGCAGATGAAATCAAAATGGTATCAGCAGGATTTAATTTGAATCGAGGCACAAACAATTGACAATGCATTAAGAATTTCGTGCTATATCTGCTGTCGAATTGATTTTTCACATTAATTGAAAATAACTATTGTATAATTTGTACTGCTGGTAAAGTTTTCACTTAATTGTGAAAAGAAAAGCAATGTTTTGATTGGGGATAGAGGCAGAAGTATTCTGGGGAATGTGCGAATAAATTAAGTTATTTGTTTTCAACCAATGATGAGTAGGAACACACAACAATTTTTGGGATTTGCGTTGGGCGCCAATTATGGCAAATCGTTTCTAAAGTTGAAAATCAACATTGACAAAAAAATATAGCTTACAATCTAAAATAAGACTCAAAATCGATGTTATAATTTTTGAACTAGCCATTTTCAAAACATAATTTGGTTTAAATTGAAAATGGCGCCCAACGTGAAATAATTAAAGTAACCTATAAACATAACAATTCACAAAGTTTTTGTGGAAAGTTATACCTGATGGGATCTTCTTCTACTTTTCTTCTTCATTTCCCGTCGAAGAAAAAGAAGATGTGGGATTCCCTCCACGATAAAACAGCCTGATAAAACTCTAACTTTTGCTAGAACAACAGTAATGATGATTAAAACTAGGGATGTTTCAGCATCATTAAAATTAATAGGTAATATTACATGACAGTATAATGTTTCTAATTAAATAAATATAATTCAATCCATCATCCTAGTAGTAGAAAACAGAGGTACCTATGTTACGCCCTTGTAAACATTAACTAACATACAGACAAATGTTGAATGCTTCAATACTTAAACTAATCATTGTTTTGCCTTCCTTTCAAGGAGTCGAGTAATCCCCTAAAACCGCACTCAAAACTTTTACCCTTTTAAATAATTAATTACACTTCAACCACCATTTTCCCATTCCCACAGGTAAATCTCTCCCCCAGGAGGAACAAAAATCTACACCATTTTTGTCCCCACCGCACATTTAACCAACAACAACAACAAAAAAAAAACCGACACAATGTACCCCCACCGTACCGCATTAACTATTCAACACATGACAAATCCAAAGTAAACAAATGTATCCTCCTGCATCAGCAGCACTCACAAAGGCTTCTTTTGGTTGAATCTAAAAACCCTTTGCATTGTGCAAAACGAACGTAATTCAACATTCTAACGCCAAGGTACGCTATCCAGGAGAGGGTGTCGTTTTCCCACAATATACTAAGGTGTACTGAAATAAAGATGAGCGGCTGTCAAAAAATCTGGAAATTTTTGTATTTTCTTTTTCTTTTATTTTTCGACAACTATATAAGCCCTGCATTATATGCAGAGTGTTGTTTTTACCACGTTCACCAAAAACGTGGCAACAATAAATTTCCGACAAACTTATGGACTGAATGGGGAAGTGGGGGTGGTAGAGCTCTTATGCACCCTTCCAGAGCACGTATATGTCACTTTCATATGGTTTCTGGCTGCCCAAATAGGTTGAGTACGAGTATATGAATGACTTTGAAGCCCCTCGTCATCACCTGTATGAAGGGTTGACAAGTTTCACACGAAGTGCAAAAGTTCATAATAATTTACCTGCACCTATGACATCATCATTTAGGTGAAAAGGTTTTATTTTGAGGTTGGCCCAATGTTCAAAAAAACTAAATAAACTTCCTTATATAACGCCTGCTGGAAATGATTTCGGTTTTAGGAACGTGTCGTCTCGTCAGAATACAGTACCTGTTTGAAATTATATTTGAAGAATAGTTTGCCTCTAGATTTTTCTTGAGTCATTCATCATTATTATTTAACTAATTAGAAATAACCCGTAGACTGAGGGTGATGCGGAAGCCGGTAAAACGACATGACTTCTAGAAACAAATGCTCCAGTTTTGATGATTTTCTTTTGCTAAATATGTATACTAAAGGGTGTAAAACTTTAAGTTGGCAACACTTTTTAAACTGGCGGCCATTTTAACAGCTGTTGAGTGATTTGTGTTTAGTTTGGTTTAGCAATTCGAAATGATTGACGCCCGAACAACGCTTCCAAATTGTGGTGAATGAACCCAAAACAAGAATGCGTTGATTCCGAGAAGCTCACTTCTGGTGGAATGGCTACGTCAATAAACAAGACTGCTATATTTGGAGTGAAGTGTATGTTGAGAGCACCTAGTTCACATGAAAGAAGAGGAACCGGCTCGGAAAGTCATTTGTAGTATATTGTATGGTAGACGGCAGCGTGGTAGACTAGAGAGAGAGAGAGGTGGAGAGACTTGTTGAAGGAGGCCAGGACCGGACCCGGGTTGTCGAGCCGATGATGATGATGACGATGTATGTTGAGACACCGTTACATCCAGAAAAACTGACTGTTTGGTGCGTGCTTTATGATTGAATCACGATGCTGACCAGAACGTTACAGCCAATGGTGACCACTAAAGGTAAAGGAGCCAAGATTACTGACTTTTTCTTTCCTCAATTAAGCAACCATGTTGTCCATGAGCTGTGGTTTCAAGAAGACGCGCAATAAATCACACAACCCCTGCCACAATAATTGGTTTATTAAAGGAAACGTTTGTTAACCGCATAGTTTCACGTATCGGACCAGTGAATTGGCTTCCAAGATTTAACAACATTCGCCGCGTTATTGCCGTTATACGGCCACAAATGTTGAAAAAAGTGACCGCAAATTTGGCCTCCAGATTAAACTAAGTCCGAGCCAGACATGGCGGTCATATGCCAGAAATCATATTTAAATTAAAATGTTAAAAGATTATCTTTCGAATAAAGTCAACTTCATGTCATTTTAAAAAATTCATCTTTGTTTTATTCCATTTCAAAGCTCGGGCAATCCAGTCGTGGCTTTTGTTTATAATAAAATTAAGTAGAAGAATCAGCAATGAGTCCACATTCTCCATAGACATACATACATTACATATGTACGTATGTATTATACTTTTGAACCATTGAAATTAACAAGTTTTACGAATATTGCCTCGGCTGTTCACTGACAATTTTTTGAAACATTTTTTCCAGTCATTGAATTTTAAAGCCGAGACGCTGCTGATGTGCCTATTCTCACTATGAGAGTGAAATACTTACGAAATTTTTTTTTGCACAACTTACTTTTTGATAATTTTTTTTTAAAGAGGTTTGAAAATAAACTATTTATAAATTTTTCCAAAAAAAATTGGTAAATTAAAAGTTATAATTTTGAGTATTTAGGTCTCAGAAATATTATGGGAATGATTCAGTAAAATAAAATAAATCAAAAAAGTGTGATTTAAATGTTGCTACATCTAACAGCTACAGTTGTACCAACTTCAAATGAATGAACTTTCGAAGCACTGTCAAATAATTATTTACTTGAAAGTAAAACTCTTCAACTTTTCGTTAAGATAAATATGCATAGCTAAGCCATCCTCAAACCCACCGACTGCCAAAACTCAAAAGTGTTTCAGAATATTCAGGACAAAAATAAACACTTCCTTTTACTCTCCCGCAATAAGGATTATTTTTTTTTCTTATAAATCTTATTCATGCACTCAAATGCATAAAAAAAACTTCTAGAAAAAAACATTAGAAAAAGACATTTTAGTCTGTTTTATGTTGAAAGCTATTTCTGTTTTAGTTTTATTTTTTATTTTTTTTTTTATTTTAAATTTGCTTCATGAAGTGTGCACTTTTCGAGTAATATGAAAAAGGATGTGCCGACAAATGGCTGCCGCCAAAAAAAAAAATCTTATCATCATATTTTTTTTTTCTTAAATTGAAGCAACAAATCGTAAAGGAGAACGACATCATTTTCATTTCATTTTTATGAAAAAAGAATGAATAAAGATATGAGGGAAGTTTTTTATCAATCAAGTTAAAAGGAAGGTTTATAAAAGTCCTTTTTAAAAAAGGCAACGAAGAGAAAATGACCTACATTTATGGAACAAAATAAAATTCCTTTTTTTATCTTTATCTAAATGTACAAAAACAGTATAAATTAATTTTTTTTATTTAAAGGTGGCTGATAGAACATTTTGTTGGGTATAATATTTTTGCACTCGAAAAAGGATGATTTATACACCCCAATAAGAGTCCTGTTGAGAAAGTAATATTCATTCCTATAACTCTGGTTTGTATATGAACATATATAAATGATACAAAATTAAATTATGTTCGTACATAAAAAAAGGATACAAAGTAAACTTTTTGCAGCCGTTTGCCTGTCTAGGATATAAATATCCTTTAACTGGCAACTATATATGGTTGTCAGAAGTACAAGTACTTCCTTTCGATGAGGGCATATAATATGTACCTGCACATCTAAATGTCATCATATCTTCCAATGCATCGCTATCGTTACTGTCAGAAGAAGAAAAAAAAAACGAGAAAACATAAAATGAAGAAGTTTAAGGACTTTATGGAGTTCAGCCAATATGCACTCAGCCAGCAGCCAGGTTATTGAAAGAATTTTATATGATTTCATTTCATTATGTAATGTACGTACAATAGAGTGAGAAAAGATGGCAAGGATACCTTTCTTCATCTTGTTATAAGGAATGCGTTCTTATTCAAGTGAGTGACGAGTCCTTAGTCTGTCGTCCTTTCTGCCCATCCTGAGATCTGTGTTTGATATTGTAAATAATTTAGAACAAACTTCTCAAGAATGTTAAAACACTCAGACTCAAAGGACTTTTCTTTTACAAGTGATCCTTGAGCTGTATATATCTATGTGCGGATGTATTCATATATAGATATGGAAAAAGGAGACGCATTTTATAGTGGCTTTTGTAAGAAGTTCCTTTGAAATTGTTGCTTTTATTTATAGTTTGTTGTTGAGAGAGTGAGATAGTTCTTAAGGTTACATTTTATTTTTTATATTTCAGAGGATATGTTATTAACTCTTGCTGTTTGCACTGCGGAAACTTTTGAGCAATCAAAGAAACGTTAATAAGAAGTATCTACCAGACACCAGCCTTAAGACGTCCTTACGCTAAAAAAAAAAAAAAAAATAAAAATATTCTTTCGTGTGCTTCCAATCTTTTGAGCACGATCAACTTAGAATTTTTGCTAAAAATATTGCCAGTAAACATTTCAATTCGACATGATGCTCAAGGAATAAAATACTGAATTCAATTAATTCGTGAAAAATATACATACATTTATATAGACCTATACTTGTTTCTATTTAAAATTCAATTAGTTAAAAAAAAAAAACATTTATTAACATTTATTTCGCCTTGATTTTATTCATTTAGTTTTGGTTGTCAATAAGATGTTACAGCTTTTTTATGATCACCCTAATTTTCATAAAAAAGCAATAATAATGAATTTTGTATGCCGTTTTTATTTACGTAAGTGAATACGTTGTTATACAAAGTAGTTGCTATCTGATGTGGACAATATAAGTTAGGTCAAATTGTTTATCAGTCTGCTTTGCATTCATTCATGTGAATTAGAGAACTCTTTTGCAGAAAGTATGCATTGTGATCTATAAGACATTTTGACAGTGGCAATTCCGCCTACATCGTCCATAGTATTTTAGCTTAGAATAATTTCAGTAACTAACATCTCTTTCTTTTCAAAATTTGAAACTTGTATTAATTTTTCAAAAGCTAAGTCCACAATAAAATAAATTTAAGCAACTTTAGGAATAAATAAAATAAAATAATTAAAATAAAACATAACCATTGATTTCTGTATTGCACTAACAAGGCAGCACTTAATAACCATAAATGTTGCCGTGCTGTCAAAAAATATACATAGTTTTAATTTTTATCATTTTGGCTAACGTGGAAAAATTAATAAATAAAAAAATGGACATCAATGTTTCGGAACAGGAAATCTTTAAGCCTTGATAAAGTACAGAAAGGCCGAAGGATTTTTATTCTCAACCATATTTATATATTTCAAAATTCAAACGTCAAAAACGAAATGTCAGAAAAGAAAAATCGAAAAAATTGTCCAAAACAAATACCAAAAAATAGCATAAGTAAAAAAAAAAATAGCGGTAATACGTTACATTTAATTTTGAATTGGCATTCTTTAAATACCAAATTTGTTTTTAGAAAACATTGCATTGATTAACTGTGGTTTTTTCTCAAAGACCTTATTTTCCATTTTTGGCTTTCAAATTTTAATAAATCGTTGAGGGTTTTTACAATTTTTGTATGTGTATAGAAAATAGATTTATTCTACTTTACACGACTGCAGCTCAAAACTTGGTCCGATAGTAAAAAAAAATTGTCTTTTAATTTTAAGGCCTGGCAACCCTATGTCTTGAGCATATTATATATTTTTCTAGATAACTTAAACAGATTCATTAAGCACTATTTACAAAACTGTACACCTGGGGCCTATAACATAATATATTAAGTGCTTGTATAATTCAACAACTTTTAAAAATTTGTGTACCACGGAATATCAAGTCTAAGAGAACTGTAACAATTCTTTTGGCTTAATTCTTTCATCAAGTGGGAAATTTTACAATTTCACATTTTTTGTAACTGGAAACAACAAGTGTTAAGAAAAAAAGGGATAAACTTGTCGAATTGATAAATTGACAATTGATAAATGATAGATTTCAAACGACGGGCGAAGACTTGTTAGAAGTCAACAAGTCCAAAGATTTTTCAACGCCGAACACAAATAATAATCAAGCACGATATTGTCACATGAATCGAGCTTGCAATTCTACCCCCTGCAGAACCCGTTTTCTTGGCGTTATCTACTTTAGCCTATCAACAACAAATTTGTTTGGTTATAATGTTTTTGGATAAAATATTTTTGCATTCTGTACTTACCACGGCGTATTTCGTTCAATTTTGCCAGAAATCATTTCTAATGTAAGTCCAATTTTTTCCTGAAGGAACTATGTTTAAACTCAAGGACAACGAAAACTTCTTTTGCCATTTAGGTTGCCAAACAAAATGTTTTTGTTTTCTCTGATTTTGGACAAAATGCTTATTTTTTTTTCTTCGGAAATATTGTGATTCATTTTGATAGCTTGACTTGTTAAACTGATCCAACAAGTGAAGAAAATTTTTTATTTTTTTTGACATTATTTGTTACGGTTTTTATTGTGTGACAGATGTAATTTTCATTTGTTAAACTATGCTAATTTAGTTGTTGACTAGTTGACTTGTTGTTCAGTGTTATAAGGCTAGTTATCTGGTCATCTAATGAGGGAAGGTTGCCTATAGTAGCGAAATCATAGGCAATCCAGCAAAAATTGTGTTTTTGAAAAATTCATCTGGCCAAAAATAAAACCAGAATCAAAAATTTGGTAGATTCACAAACGAATCCAAATTTATGTTCGGCTGAATGCTTTCACCTAATTTCGGAGACAATTTCTTCCAAACTTTATTGAAATTACCCCATTTGAAAATGTGAACTTTTATGGAAAATGTGGTAATTTAGAAATTATGAACGAAATAACTTTATTTGGAATAATTTAATAAATATTTAAAAATTTAATAAATTTCATTAATAAATAATATAAATCATTACAACAAATTTTTCTTTCTTTGTATATTTTCAGGTATGTTTCAACTTTCGATGTTTCACAAACTTCAACTGGTATTAAATTAAAGAAAAAAACATCCAGGTGATGTTTATAAAAAAGAAATTCTACAAACTAAATTTAATTCCAACAAATATTTACATACGTTTTTTTTTTATTAATTTAAAATAACAATCTATGTACTAAAGTATTTAAATTTAACATACTACATCAATCTCTGCAAATATGTAAGTCAGTATAAAAAATATTACTCTATGGCGAAAAAAAAAATCCTTATTTTTCATCGCTTGTGTTAGAATGGAATTTATTTATTTAGCAATCCTGTAAAATGTAGGTATGCCTGTAACTTAGTTAAATTTGATGGGGGTGTTAAATCGTTTTCATGTTTCATTATACATGCATGGTATGTATTTTCACACTTTTCAGCGAAGCTTCACTGACAGCTCGTTAACGTTGATATTTCATTTTTTTTTTCTTTCTCCTCTGTGTTTTTATTCATATTTTTTTTAATGTTCATACAATCCTTTTATCCTTTTCAATCTGACCTGTCGGATTTAGAATGATACTTCATAGGCATTTTTTTTTTTGACAGGAAGCTTTTGTTTGTTTAGTTTAATTTTGTAAAAATATGATTTAACGTTTGGTTTTTTTTTACGATTTAAGAAGTTTAAATTCGGAAAACCTTTTCAACGATGAGCTCATAAAATGACACTATTTTCAAAATAACATTACATGCACGTCAATTGCATTGTAAATATAAGTAGTTTATAGAATTGACTACTCATGTAGTATTGTAAAAAGATTACAAAATTAATTTTTATTTTTCATTTGAAATAAAACATGCGATGTTTTTGTGAATCATTTTTAACAATTCAACTAGTAATTATTTTAGGTTCTATAATTAAATAAAAATAATATTCGGTTATCTAAGAATTGTATAGGAAAATATGACTTTCTGGGAGAAAAATATCAAAAGTACAAAAATAAAAATAATCACACAAAAAAATTACACGCTATAATTTTTCACGTCCATTTAATCGACAATTGGTACCAGGTGATAACAATGTTAATTTATTTTCTTTCAATTGTATTTCTTTCTTTCGATTAATTTCCTCAATAGCTGTTGTTATGCAATAAAATAAAATTGTGCACGTTTCACACAAATTTTCCAGTCTGTTGCAAATCTGGTAGACCAGGTTCGTATTGTGTTTTATTTCATTGCACAAATTTTAGGTTAAGGTATTGGGAAGTTGGTAGCTATTTCATGCAAATAAATTACATATAATAAAATTCAATAAAATTTTGTCTGAGATTTTTTTTTAAATAAAGAAAAAATGTTATGACATAACTCCATTCTTTCATTCGTTCTTTAAATCAAGTTGTTTTAGGGCAAAGTTTTTGAAAAATTAATTTTCAAACTCAAATCGGAAAAAAATTGAATTTCTTAGATTTAACAAATTTTTATATATTAAGTGCAACTTTTGATTTCAAAATTCAATGCTTTTTCTATAACACTGCGCGGAAATAACCTGATTTGAAAAGTTTCAGTAAAATCTGGAGATCTAGAGATTTTTTTGATCCTAAGGACATAATTAGGTAATTTAAAACAATAAAAAGTTTTGAATTTTTTAATCCCTTATTTTTGTAGATACAGAGTGTCTATGAAATTACATAATTTCTATATTTTTTATGCAGCTATTTTAAGTTTTCAAAGCTAAGAAAGTTGTTTTCGAGAAAATTAATAAAACTCCTCATACAGGAGCTATATACCTACTTTTTCTAGATCGACTCGAACACTCTTGGGAAAGAAAGTGAGGCGCAAAAATTGATGCCAACCCGGCGAAAACCAAAATTGGAGTTTTAGAAGTAGATAAAGAAAGAAGAAAAAAAGAAAAAAATGTACATATGTGTTTTCAAATTAAACAACAATAGTAGTTTTGAATTTAATTTTTTTTTATTTTTTAAATAACCGTTATCCGTCCAAAAAAATATTTATTTTGAAAGAAAGGACAGTTTTCTAAATATTGCAAAAAAAATAGGAAAAATATCAAAAGTTCAAAGACGTCAAGAAGTTTTTTTTTGGTCGAATGCATAAATAAAAACCATTCTCATAAGTGGCCATCAAAAAGATAAGGAATACCTGGAAAAAATATTCATAGGATATTATTTTATTATTATTCTACCCTGCTCTGAACAATGACATAAAGTCGATGTCACATTAAGTGAGCACGAAGAAAGAAGAAAAAAAAACCATAATTCTTAAGAGTTTCTCTAAAATATTCTTCATTTAAATATGCATTCATTAGTTTCATCGACAGTCCTCCAAAGTCCACGACCCCACTTGTCTGCCACAAATGCTATTAAAAAAAACACCTTCTATTTTAATATCTATACATTTCTTTTATGTATTCAAATTAAATCATCCCCCTACCATTCTTTAAAACTTAAAAAAAAAAAACTAAAAAACAAGAAACCATTCATTAAGAGAGAACATGAAAATAAAAATTTATATTAAACGAAAGTCGTCGACAACACCAAAATAAAGTGTCCACAAAAACTATACTTATAATGAAATCGCTTGCAAATGACCATTCCCTCAAGTTCGTTTCATTATTGTCCCTACCATAATTACCCATAAAGAACATGCCAGAGTGAAATAAGGACCCTAGCCTAGAACACAAAAACACATTCAAAAATGAAAAGAATGAGAGAAAGAGTACCAGAAAAATGTTTAATTTCATTTCGACTACGCTACGGTAGCTAGGATACCGCACTATCTCTTGGGAAATAAAACAAGGACGAGGCGTGAAAAAAATATTAATTTTAAGTAGATACAGAGACAGCAGCAATTGTTGTTGGTTTGGTTTGGTTGAGTCGAGCATCACAGAAAGAATAAAGGATTCTCTTGCGTTTCTCATTAGGGAAATCCTTTAATATTATATATGTATGTATGTATAAGTGCGACGTGTACATTTTTAAGTTTTAAATAAATGTATGTAGCTTCGTGTTTTCAATGTTTATCAGTTAATTAAAAATAAAGTGAAAGAACAGAAGAAAAAGAGAGAAAGAACAACCACCACAAAAGGATTCCATTAAATTCTTCAATCCACTTTAACTAAGCGGTCAAGCTAAATTCAAGTCCAAGAAATGTCTTATTTGTCAAGCAATGTCATTCTACATATTTTATGTGAAACCACTTAACTCGAACAATAAAAGTCAGGCGATGTTTCGTGTTGGAAATTGTTTTTCATCAGTTTCGGACATGTTCAGGAAGTGTTACAAAAAAAAAAACTATAAACTGAATCCTTTCCTTTTTTCGTTCTTCCATTATTTTTGTTCTTTAAGGTTAATTGAATTTGATGTTTGAAGAGTAAGAAAAAAAAATGTTAAAACTCAATTTGAAATCCACTGAAGTGGTACCAGCTTGATGTAATAGCTGTTCAACCAAAAAGTGTATAATGATGGATTAGTAACAACAACGAAAATGGGAAATGGTGGCGTATACGTAATTTTTTTTTCTTTATTTAAACTAGTATGAAGCACGGAAAGTAAATTGAGTTCTTAGAATAGTTTCGTTAAAAAAAAACGAAAAGAATGAAATGTAGCAGAAAATCTGAAGAGTAATTATGGTTAGCAGATTAGCAAGTCAGGGAAATATGTATAAGTAACACTGAATGAGTTATTGCGTGCTGTAATAAATGAATTGCTCATTTTATTTGTAAGGAAATTTAAGGTAATCAAAAGAATTAGCCGTATAATTGCAAAAGCATTTTTGCTACCAAATAAACACATTTTGAATTTAGTTAAATGTTTTTTACAATAATTATTGTAAACTATGTAGAGTTGATTATAGAGGATGTCTTGTACAGGGTGTTCTTTTTTAGAGGTATAGAACCTTAAGTTGGCAACACTTTTTCAACTGGCGGGCGGCCATTTTAGTTTGGTTTGACATATCAACATGAATAGACTGACGTCTGAGCAATGGTCTAAATTGTGCAAATTTATCCCGATAACGTTGCCGATTTTCATAAGAGAATTTTGTTTATCGATTAATCTCACTTTTGCTTACTTAATTTTTTGTTCCTTTATTGATGTACAGGAGCTGTAGTTTCCTTTAGATGGCGGCGCAACATGTCATACAGCTCGTGCCACAATTGATTCATTGAAGCAAACGTTTGGCTACCGCATAGTTTCACGTTTCGGACCCGTGAATTGGCCCGCAAGATCGGACAATTTAACGCCGCTAGACTATATTTGGTGGGGATCTACGAATTTTAAAACTTCTAAAAACACATTTAGTGAAAATTTCAGAAATTTTTGTTCTGCTATGTTTCCAATTACAGATTTGTATTTTTTTTTTTCAAAATTTAATAATTAATTATAACATTTTTTCACAAAAAAGTCGGCTTCCAATTAAAATGAAATTTAACACTTCAAATAATTGAATGTCATTTTTAATGATTTTCAAGTAAATTAATATAATGATAAGTAATTGCATTCATAATGTGAACTTACGTATGAATATTAACAAAATAAATTGATCAAATTTCATGCCTGACATCCGGTCAATTGTCAATTATTATATTTATTTATTTTAACGATATTACAACAATCGGCAGAAGCACAAAAAAAAAAACAATTCAAATTTAATATTTATTTATTTATTTTTTTTGATTATATTCCCTATAACTTATATTTGTGCATGCATGTTACGAGATATGTTGTTATGGAAAAATATTCAAAAATCTGGAATTGAAATTTAAACTAATGAACTTCAACTGCAAACAAAACAAATATCCATTTACACTTATGTATTTGAATTGAGTTATAGACCAGGTAGCAGTGTTGCAAATGAAAATTTAAATAAAATGAATGACTTATTTAGTCGATTTTTATTTGGTATCTAGTTCGATTATATCAACTGGTTTAGATTATTTATTCAAATAAAATAATACTTGGCGTGTAATTTTATAGACATTTTAAAATAATATTTAAAAAAAAAATATTTTTTTCTATCCAAATTTTGATTTTGAAAATGAATTATTCGAAAAAAGCAACTCGAATAACTTGATATAAAAAGCATATGTAATAAAGAAGGGGCTGTTAGTGTTGCCGTTTCTTATTAAAATTTTACTTTTTATACATTTTTACCTTAATTTGTGTTGTCAGATTTGCGTTGGAAAAGTACTTTCTTCGATTATTTTTTGGGAAAAATAATTGTAATTGTAATAAAATTGTAACAAATGTAAAAAAAAATTTAGGGATCACCTAAAACCCTTTGTTGTGGTTCATTTCTTTTCAAGACTATAGGTCAGCCTGGTGTAATATTCACCTCTGAAAAACAGAGCCTATGTTAGTTGGGCGGGATATTCGAATTGATTTATTTTTCAGAAATAGTTATTGCAACCCATCGTCTCAGGCTATAAAAGTATAAATTTTGTCATAGTCATGAGCTCGCCCTTTTGTAAAGTCTGTACCGGAATTAAATCTTTCTCCCCATTATCATCATCAACCTGCCACCCACACTGATGTTATTAAACAGAATTTCCCTTTATCAGCATGGCGCACAAGAATGAGTAAGGGCTCGGCCATTTCCATTTCCAATGCCAATAGCCAGGTGACAGTTTCCGTTTTGATTTAATTTTTATTTAACCGTTATAAATTCTTATCATAGCATAGCAACTGGCTCACGGCCGATGGTGGTGACGTTTATTTGGATGTGTGTTTATGCGCTAAGTCTTCGCATTTCTGTAGATCTAACGGAGAAGACGATAATGGTCCATTTGGTCAATTGGCTGACAAAGCATCTCTAATGATGAAAGATATAATGCAATAATGTATTGTTAGGGACGCTTCTTCGGCGCTTTTTGTGTTGGGAACTTAAATTAAATTCAAGAAATACCATTTAAACGTCAACAATATCCACAATAACAGCTTATATAATTTTGGACATTAAATCTTATTGATTTTTATCAAGCTCTCTTTTAATTTATATATTTTTGTGTAACTTGGTTGCTTAAAGTTTATTTCCACTGATTTTCGAAATATGTGTTGGTAGCAGTACCCTCAAAACTCGTGAACTGGTCCAGGCAAGGTACTTTTAAGAAAGAAAAAATGCTTTAACGAAAGAGCAAAAATAAAAATTGGTTTAAGTTAAATTCGCTCACTGCCACGCCCTTTTTTTTTTATATTTGTTTCACGGAAACAGTTCAATTTCTGGAAAATCACTCAAATGTTGAAAATGAAATTGTTGGAGCTTGTATTCCAATAAAGAAGAAGTGGTGATCACTATCCGAAGCACCGTTCGATGATGATCCGCAAGGTGTTAATGTAGACCACAGAGGTAGATTCAGTGCAGAATCCTGCTTCTTCGGTATCTAGTGTGCCTTCGAGGTGTTCTTTTACTTTCTTCAGAACTGTTTTGCGATTTCCTCTCCTTTCGCATTGCGTTAGATCTACTGTCTTCGGGATCATTCCTTTTTCCCACTCTTCAGTTAATCCCTATTTCTCAGGCTCCCGCAATGGTTTAGTCCATGTTATTGACGCCGCTCCTCAGAAATCTGCGGGAATACCATCAAAACCGCTTTGTTGTTCTTCAAAGCTTGGATTGGGGTCATCAATAGTAGGAGGTGCATTGCGTAATCGGGAAATTATTTCTTCGGGCGAGGCTTTTCAACGCGATTCAATATCGCAGAAAAGTTTTGAGCTTAGTGAGCAGATTCGTTTTTGTCTGTTACCTGGCGTTGATTTGAGCTGTGGAAACCGGAGGCTCTTTGGTGATTCTGTAAACGGTACTACTGTCACACCTACTTGCGGCCTTTTCTGCTCCTGTAGCCCTTCACTGCCTCACCCATATTTCTAACTTCGATTCGATTCTCTAAAAAAAAAATAACTTTTCGAAAAATGCAATTTTATTCTTCAGCAAGAAACTGTGTGAAACAGTGTAATTCGCTCCTAAATCGCCAATTATGTTTAATGTCACAATTACATTATTTAAGTGACAATTTACATTAACTTTTGCTCCATTAATTTTATTATTTTACCTAATAAATACAAAAATTTTAAGAAATTGAAAAAGTTTTCTTTTTCCAAATATTTTTTGTTTGTTTACTTTTTGTTTCTTAGTCAGGTTTCTTGCACCCAAACTTAAGTATTTAAATCACGTTCGCTAAAACGGAATTCCCCTTTTTTTTGCTTTTATTTTTTTTTGTTTCTTTTTATGAATACATAAAGAAGGTACCTACTTACTTATGTGCTCCTATTTATGTTGAATTTTAAGTTTATGACGCGCGCCATCGGCAGAATACCAACACTATTCTCAATTCCAAGCCAACAAACGACCCACCGAAACGACTGCGGCAAAAACCGTTTGTGAGAAACAAACAAAATAAAAAAAAAACACCATCGGTGATGGACCAACATACTTTTGAATCGAATTTTTTCCTATAGAGTGCGTGACAGTAGCGCCGCAAGTGTATTTTCACAAAAGGAATTTCTAAATAATGCTGTCGTCGTTTGACGGTTGTAAAGTTTGATAACTTTTATATCCAAATGCCTGTAGAGTTTTGAAAAAAAAAAAAACGTTATAAAGTTACAGCCACAGGATCACTGCAACGTGTGCAAGTGACAGTTTTTACCTACAGTTTTTCCTTGCGAAGGAATCATAATGAAAATCCTTCGAACTATACGTTCCTTTATGTCGGAGCAAAACCTGTTACCTATATAGGTGGCGGTAGTTTATTGTGCTGATGCAATTGACGTTACCCTCAGAAAAGGATGTGTGCATTTGCTTTGACAAAATGAGGTTTATTGTGAAGGAAATGTATCAAAGGACCTGGTGGCTACATAGTTGTTCTGTGTTTGCTTGCATATGCATTTATCACAGCTCCTGTGAGTGTTGCATTGTATAGTTTGTGTGAAGTCCTTTGTGATGCTCCATAGAGAAGTTGTTTACTGTGTGATGTGTGAGAGGAAAATGTGTCGATGAAGTGCGGGTGAGAATTGCATTTCTTTTTTTTTTGTTCTTTTTTAATACGATTTGCATTGTGACAATTGTTTGATTTCAAACTGTTAAAGTTTAGTGTTTCCTGAATAGATAAGACTACAAAGAATTCGTATTATTTTTGAAAGAACGAAGTAAGCTTATAAAACTGACACCCAATGCAAAAAGGATTCTTTAAGAGCTGACGTTTCCTGAAACGGAACAAATTCATGTTCGCATTGTTCTATTTCACACTTCTAAGGGCAACAAACTCAAAAAAAGCAAAAAAAATTATCAAGCGAGCAAACAAAG